>JASSRZ010000053.1:10376471-10388560 GCA_032164315.1 Malacoctenus gilli | reverse complement strand
CTCTCTCTCTCTCTCTCTCTCTCTCTCTCTCTCTCTCTCTCTCTCTCTCTGTCTCTGTCTCTCTCTCTCTCTCTCTCTCCCTCTCTCCACTCTCAGATTAGAGGAAGTCCGGTTATCGTTTCTAAAAATACAACAGTCCAAATTTATAGAGGGGGAAAAAACTCCAGACGTCATTTTTTTAATCACATTTAGTCATTAGTACAAAGTGTTTTACTCAACTAAATCGAGAATCACTTTAAAAAGCCAAAAATGTATAACTCACAGCATTGTGGCTACACAGATTCAGAGTAATGTCTGTTCTTACTTTAGATAACTGAGTTACGATGTGACTAAATGTGTGAAACACACATTTCTCTCTGATGCACGACATAAAACACAATGGCTCAGGAAAGAGACACACAGGAAAGAAATACTTAGGAAGTGACTGTAAAAACTAAAAAAAAAACAACAACAACAAACAGACGAGAGTCCTCACAGCTTCGAGTCATGCAGTGGCTCACTGGAAGAAAAAAAGTATGTTCTTTCGGTCATAAACTTTATCCTGCTGCTTGACTTAGTAGCTGCAGATACAAATAAAACTAGACTTTGAATAACTGACAATGTGGACATGAATAACACATGTAATCGAGCTGTAAATGATCAATGACGCTCTTTGATTTAAGATTCCCCGCCTGTTGTTTTATCACTTTGTGCCACACGGCAAAGTCAAACGTCCAAAGTGAGTCTCGATCTGATATCATTGCGTTAAACCGTTAATACTTTGCCAGATGTTGTTGCCATCGGCTTAGAGATTTTTTTTATTTTTTAGGAAACACACCGTTTAGCCAAAATCTCTGGTTGGAGATTGTTATTAGCTCCTTGAAAGGATGTCAGTCATCTGGCCGCTGTCATCGCTCTCCTTCATCCATGTGTGTCTCATCTGGTTAGGTGATTAAACAACTGTGGTATTTCCTGTTGACTAACACTGGAACTGTTCAATCAGTGGGATATTAACACCTGTTTAAAAAAGGACTTGAGGGAACAATTACTTCCAATGGACTGGACTGTGACCGATGACAGGTAATCGTAATAACAAATGACCAAATGTTGTGTTGCAAATGAAGACGTGTTGGCAGAAAAAGCCCAGAGAACTCTACACATCAATGAAGGCAACACGCCGCAAACAGTAGGCAGCCTCAGCAGGAATGTCTTTGGCGCTGATTTTGTTGGCATCCAAACGCAGCATTTTCAGCTTGGAGAAGTTTTCCATGTCAATAACACTGCAGAAACTGCTCAGGGAAAACTCTGCAAAAGAGGAATAAGAAGTCGAAGAAAGAAGTTAGTGTTTAAAACAATTCACCGTGAACAAAATTAACCAAATTATCGTTCTCTCACATGAAGCTAGTTTCAAGAAAAATGACAGCTGCCACGCGTTAGTCCTGCGTGAAAAAAAAAAGTTCTTACTATTTGATGTAGTAATTAATTTATTGTATTTGATGTATGGTAGTATAAAATATAATTTATTATTTAATTTTTTTAATTTTAAAATGTTTTGAAAAATCTTTTAAAAGCTAAAAAAAAAGGCTGTTTCAAACATCTGCTTGTGCTGACATCTAGTGGTTGAAATTGTCACTGTGATACGCGTTAGCTTCCTTTACAGTGCGTTAAAAGAAGCAATAAACAGCAGGGAGGAAATACCAAATATGTTAACAATCATGATGACTGATCAAAGCTGATCAACGATAACATGAAAATAAGGCCAGGGGTGGCGATTTCATAGAGTCTGTCTTGGTTCGGATAAGTCATGCGAGCTATTCACGGAAAAGTTGGACTGGTTAAGTTTAAGTATTATTTAACAAGCTCAAGGATCAAACATCTGACTAAATCATACTAAAGTGTTCATAATAACAGTCTCATGAGGGAGACCAAATGTGTCAACAAGCGTGACACTAACAATCTGCGTTTGTGCCAACTTGGGTTTCTGAAAGTCTTGCTGGCAAAGATCCTTGATAAAACAATCCGTGTCTGTTCGACACTTAGCATACTTTGTTAATCTTCCCGCCGTCATAAAGCCAAAACTCGCAACACTGTCTCACATAAAGTGTCGGATGAAGGTTCGTACCTTTGATCTTATTGGCCTGCAGGTAAAGGTTCTCCAGATTTCTACTGACGGCCGGGATCCTCTCCAGTTTATTGAAGGACAGGTCCAGCTCGACCAGGGTGCTGATATTGAAGACATTGGATGGAAGTCCTTTATCAGTCAGTCTGTTGTGAGCCAGTCGGACGTAGTGCAGTTTGGGGTAAGAGGTGAGGAACCCTGCCGGCACGCTCTCGATGCTGTTGGACTCCAGGTAGAGCTGCTGCAGCCTCTCGGGGAGGTTCTCGGGGACTTTCCTCAGCCGGTTTTTCCTCATGTCCAGCAAGGTCAGAGACTTCAGTCCCTTAAACACCCCTCCAACATCCTCAATGTCGTTCCCTTGGAGATGAAGGGTGGTGAGGTTTACCATCCCCTCAAAGGAGGCGGGCGGGATCTTTGAAATCTTGTTGTGGCCGAGTCGCAGGTCTGTGAGGGACTTGGGCAGGTTGGGGGGCAGGCGGGTGAGCTCATTGTAATCCAGGAGGAGCCGGTCCAGGTTCTTCAGCTTGCTGAAGACGTTTTTGCCGATCTTGTCTGAGCTGAGTTGGTTGTGGAACAAAGCCACCCAGACCAGGTTGGTGGCGTTGTCAAACACGCCATCCTGGATGCCTGTGATCTGGTTCCGCTGCAGGTACACGTACTTGATGTGGGCGGGCACATAGGGAACGTGCTGCAGGTTGCGGCCGTGACAGTACATGGCCGCGGGGTAGCGCGAGGGACAGTCACACTCCAAGGGGCAATCCACCTCCCCGGACTGCAAGCTGGCGTGCCGCCGCCGGCTTCGCAGGTGCGACAGCCACTGGAGTTGGCTGTAGCGCTGGCCGGCGCTCAGATCCACCATGCCGATTACGAGGAGGAGAACCACTGTCTGCATGATGCCTGCAGGAAAACCCCGAAAAAAACAAGTTCAGATTCTCCAAGTGGAGGGTGTGCTGACGTCTAAATCAAGGTTAATTGCTGCTGATAATAAAACCACAGATACTGATCATTAGTTTGAATTATGATCTCATTCTAGCGAGGGCACAGTAGGTGCAGTCTACCTACCAGTTGGATGATCTCAGGAGATGCCTCCTCCTTGCTCTTGCTGCCTGTGTCTGTCCCAGTCTGAGTGCAGCGTGTTGTTGGTAAAGAGTAAATATCACCCCCCCACACACACACACACCCCCACCTCGCTCTCTGCAGCTGTAGCCCCAGCCACCCAGTCTCATTAGCACACATACATTTTTCCAGTAAACGTACACTACACCTCCGGCTATGCTGGCATGAATCCCATCTGTAAGCCGGTATGTACATCTGCTTTTTAACAGCCCTGTTTTCCCTGACTGTGCCATGCCTTATCATTACCATGGCCACCGACAGTCTGGCTCACCGTTTACTGTCATGATGTATAGGTGGTGTGGGGGTTGGGGGCTGTGTATGGGGGTGGGGTATATGTACGAAATACTACAAACCAGCCTTTCAGTTGATGCATCTGATTTTTCAGACAAAATAGTGCAGATCCGGAACACCTGATCATTTCATTCAGTGAAAGTAGCATATCTTTGTGCAGTACGCTTGGAAAGCTTCAGAGGTTGCTTTGTAATTTAACCACAATTATCACTCTCGATGTCTTTTGGTTTCTCTGGCTGCTTGAGGTGCTATTTCAGTCAATTACAGAGTTGAAACAGCAGAGAAAGTTAACATGTGTGTGCACCGGTGCCTGCAGGCCACACTGCTCTGTTATCACCCTGCAAATGCTTCCAAAGGTCTCGACATCCGTGTGGAGCGGAGGTGCTGAAAAATGAGGATGAATTGTTCAACTTTTCTGGTGATTTGCACTGGAAGTTGGTCAATAAGTAATCAACTTGTAGGGCAAAGTCATTAGAGCGAATCCTGCAGAAGGAGAGGGAACCTGAGGATACACAGATGGGACTCTTTTGTGCAGCTGACTTGGCAGCGACTTGTTCACAACATTTGCCGGCCAAGAACATTTGTTTTCTCAGGCCAAGGAAAAAATATGTAGCTAAACAAAACCTATTTAGTCCCTCTGATAGTTTCATTTCATCAGCTGTCGTTACAAAGTAAAACCCATTAGCGCTCATTAAAAAGGAATCACCTACACATTAGCCCCATCTGGAGAGGGAAATGAAAGAAGTTCCTGGAAATCATTGAGGCGTGGCTTTAAAATTTAAAAAGGTCAATAGAACTTGCTTCATGCATTAGTTTTGTGTCTGAGGAAGAGTCCTGTTTTCTATTTGTATTTGAGAGAACCGCAAAGGAAGCCTGAATTGGAAATGGATGCAAAAGGCTGAATCTGAACCTTGTGTTTGAATCTAGGTCACGTGTGTGACTTTTATCATTCATTCAACTCGAACCATAAAAATGTATGTAGTGCATAATTATTGGGAAAATTATCAAGCATGCATTATTGAGCAGTTCTTAACTTTCCAGAGCTATTCCATAACTTGAAGCTGAAGCTTCATAAAAATGTTTCACTAATGACCACAGATGTCCAAGGTGTAACGAATGAAATAGTCCAATTTGATTTGCTCTGTGGAGGGATTTCCCAAAGAGTGAGAAAAAATGGTTCCCTTCCTCTCGTGTACGCATCGACACTTCAATCTCGATTTGATTTTGTTTCAACAGTTTGAAAAACAAATTTCAGGATGCTTTGTTCTGAAAGCAGCGAGCTCAAGACCCAAAGTCCAGTCTGGGAATAAAAAGTAGAAAGTGTGCTATTTGTGTTTGA
The DNA here is from genome assembly GCA_032164315.1 of Malacoctenus gilli. Taxonomy (NCBI): domain Eukaryota; kingdom Metazoa; phylum Chordata; class Actinopteri; order Blenniiformes; family Labrisomidae; genus Malacoctenus; species Malacoctenus gilli. The sequence goes on along the minus strand of JASSRZ010000053.1, from coordinate 10,383,716 downwards.
TCATTATTTTAGTTTGACAAACTGAAGTAATGAAGAAGAAACACAAAGCAGTGAACTAAAGGTACAAATAGTAAATACGAACAGCACACTTTGAACCTTTTGTTTTCCAGATTTTCTTCTAGGTCTTGAACACGCCGTGTTCAGAAAAAAAAATCCTGATTTTTGTTTTGGGGTTATTTAATTTTTCGGAGACCTTTCAATACACGTTATAAGGGGACTCAATGTGTACTTCCAATAACTCATGTAGAGATACGTTAACATGAGTGAACAGTTTCTGAGAGCGTGACGAAGAAAAGCATCAACTCCAGAGGAAAGAAAACTGAAACTGCAGGTTTTAATCAGAAGGTGGAAATAACTGCAAAGTGTGCCACACATGGGCAGAGTCGTTATCGCTGTCACTTCACAGCATGGGGTCCGGGGGGGGGGGGGCAGAAGGGCCTTTCAATGCTGAGTTGGCGTGTTCTCCTTTTCCTCCCTCAGCGCTAAGTGGTCAATTGGTGAAATGGATTTGTCCCTGTTAGAGGGACAGTGTGTGTCCCTGTGATGGACCTTCAGCCTTCACATAAAGTCAGCTACAATCAGCTAGAAATGGAGTCACTTGTTTGATCAAAGATCACATAAAACGTGCAATATATATTGTATATATCATCTAAATATACAATATAATATACAATATCAAAATAGTCAATACGGAGTACAAGACAAGCAGTAAAATGTAATAATGACAACATTTATCCACCTATTGGTCGAACGTTTGCAGGCAATTCTTTTCATTACGTCTCTCGTACAGCAGACGTCGTGCACTGAGAGCTCAGGTTCCGTTTTGCTAATGAAATGTACCTGATTGGTGCAAATGTCAGTGTCACAGGGTGAAATGTAAACTCCTGCGATGTGGTAAGACAGAAATTTTACCATGATCAGGTCAAAATTGGGAGCAAATCATTCAATCGCACAGGATAATCAACATACGAAGAGCGTCTTTCTAACATCTGCATGTCGACACAAAACTTATTATGTACATAAAACTTGTGTAAACTGTCCTATTACACAGAATTCGTTGTAGGAATTAACTTAATGCTTTCAAAAACAGACAAATGGGGCTACGACAACAACAAAGCTTTCTCACTCACTCACTTTCTCCACCAGGAGAGAGAACTGACAGCAAAATTTCATGCAGATCATCGTCCGTGTGAAATTCAATGCATCTTTCTGGCGGAACATTTCATCATGTCAAAAATTCAGTTGGGATGCTGCACAGCTGAATTTTTCTTTTTCTTTCTTCTCTTCAAGAGCAGAGGGTTAGTTGATTCTTCAATAGTTTTGACTTTAATTTGTGCATAGTCCACTCTCATTGTTTGCAGAGCGTTTGTCATTTCCTCCTAATGATAACCAGAAAAAAAAGGGGGGGGGGTGAAATCACTTGTAAAATGACTCTAATGGAAATCAGAGTACAAAATCTGGGCCTCCAGTTTTGGATGACTGGAATTTGTTGCAATTTTTTTGTTTTTACAACTTGGAAACTTTTTTCGCAGCTTCTCCCTTTTAATAGGGGGGGATATAAAACAGTGTTGCTTTACAACACCGCCACCCACCTTCACCTTCTCCCAGACATCTTGATCCTCGTGCAGCACGCGGGACGTGTGGAGCGGCGTCTGTGGGATTTCCACCGACTGCTGCAGGAGACAAGGTTACAACTAGGTTTTCGCCAAACTTTGCAACTTTGTTTTTTTCCTCCCCTCAGCGCTCGTGCAAACAGATGAGGGAGTCTTACGTGGATCCAGGGGTGGTCCATGAACTCGCTGATGCTCATCCTCTGAGTGGGCTCGGTTTTCAGTAAATGACAGATGAGCTGTTTGGCTGCAACAAGAGAATCATCGCAACCCTCAGTTCGCGCCCACAACTGACCCCGACTTTATGTGCCGCGATTGCGGGACTCACTGAGAACCAGCAAGCAAACGGGTCACTTGTTGATCCCAAATACATCAATCAGGACGACGCTTTCAAACACAACATTAAGATTAATGTGAAATAATAGTAGCACACCAGAAGTGTTCCTCAAGAGAGAAGCGATCTTTGCACAGAGCTAAAGCTGCCAAACAGCCGCTCTTTGCTGCACTACAAGGCTTGTGTGTAACATAGTTCACACAGTTTATGTGTTTGGCGTGTTCAAAGTTCCTTTAAGGCTGCCTGCAGTGAAGATGATGCATTAAGAAAAGAAACCCTTGAAAGAAGCGAAAAAGGCAGAAAATGTGATCGACTCAACACAGATATTAAACTATGAAGAGAACTGAAGCACGCAGCAGTTAATCACTAATGTATCACCGGACCAATGACACCACTCGACCCAATGTCGCCTGACTGGACCCGACACGGTCACAGACGGTCTTCAGATTGTGAAAAGCTCACGAAAGAGCAGCCATCCCCATGGAGACGGCGGTGACCACTGCAAACCCATGTCCCTTTTTAATTGGAAGACGTGATTTCAGCATGTCCAGCAGACATGTGCAATTGTGCATGAACAACAGAGGATTGGAAGGTCGGCCAAGAACAACCACTTCCCGTCCTGCTGTGCCTCCGTCTCACCTTCCTCGGACACATCGCACCACTCGGCGTTTGGAAACTCGAACTGTCCTCGACAGATCCGTCTCTTCATTCCAGGGGATATGGCCAAGCCGTGGTAAGAGAAAAAAGGAGGATAGCCACAGAGTCTGCGAGAAAAAAAAAATCATGAATAAAAGGAAAATAGATTCAGCAAAAAAAAAAGAAAAGAAAAGCACAAAAAAGTTGCCAGGAAAAAAAAACACACAAAAATACAAAGATGGACTTACAGTATATACATAATGACGCCAAGAGACCACATGTCACAGGATTTATCGTACTTCTCTGGACCGAGAACTTCTGGAGCTGCGATGGTGTTGAGACATGGATTAACATGGATGAATTAGGCTGCTTAATGTTTATTGGCTGTGGCGATTTTGTGTGAAATAAAGGACTGCAAAAAAGGAAGAAAAAGAAGTAGGTCAAGAAAAGAAATGCTGGGGGATTTTTTTCCTTCAACAATACTTATTAGCATGTCAGCGGACGGTGTCAAACCGAAGAGCTGGATGAAAGAAAACGTCAACAGCTTGATTATCATAATCACACAGAACTGTAATTTTTGTTTTGCAGACACAAATATGTACGCGAGTGCAATCATCCTGTTCAAATTGTTGCTTGGACTGATTTACGGTGACATTCGGAGGAGGTGTAATCTCAGAAGAAGCTGGTGAACTCTGAGCATCCATCAACACGAAGCATTCACAGCTGTAATCACAACACAACTTCAGCCCACACATACAAATGAAAGGGATGCTTCGCCCTAACAAATGTTACGTGATGCTGCTACGCGTCATGTCCGTCAATCTTGGGAATGCAGCACGCACTGAGATGTCGGAACTGGAAAGTGATGAAAGTGCATCTTCATTCGCCTCTGATCGATTTCATGGAGTGTGCTCCACCCGCCTTACCGACGTAGTACGGGGTGAAACACGGCGTGGCCAGAGAGTTCAGGGTGGTGCTTTCTTTGGCGAAGCCGAAGTCGGTCAGCTTGAGGAGCGCGTCGAGTCTTTTGGAAGTGTACAGCAGATTCTCTGGCTGCAGGAGCGAGACAGGAACCAAACATGGCACGGTCAGTTATACCCCGGGAACCGACATATCAAGTTTCTGTTTGTTCGATACCATTCCTTATCATCTCACACAAGAAGCGTCCCATTTATTTCGAGGTTTTTGTGTGTGAGAGTTTTTGTTCCTGGTTTTCTGACTTTAGCGGCGCTGGAGTTGCTCGTAAGTCTCTGTTCGCGGCGGCTCGACTGCTGGCCTGTCCAGTGTGTACACCGCCTCTCATCTGCTGCCAGCAGGGACAAAATCCAGCTCTCCACCATGCTGGCATGATTAAATCAGAGTGGAGGTGGACGGACAGACCACCAAAATTATGCACAAGGAAAAAAAAATTGCTTGCCATTAAAGGCTGTCCGATCTGTCTTGCCCTCATTATGCAACAATACCGTTCATTATCTATAGGAGCGACGGGAACGTCACAAAACCTTTGTCTTTTTCTGACAGTGCTGTGATGTACGGGCTCGCAGATGTGAGGGGCAAGAAAAATCTGAGAGGTAAAGCAAATACTGGGAGCTGAAATAAAAAATCACACACCACTTTATGATGTATATTTATTATGTTTCAGGACTTTCTGAAGCGTGCAATCTGTTGCAAAAAATGCTTTCATTTTGACTCCAGACGGATTTCTCTGTCATACTTGAGAGTTTCATCAGCAGTGATCGGCGAGCAGAGGCTCTTCTCTTAGTTCATCCACAAATCATTAACTGGGTCACATCCAACCCATTTCACTGACCAGTTGCACGATCGAGTCCTCTGCAGTTTAGGCCAAACTACTGCGGAGGCTGCCTGCACTCAAAGCCCCCTTTTATAACACATCGCGGCGTCAGACTAAACACAAGGGAGGTGTTTATTTCCTCTCGTTGTTTTGGGCTCAATTTAATCTCACAACACTCAGATCAGGTACAGCCGTATATGCTCCGTGGGTATCTTGTGCTCCTGTCTCGTACGAAGAGAAAATCACGCATGAACCACACACTTTCATGACCCTCCAAACCCCACTGTCACGCATGTAGCAGGAGACGTTTACCTTGATGTCTCTGTGAGCAATGTTGATGGAATGCAGGAAAAGTATGGCTCCTCCGATACTTTTCATGATGTCGGAGGCCTCTGAAGCAGGAGTGAAGAAAAGTCCGAGTGAAACAACATGCAGATGCAGTTTTAGACTCAAAAAATCACTTAATTTCGATTAAGTGCTGCATCTATTTTTTTTTCAAATACATATATAAATGAGAAATTATTATTTATGCCACTCCAGAATAAGATTTAGTCGAGAATGTCAAATAAAATAAAATATACGAGACTAACAACGGAACAAACGTGATATATGCCCTTGTTGTGAGAACAACAACTTACACTGAAGTCTGTGGCTTATTGAGAATAACAGTATTTTTCTGAGCTGATCCTTTGGCAGCACCGCAGAATAAAACACCAGTCGACGCGATGTTGTGTTCCCAACAACACAGCACGACTCACGCAACAAGAGTTGCCAAGTACAAACCGGAGGTACTTTTTCGGCCAGTGACCGCAGATGTCACTAAGGCGAGCAGTGATAAAATCTGATGGATTGCGAGTTGAACCGGCTTCCAGAAAAATCATGTGCTTACCTCTTTCAGTGAATGCGTGGTTCCCTCTGTCTTGGATTTGACTGAATAATTCCCCTCCGTCCATGCTGACAGCAGAGAAGGACAAAAAGACAGAAATTTGATGCTTTTACAGGTTTTAGAGGATTTTTATTTCTCACTGAAAAACAATATTAACTGTTTTTTTCCTTGCTCTCCCAGCTACAAAGAAGCAGCAAAACCACAGGGGTATTTTTGGAAATGGTGGAAAAAAGAAACATAATTTTTTTGCCACTCATTAGGAGAGTTTATTCAGACTTCAGCTTTATGATCTCATACGAACACTTCATGGAGCGGAGCTCTTTTTCACGTTCGTGATTGGACTTAATAAATAACATTTATTAGTATGGTTTGACCTGCCAAAAAGATGAAATAACCCTCTTCATTACAGGAAACAGATGATCCTTTCATCCAGCTTGACACTGCGGCTCAATTAAAACCTTGATCCCAACGGAAAGCGCAGGTGCATTAATGATGTCTGCCTCTCACTCGTACACGGTTAATGGGAAGCGCAACAGGGCCGAGCCGCTGGTTATTGCACCTGTCTGGTAATTCGAGTCAGCTGGAAAACACCACACACGCGAGCACGCTGAAGTATTACTCATCCATCCACTGGTAACACATGACCAAGAACAATAGGTGGACCCCCCGCTTCATTAGACCAAAGACAAAGCAATCCCTCTCCTACTGTCTCCCGCTGCACTCCTTTCTTTCGCTCTCCCTTTTTCTGCTTTTTATTACTTTTTGCCCTGGAGTGCTTTGGAAACTACAGTATTCACTTCAGTTGGTGCGCATTAGAAGGAGCTGGCTCCACCGACACACTGAGCCACAATAATACAAGCCACAACTCCCAGGAGCCAACCAGAGATGAACACTGTCCAGTGAAGGAACTCTGCTGTTGCCAACAGATGTTATGACTTCGACGGGACCACACGTTCATTACTGGGTCTAATTGCCTCTCCGCTGCGTTGGATGCAGAGGAACTCACCACTCCATGACAATAAGGAGGCACTTTTTGCCCTGGTACAGGTTCTCGTAAACATCTATGATGGGTACAATGTGGGGGCAAGTGGACACCCTCCAGTGGAGCTCCACCTCCCGTCTGGCCTCCGAGCAGTCCTGAAGCATCTGCAACACAAACAACAAAGAGAAGAAACCAGCAGTTTGGTTTTTATTCTACTGCCAAAGGAATTTTTTCTCAGATTTTAGGGGTTTCGCTTTTCTCAAAATGACATAAAAATTCATCAGGAGACACAGATGCAGGTGAATATGCTGATAAAAAAAAACAAAAAAAACACGTTTTTGGAATTTTCCAATTCAGTGTGATGGATCTCTCAAGCAAGACTGCCAAAAGTTTTAGCTGAAGCTCAGATTATTACAAGAATCAGAAAGCTGACAAACAGAAAGAGGATCGCTCCATTCACACACCAGGAAAAAATGAATGTCTACAATGTGTTAAATAGTTTTATGCCAGTCAGAATAAAGCAAGAATAAGACATTTCACCTGACAACATGCCGCTTTTTTTTCTTTGTAATTTTCAAGTATTTATACAGATGTCTTTCTATTTTAGGATGCATACTTAAGCGCTATGGAATTTTGAGCATATACTTAAAGATATTCTTATTCAAAGAAGACTGTCTGTCACAGTATTTGGTGACATTTGTTACAGCTGAACTTACATTTAATCTACATGTTGAAAACAAATCTGGGCAGCAATTTACAGCAGTGTGGATGCAAATCGGTTTTCCATATTTTCTGAGAGAAGGTGGTTCGCTGAACTTCGGCTGCACTCCTGCACTGCACCGTTTTCAATGCAGGAACGACTGCGAGAGGATCAAGGACGTCAAGCTGATAACTTTGCAGGTTTGATCTGTTCAGACAGCAGATTTACTGCAGCACAATCAGAAGCAGTCACCTAATTGGCCCATTGGACTCAGCCTCCGTCCTCCCGGGGGGGGGGGGGGGGGG
>JASSRZ010000053.1:10355222-10376461 GCA_032164315.1 Malacoctenus gilli | reverse complement strand
CCACCAACCGCCACCCCCCCCCCCCCCCCCCCCCCGTCTCACACACTCTGCTCATGATGAATCTCTGTTCTCTCTTCACCGGACCTCACAAGTGCCAGGACGGCACTTACTCAAAGCTACGGGGGAGTTTAGAAGGGGGAAAAAAAAGGCGAAGCGTGATTTACTGAGCAGGCTGTAAACGAGAATGATTTCAGAGTCACAACCCATAATAGGATGTTTCAAACTCTCGTGCCGTAGAACGCAGATTATAAAGCAAATCGAGGTGATGTGTGAAGAAAATAAAAGTGTCAGTGGGCCTGAGTCATTGCATACAGCGAGGATTTAGCAAGGATGCCTTCAAACCAACTGCTGGGATTTTTGGCAACTTCCTAACATCGCAGTCACACACTGTTGACACATGTCAGCCTTCAGCACGGCCCACCACACATACTCTTATACGAAAAAACACACCAAAAAGACATTCCTTTGTGGAGCCAGAAAGCTACAAGACTGCAGACAATATTGGGAAATTGTTGTGCTGTTGTTGGAAAGACATTTGAAGAGCGAGAGAAAAGGCGCTGCGCTTTGTTGAGCAACATCGGGGAAAAAAGAGGACAAAACGGAGACTTTTGTCACTCTTCTGATGTTGACAAGAGTCTAAAAAAGTAGAATTTTCCTTCCAAACATGTTCATTAAAGGTTGTTGTAAGAGTTTTTTGTACCCATAGCCTATCGCAAAATTGCTTTTGGAGGTTTGGGGAGCTTTGTGAAAGGTCATCAGCCGTGAAAAAAAGGCAAACGAGGCAAAACCCCCCAAATCTGTTCCGCTGTGACCACAACAGCTCTGACAACTGTTGTTCAAGTTGTGACAAGAAGTGACGACAAGCTCCACTCAAACCTCATCATTTCAACAACGCCTGTGGCCAATTTCTAAGAGGAGAAGACCAAAATCATCTTCAGAGAAGCAAGTAAATCACTGCAAGTGTGTAAAATACGGCATCGTTTAATTAGAAGTTACTGCAGTACAGAACTGTGCAGTTTTGTAGCACTTCACGTCTGTCCACAGGCAAAAAGCACAGCTTGTAAGTTAGGCTGTAAGGTGCTGAAAATCCCCCAACGCATTTCAGCGAACAAACATACAAATTAAAACCACACACTTTCATAACCCTCCAAACTTTCTCTTTCTGTAATTAATCATTTCAGCTGCATTTTGTTTCAAACTCTGAATAAGTACAAAAATAGACTGTTTCATTCACTTTCACTTGAAAGTGGCTCAGGAGAACAATGCACAGATGTGAGCCCAATATCGATAATACCAGGTGAGAAAAATGTGAATCATCGTCTGGTTTGTTTTCTTTGCCACTTGGTTTCTTCGTCTGAGAGCACCCCCAAAGCCACGTCCTTGCCCGCTGTCCCTTTCCAGATCTGATAATCACTCAGTCATTTCTGGCGTCTGGCATGAGGCTACTTTTAGACGCAGGCATGTCCCCATCTCTCTTACCCGCTGCCGGCATTTGGACAGGACGAGTCAATGCTCCGCTTTCAAAACAGACACCTGAACATGCAAAACTGAGAGACTCAAGCTTCTGACCAAGATATATAATTTTAAAAAACCCCAAAACAAAACACTGAAACAGAAATTACCCCCTGACAACGTCGTATGTTCAGGAGGAAAACCCTGAATCCCACACAATTACAGGTTTCCTCCACTACACAAAATCTGTAATTCACTCATGTTGCCAACAGTGACCCCAACATGCTGAACTCTGTCCCTGCTCCACTCGATCTAACGCCTGCCTGTCATCCTCATGAGCCGACGTGCCTTCACAATGACTAATTGATTTTAGAGGAATGCAGTAAGGTAATTATGGCCATTTCTCCCCCCTCCGAGAGACTCTGAGAGGATATGGCAAACATGGGGAACAAAAAAACAGCACATGAGAACCAGATTTTTTTTTTCTTCTTTTCCTCTGATCACAAAGATAGGAAATACTTTTCAGTCTCATCATACTGCCTGGGATTTCTGAGCATGTGACAAAACACAACGAGATAAGCTCCGAGGCGTGAATGCTGTTAGTCAGGCTTTCATCCTGTTTACAATGCACTGAGGAGTAGAAGTCACAATAACTGGAGCAGGATGGACCCATGTGTGAAGATGGGGTCATTGGTGCATGGCTAAAATGTAAAAAAAAAAACAACAACAACATGTAAGAGCAGATTTCATGTAAATTATGTGATTTGTTTCAAATTGTAGGCAGATGAACAGTTTATAATGCTGATCAAATTCAAGCTTCAGTGATGCACAGCCTGAAAATGACTCAGTCAAAATCCTGCTTACTGCATCAATATGTGTGGTACTTCATCACGTGACGTTTTCACAACCAGTTTGGCAGTGGGAGTGAAGGTGCATCATATAGTGGCAGATAGCGTGACAGGCAGGTTGCACATGCTGCACCTGGATGCTTGGAGTGAGGTGATGCAATTTATTATTGTAGTAACATGTTTACTGGCCTCAGAAAGCAACCCACATGACACCAACAATTCAGAGGTTTGAGAAAGTGACACAACAGGTTGAAAAGTATCCAGGAAGTTGAATCATAATTACAAATAGTTCTTACAAAGTCATTAGTTAGGAATAGTTTCAGGCATTGCTCTTTTTTCTCTGTGATAAAAAAAAGTAATTTCTGCAATGAGAGTATAATGAACGATTAATCACAATGTTAAAAACTAAGTGTGCTTTAAGATCTGAGGACTTACAACAGTGTCAACACCACATACGTTTCACATAAGCAATAATCAGCGTGTTTACCTTCAGTGCAAACTTTTCTCCACTCTCTCTGTGGAAGATTTCCAGTACTCGGCCGTTTATTCCCATGCCGAGCACCTGATTAGTGACAGTGTAATCGTCTGTAATGACGTTCTTTTTGGTCTGAAGAGGAGCGCCGAGAGGCTTGACGAGCAGCTGCAGGAACTGGGCAGAGTTCAGGCGCGGCGCCGGTTGGCCCGGGACAGCCGGCGGCTGCTGAATCGACATGCTGACCGAACGGCGAGCGGTCGGCGCGAACCGTCGGCGGTGACGACAGGTGTCCTGCTGCGCGGCGCGTCTTCTCCCCGCGAGTGAATGTCGGTGTGTGACCGAATGCGAGCACCTCACTCAGAGGGTCCTTGTGTGAAATTAGACCACAAGGGCTGAAAACAAAACAAACGGCAGCAGTTGTCACACAGCCGCAGCTGAACGACTTTCTCGTAATTCGTTGACTCGCTACCAGCCAGTAATTTTACACGTTGGATTTGAAACAATCATCAGGAAAGTAAATGTTTTCTTTTCTCATTAATTTAAATAAATGTCAGGGCTGAACATCACTGGAGCAGAGGCGTGACGAAAGGGTGGGGACATGGGGGGTCTACTGCCACCTCACAGCTGCCCGAAGATACTTATTGCCATTGGCTCAATGCGACTGTGGAAAGGGGCGTATCGAGGAGTGAGTGGGCAACCTTCGTCAAACATAGGGGCCACCCCAAACATAAATCATGTTTATCTTTTTATTCATGGCTTTCAGATGCTTTTTTTTTTTCAAAATAATATCAATACCAGCATATGAGAAACTTCTGTGTTTTCACCACCAACAAGAATCTCAACTTCAGGTTCAATTTGATTGAAAGACAAAGATTAAAACTTAGCTCTAACGGTAAAATGATTTCGAGTGCATTTTTCTTTCAATACTTTAATTCATCCCTACTCACAGCGTGACTGATAGCTGTTGCTAAAAACAAAATGTTTATGGTTGCTATGAAAACAGATGCGTGAACCCACAGCTCTTGTCTCTTTTTTCGCCTAGTTCGTTTCGCGGAACCTTTGCAGCCTTCGTTCATGCGGCGCTGTTTCGTGTCGGACGACTTTGTGCGCCGCAACGTTTCATCCAACCAGAATGAGCCCAGTTCTGCGAAACACCGCGACTCACTGCAGGCGGCTGTTGTTTTTCCTTAGAAACGCCACGATGTCGCATTAAATGACTTCATCTCTGGAGTGAACCTGCCGAGTTTATCGCGGTACTTTCGTTCACGTTGAAGAAGATGTTTGCCAAAGCGTTCCGTGTTAAATCCAACACCGTTCTTAAAGGCTCAGACAGGTGAGTCGGGCTGCTGACAGTGCTCTCCCACACTTCTGCCCTTTAAAACATTACCGCTTGAAACGCAGTGTTTAATACAAACCCATAATAAAAAATAAAAAAAGCCGGCCTGTAAACACATCCGGAGGCTGCTCGGATATTTTCTGCTCAGTCAGACTGGAGCAGATCTTGTGTTTGTAGTCGCAGCTGGATCTCAGTGCGAGGCAAGTTTTATTCATAGAGCCCCATCCAGACACTGGTCTATTAATGGTGCTTTGAAAGAACACGTACTTCCAATAAGGGCGTTTGATACCACTGAGTGGGGAACTGCAAGCCAGATTTGCCTCAAACATTAGAGACGTGTAAATGCAAAGGAAGGGAGGTTTAGGGTGTAGGTGCAGAGACAGCTAAGCAGAAACCATCAAGAACTAGTAATCTCCCTCAGAAATCTTAGAAAAATAATTATTAATCCCTGAGTGATGTGTAATATTGGTGTGCCTCACATAGTGCTGCATCTGATTGATCAGGTCGTTTTGGGTTTTTTTGTCATCTGTTTCAATAATGCTGTCTTCATTTATATCATCTATAAAGAGAGATAGATGTTCGTCGTTTTTGTAGTCTTTCATCTTAAACTTTTTTCTCTCTTCTTCCTCTTCTTCTCAACCACGAATTTATTCAGAAAAACATGCGCGCACATGTCTTTTCGAGTCGAATCATCACTTTCCCTGATAAATTGTATCTTTTTGTGGTTGCCACCAGGAGGAAACTCAAGTCAGACATATCCACCCTCTTCCCCTCGCTGTCTGCTGACGAGTTGTCCGAGCTGATCCCAAACAAGGAGGAAATAAATGTGGTGAAGATTTATGCTCACAAGGGTGAAGCTGTGACCTTGTATGTTCTTCAGAAGAATCCGCTGTTATTTGAAGTGGAAAAGCGACTTTATCCTACAGGTAACAATCCAGCATTTAATCCACACAGAGACCACTGAGCACGAGTGACAAACCAGCACTTGAAGCACTCCTGTGTCGACATTTATTTTCCAGTCTATCTTCTGTGGCGCTACCCGGCTCTACTGCCAACGTTTAGGACATGGCCGCCTGTGCTTCAGAAGCTGATCGGTGGTGCAGGTATCGTTCTTGTGAGAACTCTTTAGTTAAGCGTTTCTGTGAGAACGCTTAACTCCTGAGATAAGTGCGCCTGTGACACGTCGCACATCGATGACGGGGATTAAGAAGCTGTACTTATCCATAGACCTCATGCTGCCAGGTGTGGTGGTGTCCTCCACCGGCCTCCCAGATGTGAAACGAGGCGCCTGCTGTGCTGTCACGGTCGTGAGCAATCGGTAGGTTGTGTTGAAAAGACTGGAACACCTTTCTTTTTTTTTTTTTTGCTGCTCCTCACAGGACCGAGTGTGACACTGTTTTTCCTCGTCGCTCACAGGGCTCCGGTGGCTGTCGGCACAGCAGCTCTGTCCAGTGAAGAGATGCACAGTTCGGGTATGAAAGGGAGGGGAGTGACGGTCCTCCACACGTACATGGATCAGCTGTGGTGAGCAGGTTCAGCCTCCGCTGACGAGTCGGTCTGACACAGCTCAGTCCAACAATCATGGGATTTTGACATCTTAGGATGCTACTTAATCTGGAAGAAATCAGTCTGGAAGGAAATGTGACAACAACAACAAAAAAAAAACACGATCCACCCTGAGATAGCAGCCTCCTCGGACAGACACCACCTGCAGGGCAAACTCCACTTCAAACAAAAAGGCACAACTTGTCCTCATGCACATCTGGTTTGCGTTCAGTTTTCAGGTGCCTCCACGGTCGCCTGGGAGTAAAAGTCACTGCTGAAGCCAGCACAAAGTCACACACAAACCCTGATTGTCGAGCTACTTTTTGGGGTGCTGACAGAAATCCACTGTGTGGTAAAACTGCTGTCTGAGGCAGCTGTCAACATATCTGAGTGTTTACATGTGAATAGGATGATGCAACTGGTGTTATATATGACTATACTTTTTCTGTGCTGGATGAAAAATGTCTTTTTACTATTGAATGGAAATATTAAGGCTTGAATAAAGTCCAGTGTGTTTTTTAGTTTTTTCCAGTTCCCCCCACACACATACACACACGCACGCGAGTGATGTCACTAATTTTTGACTGCAGTCCTGCCGATACAGCTCCAAAATACATTCACATTGAGGCCTTGAATCCTGATCAATCCTTTCAGAGAAATAATGGGGAAAAAAGCACTTTCTACTCTCATTCTGTTTTAACTAAAACATCTTGTGTGCTTTTTATGATAATTTGTGGCCTACAGCTGGAAAGAAATTTGAATATTTCTTTTCAGATTTGAGTTAGTCACTGTTTATGCAGTATAATGACGGTAGAACTTGCAGAAAAAGATGATTAGAATGGGAAAATGTGGTGAGAAAAAGCTCAAAGTCACCAGGAATTGATGGCTGCAGCCTTGACATGATGGCCAAGCCAAGCAAAAGTACAAAAATGTTCGGAGTGTTGACACAAATTTGACTGAGACTTGACTGAGGAGAGGAGAAGAAAGGAGAAAAAGTCCTTGTAAATTGTATCAGTAATTGTACATCAATGTTTTTTTGGGGGGGGGGGCTCACATCAGGTGACTTTTATCCGTCTTTGTATTCAGGGCATTCGGAGACAAGTCGGGTCCTCCTCCTTTACCCGACGAAGTGAGCGAAGGACTCGACCCCAACGAGGAGGACTGCGCGAGCGGCGAGGAAGCGACGGAGAGCGAGGAGGTGACGGAGAATCTCCCGGAGGAGCCGCAGAGTCCCGGGGATCCAGCCGCAGACGTGGCTTTGCGCGGCGTCGAGGAGCTCAGCGTATCCGAGCGAGAGCAGGAGGGGGGTCAGGAGGGCGCTGAGAACGAGGAGGACGGCCCGGACGAGCAGAAAACACCACAGGGTACCCGCAAGTTTTTTAACATCCCCCTCCGCTGGTTTTGCTCGGAAGAGAAAAGAAGTTAGAACAACATTCAATAAAACCCAACTTAGGCTGTCGAATCCGCTTTTACATCCTGAATCTGCTTTTAATAAGACTCGGCCAGAGTCCCATTATCCCTGATTCATATTTTATTGCGTCCATCTCCTAAATAATTACAGAGCAAGCTTAAAAGCTTGTTGGATTATTCTGGGGGCCATATGGTCCTGTTTTGTTTATTCAACTGGAAGATAAGATCTCTTGGATGTGACAAAATGGGAGCTCGTTCAGAGGGCGACAAAGGAAGTGACCCGGCCATGCTCTGGTTTTACAGAGACAATGGACGCGCTGCTACTGCAGTGCTTTCTGCACGCCCTCAAGAGCAAGGTGAAGAAGTCTGAGCTCCCTCTGCTGACCAGTACATTTCTCCGCAACCACATGGTCTCCTGCTGGTAAAAAAAAAAAAACAATAAAGCTCAGTTGTTTTTTAGTGGTGTCATGGGAGAAAAAATTATATTGTGACTGAAAATGTTTTCTCTTTTCAGCCCGAGTGGAAAACAAATCGATCTTAAGAAGTCCAGCTATAAAAAGGTACCGCAGCACTCCGGCACGGGAATGTTTTGCGTTGGTGTTGAGGAACTCGGTAACATCGGTGTGCACGTTTGTTCTCCGACAGCTGTCCAAGTTTCTGCAGACCATGCAGCAGCAGTACAACCTCGTGCGAGTGAAAGAGCTCGCCAAGGGTGTGGAGAGCATTGTGGAGGTGGACTGGAAAAATCGAGAGTGAGCGAAGCGCCGCCTCAGCATAAATATTTGGGTGGCGTTCAACATAGCGGCAGGCTGTCCAGCGTCTGACTGACCCGCTCTGTGCTTTCCTTTCATATCACTGTAACATTTTATAGACTGCGTTCCTTCAGGCTTCCAGAGGACGCGGATGTCGAGGCGGCTCCGGTGCAGGAGGGAGGGGACGGCGAAATCCCCTTCTGTCCTCCCGAGATCACAACCCTCTACTCTGTGTCTTCCCGGCTGGAGCCCCTCTTCCTGGATGCAAATAAGAGGTGTGTGTGTGTGTGTGTGCACGTGTGCGAGTGCCTGCGTGTCTGTGTGTGGTCGCGTGTTTTCCTAACCCTGCTCCTCCATGCAGCCTCACATTTGCATAGTTCAGACAGCAGGAGCACATGTGAATGAGATCTAAGGCTGGTGTTTACTTGGAAGAGACACCGACTCCCCGGTAGCTCCAGGAGGGCTGCACTCTCACTGACCTTCACCCCTGACCTTCCTCTGCCTGGATGAGAAAAAAAATATTCCCCAGACAAAAAGCAAAACAACCCTCGATCTTCTGCTGTATCTGAGATCAGAGAGAGAGAGAGAGAGAGAGAGAGAGAGAGACTCACACTCGCTGATGACTGTTTAGTTATTCTCAGTGCACTTTTTTCGACAAAAAGGTGCGTCTGTTAGGAATGATGGATCAGCGGCACCTTCAGCACGGCCTCCAGAACGTGATGGTTCCACACTGTTGACCGCTGTCAGCCTCAGCCCGCAGAGTCCTTTGTGAAACCGGTCCGTCAAAACAGAAATGAGCCTGTTTCCTCCCCGCTGTGACAAGTACAAATAATTTCCCGGGGAAAAAAATCTCACTGTGGGATTCTTTGAGGTCACAAGGACCCTGCTCGGTGAAAGGTTTCTCCAGGTTCAACAGTCGATGGGATTGAGAAGAAAAGAAACAAACTCTGTGATTTATGTTTTTGTGAGAAATAAGAGCAGGTCACTTACTCGACGCAAAGTTTGTTGATTTATTTCTATCTAATTAGGCTTTTGTTTCAAGTGAGAATTTTCCAGCACAAGAGTTCAAATATCGGCTTATTTTAACAAGCATGTGAGAAGAAATAAATTTGAATCTAAGCTGATTTAAAATTGAGACAAAGTGTTGGTTCACTTAGGGTGTTGGGGGGGGTTTGTCTCATGTATCAAGAGTTTTGTGCAAAACATTCCTCCTGATTGTTTGTTTCGACCTCCGTTTTACAGCTGCTACCTTGTTGTTTCAAGTGGAAGTTTTTTAAAAAACGCTCTTGAACTGAAGTGATTATGGCCCATGTGGACGGCAAAACTCACTCAGGTTATAAACCCTGTGGTGTGTGATCCTCGTTCATATCTGTGAAGACACACGCTCAGTTTCCAGCTTATCAGGCACACATGGTCCCGGCAAACGCGGTTCTGAAATAACAGCACCAAGTGTGCATGTTGGATTTTTGGCTGCGATGGCCTAGGTATGAAGTTGTTAGAGGGTTAAAAATCATTTCTGCTCCTACGGAATGATTTCCAGTCATAGAGACATGCTAAATGGTTTCTCTTGAAACGGTTTCGATGGAGGCTTGATGCACTGACGTGGACTCTGCTGCTGCCCCAAACAGGAAAGGAGCGACGCTGCATCCTGCCGAAGTCCGAAGTATCATCACCGATTACGTGAAGAACAACGAACTGGTGGCTGAAAATAACAAGAAGTAAGGAGCCACTCGAATCACGTGAGGGTGCTATTGAGTCACTTGAACCAGTGTTAAGAACCAGTGATACCTGATGGTTTCGCACGAGGGAACTGCGGAGGTGATCGGATCACGGCCGGATTGTCCGTTTGCAAAATAACTCAAGAAGCTCTTGACAGATTTAGATTGTTTTAATCTCTTAATTTGCACGCTCGTTTAATCAGACCTACAGAAAACGAGTCAGTTATTCTGAGTTATTATCTCAATATGTGAATTTACTTATTAATCTTTGGCATTCATCAGTTTTTTTGACAGACGAAGACCCTCTAAAACAAGTTTTTTTGAGGGTTTTTTTCACTAAACCGGCCGCAGTGATGAAAGGAGCAGCTTGAAAGAGTTAACCTCAGTGCGTGTAATGTCGTTAAAATCAGCTAAAACGCTTAAATGTGACTCTGTAACTGAATGGACATCTCATGTTTTATTAGGTCGTGACATGGATTGTGCATCTTTTGATGTGCAACGAGAGAGAGGTTAAATCAAATTGGTTCTGGAGTTGGCAGAGCTTAACAAGGCAGCACGTTTCCTGTTTAGCGCCGTCCATCTGAATTAATCCCCGCTTCCTGCTCGACAGCTACGTGACAATAAATCCCACTCTATGCGACTGCTTGCTGGAGAAGTCCGAGTACCAGGAGGTCGAGTTTCTCAAGTGGGACGACCTCTTTTCCAGGTACAGATTTCTCATAATCTTTATGGTTTCTGACGGTTCAGTTCACTCGACACAGTCAGGCTGTTGTTGTTGAAGTAGTGCGTAACATACTGGGAGGTTTAGGGGCATGTGGTTTAGTCTCTCTGTGATTTGCCTTGACTACTTTTCGTTGCTTGGTTTCATTTTATTGTTTAAAACCCAAAAAGTTTTCATGGAGACTTTACTGCTTTTTCCTGCCATTTTGGACGAAATCTTTACATTTCTGTTAGAAAATGCGGTTCTTGTTCACTTGGTGAGTTTAGAGGTAAATTGTTTTGTGGTTAAGCATCTTTACAAGTCATCATGTTTTTTCCCCTGATCACTGAGTTCAGTCACCATGAACCTGTTTGAACAGGACTTTGGGGCGAATGCAGGAGTGCTACCAAGTGGCGTTTCCTGGACAAGCCCCCAAAACAAAGAAAGGCCACATCGAGCCAATAGACATCTCTGTGGCCTCCCGGGGCTCCAACAAGAAGGTGGCGACACTCCTGCAACACTCCTGTGAACGGCCAGTCGTAACTCAGTGTGAACGTTTGTCACTGACGACGGTCGTCAAACTGTTGCGCAGGTGACTCAGGTAAAGAACCTGGAAACCTACGGCCTGGATCCTGCCGCCGTGGCCACCGCGTTGCAGCACAGAGTCCAAGCCAGCTACGTCTTACAGCCCGTCCCAGGAGCCAAAGACAGACTCTTGGTCCAGATCCAGGGAAACCAGATTCATCAAGTTGGCAGTTTGCTGCTCGGTATGCAGCGCACTAATTTGGAGAAGATTTTTATCATGATTACTCTATTTGTACTAATGAAATGACCTGAGGGTTTTTTTCATTTCTAATTTCAGATCATTATCAGATTCCTCGCAAGTACATCCAAGGACTCGACAAAGCGCCCAAAAGTGGCAAGAAAAAGTAGCGCTTTAACCTGCTGCACCAGCTGTTCACTGTCAGATAAAGTCGCTGTGCTCAGTGTAAACAGCAACAGATTCATATAAATAAAGTCTTCTGATGTCGACTGATGAAGAGGTGGATGAAGAGACACCTATGATGCGTCGCTGCGCTTTAATTCCAGACCTATTTCAGTGTTGAGGTACTTGTCGAATGTCAGGTCAGCTCAACTAGACCATTACACTTTCACAGCTGCTTAACGGATAGCAAACACAACAACAACAGCAAAATATTTTTCGAAGCTTTGCACACACGGTTCAAACACGGCTGTGAGCATGTGTGTCTTCAGCCAAGAGTAAAAAAAAGTTGTTGGCGCAGCATTAAAAAGTCTGATTTTCAGCTGGGTTCTTTTTTTTTTGCTCATTTCATATATCTCTGCTTTTTCAACACAGCGTTATAAGTGGCACTTTTGTGGTTGGCTGTGTGTTACACAGCGGTTGGTAGCGAAACAGTAAACAAATGGGGATTTTGGGATATTGATTGGTGCCAAATTTTAGGTCACGGATCCAAACTGAGGCCGCGGCTGATGTTGTGTTCTAAACTTAGAGCTTTGACGATGCATTCAACAGGCTTTGTCTCCTATTTTCCAAATTTGCTCATGCAAGTAGCTCAGCAATGTCGTTTTATTAACATTAACAGACAAGTCTCCAAATTTTTCGAAATTTCAAACTGCCACATTTTGTCTCGTGAAGTCACCGCAACACAAAAAAAACGTTTTATTTTTTTTCTCTGCGGTAAGTCCCTCCAAGTCTTCATCTGATTTCAGATGTTTGAAGGGGTTTTTTTTTCCCCCATCTTCTGCTTTTTAACTTTATGGACTCCACTTTTTGCTGAGTCTGTAGGCAATTAAAACAGCCTCAGTTATGTTGAGGTCACATTTTTTTCTGGTGACAAATCAAATGATCCTTCTCCAGGGCAACTTCCTGAGTGGTTATCTTGGTTTGAAGATTTTTTGCAAATGTTGGTCAACCTTGTTTGTATTCAAACTTTTTCATTTATAGGCCCAGTTCGTGATCCTCTTCACAAGTTTGCAATGTTTTCACCATTTGGGATCACGAGAGCAACACCAAAATTTAACCTCAAGTTCTCGTATTGCCAATCTCCTGTTCTGCCAATTTCTTCCAAATTCATTGGGAAATATTCATAAAAATAGACTGACAAACCACTGCTCTGGAACCATCTGAATCACATCTGTGAGACTGGCTCATCCTGTGCACAGTGGACCCCACATCTCGGTGTCGGCTGGAGCAGGTACACGGAAAAGTTCACACAGTTGTGTATGGTGATGGGGATGCGGAGCATGCAGCTACTTTTTGCTGCTGTTCTGGAACAGCTGCTGAGCGGAGCCAGCCGTCAGCTGACGGACCTCCAGAGGCCCACAGCTGGGACTCCCCGTCGGCCAGAGACAATCGAACCGGAACCTGAGTTCAGCAGTGATTCACCTGAAGGATCAGGAACAGACAGATGTTGAGGTTCAGGCTCAGTGATGTCTTATTGTGCTTCAATAGAGTCTTTTTGTCTGTTTTAGGTGTCATGTTACAGCTCCACCTACAGGCCTGGAAGATCAACTATCATAAATTCTTGACATGGCGTGTTCATAAAACAGCAATTTTCAAAGAAACAAATTTTCTTTACTATTGATCCACTCATTATAAAATTACCTTTGCTTACCGTGAGCCTCTGAACAGGTAACCAGCAACAGAGAATACCCTCATAT
The DNA here is from genome assembly GCA_032164315.1 of Malacoctenus gilli. NCBI lineage: Eukaryota > Metazoa > Chordata > Actinopteri > Blenniiformes > Labrisomidae > Malacoctenus > Malacoctenus gilli. The sequence goes on along the minus strand of JASSRZ010000053.1, from coordinate 10,363,543 downwards.
TGCTAAACCTGAAGTGAGAGAGGGAGACTGACACTTCAGAGGGATCCTGCAGACTCACAGCGGGACGCCTGCTGGAAACCAGACACATCCCAGCTCTCCTTTCTCTTTCTCCTTCAATAAATATGTGCACGCACATGACAGGCAGAGGACATCCAGTCAGTCGTACCTGTGTGTTCAGCCCAACACCCTGGCAGACCTTCTCAGAGTTTCTCCACATGGGGTCTCGGATCAAGGCTCTCAGGAGACTTTGGGAACTCTCGGGTTTACGTGGGTTTGACAGAAGCATAAAGATACCGTTCTTTCTGTCTGACTTGGGAAGATTTCTGAATGACCTACAATCAAAGATCTAATAATGAGAGACACTCTTTGTTCTGCTGTTTAAAGCCTGTTAATACAAGGTTTTCCAGAGACACAGAAAACGCCCATCTCCCCAGGGGTGCAGTTTCACTAAACAGCCACTAGATGCTTAATGAGACGGGTTTTGTGCAGCAGCATGTGCAAAAATAACCACTTGTAAACAGGAGAGCAACAATGGCGGCTCTGTCAGAGGTTCCATTCACAGCTCCACAAAATGAGAGCTGAAAAGAAACCAGAGGCATTTGCTTTTTTTTCTAATTGCACCTTTAAAACATCAGTTGAACGTTAAATCTAGCTGCTGATTGATTTAGTTTTGCATGGAGGCCAAAAGTAAAAGAAAACCAGCCAATTCAATGGCCAACCTCATCAAGCCAGCATGTGTTTGTCTTTTGATTTTTGTGTCTCATTGTTGAAGTGTGGGAGGCTGGGATTCCTTTCATTTCAACACACGTTACAAAATCATTGATGCATTAGAGTTTAAGTGCTGGTTTATGGATTAATCTCCATGCATGTTTGATGAATGATGCAAGAAATACAGTCTCCATGATGATGGATTACTCAACTCACACAAAATCAGAGTCAACTAGAGGATCTGAATAACATATTTAGATGAATAAAAAAGGAATGCTTGCCTGGGGAGATGATTAATGGAAAAACACCAAAATGCTTCAGTACAATGAAAAAGGTTTCAACGTGTTTTGTTTCAGTTTAGAGACAAGCGTTTGTTATCTTTGCACATGTTGTACAAACAAAGAGCAGTTACCTCCACACACGATGTGTGCACCCTGGTCAGCTTGTTGAAAATCTGGAGCCAAGCAGCTGGAGATGAAGATGGCATTGCAGTCATTGCGTGCACTGCTTAGGGAACATCGCAAGTACAGCCAGAGTCCTCATAAACACTGGACCACCACCAAAACTGTCAACAGCAATGATCAGATGTATGGAAAGGTTTCTGCTGCCCACGTATGGCGTGATGGACACTCGCTGCTCAGCAGGGCAGCAACTTTAAAACACAGAGATGCAGCACAGCCAGAGGGCCTTCAGTTCAATTCAAGGTGGTCCAGCGGTGTTTGACAGAGCGTTGAGTGAAATCAGAAAAAACGGGAAGACACAAGCGGTAACCCAGAGGAACAAAGCGTTGCTTCTGTGCATAGTAGCAGAGTCTTAAACCCCGACCAAAGAGGTCAAGTGAAAGCTGGGGTGGGGTGGTGGTGGTGGGGAACAACTGTGCACCTCACCCAGCCAGCTGGATGCAAAACATTCTGACCGTCAGAAATGGAGATGTGTGGCCTTGGCTGACAGCAGGGCAGTGTGACGGATGGACAGTGAGGTAGCTTCTGTTTGGCTTTGCTGATGATACAAAGTATCCCTCAGTCCAGATCAGGTTTGCACTTCGAGAGTCTTCAAACAAGCAAGTGTGAAAATCTTCATCATAACCTCATTCATTTCATTCCTGATAACACAAATATAAAACACATGGCAGCAAGCTCAAGACATTAGTCCTAGAACAAGCAAGCAGTGTCACTGACCCACTCTGGGCCGGGTGACAGATTTCAGTGGAAAGAGGAGGAACTCAACTGACCAATTAACAACTGGTCTGGTAACAATAAGTTGTTGACTAGTAATGAAAATACAAAGACCTTTAACAAAACTCCTGAATCAAAAATTTGGGTGTTTTAGATCATTTTTTTCTTATTATTAATTTTTGCTTTGAGTCAGCCGTCTTTCAAACTGTGACTTGGTTGAGTAACAAGCATGAGATGCAATTACAATGAACAATCAGTTGATTACAAACCCCATTTTATTATCACACATTCAATACGAGTCCAACCAATTGCAAGAAATGTTCCCACCGCCCACGTAGAAGCGCTCTCGGCTCCGCAGTTGAAAAACGTCTTTCATGCTGCACTAAAATTCCAAAAGGGTTCCTGCTAGTGTTCCTCTGAAGAAAGCTGGAGAACCACAATGAAGCAGAAACATGGCCACAGACACGGCCATCAGGTAGGAGGTGGCGGAGATCATATAGTTCCTCCTCCAGAAGATCAGAAAAGTGATGCTACTGGCTGGAATTAAATTCATGTCAGTGGGAGTATCCAAGCCAAAGAACGGACTGTATCACAGTGAATCAAGTCATTATCAGCAGCATTTTTATGCCAAAAATTAGTCAAATGGTCTTTTTTTCTCCTCATCCTTACTCAGGAGACTCACTGCTGCAAGTGTGGGGTGGAAAACGTGTTGTAGCGTCAGCATCGTGTGCTTCCTTTGAGTGGTCATGTCCCTTCCCACCACAAACACTGCCGTGACCTCTCTGCTCGATGTCAGCACACGGCTCAAGCGCCGTATGGTCACGCCCACATCGTCTCAATGTACAAATCATGGAAGCGTGTCCACCAGCTGGTATGTGGTGACAGCAGGAAGCAGGAAAACAATTAAAGGCACACGTTTCCATTTTATTTCGGTCAATATTTTATCAATATCACGTTTGGATGAGAGAACAGTCAGAGGAAGGGAGTAAAACCTTTTTATTACACCAGGAAACTAAACCAATGGACGCTAAAGGTTGTTGTGGAAGTTGATATACGATGTGTAAAATCGCAGCACATGTGGGATTATTCCATTGAAATGCTCGCCTGCTTCAACAGTGGCATGGCCGTTTATGAAGACGCCGTCGCCTGACTCAAACATGCGAGCAGCTGTTGGACTGATTGTCATAAAAGTTGGCGGAGGCCTTCCTAAATCCTTCCGTCTTTGGCGCTCCCCCCACTTTTCCCCTCAAAAAACCCACAAGAGAAGTAATTGAGTGTCTCGCAACTCGGTTCAAACATTTATGAGGCATTGAGACAAAATCGTAACCACTCTGGAAACACCCCGCATCTAGTAAACACTCCTCAAGTTCTTTTTTTAATTTTTGGGGGCATCCAAACGATGCAGTTTTATCAATTTTCATTCTTCATCAGCAGATATCACCAACCAATCAAATCTTATCAGTGACACCAGTCACATGGTGTCCTAGGTAACAAACACCAGACTGTGTGTGCTCATGTCTGCTCACAGCGTCGCTTTGACATAAATCAAAGAGTCAATCAAATTATGAAAACAGAAACTCACTAAATTCTTGTACGTCGGCATACGTTGTTCTAATTTGTAGCCTTAAGTAAGTAAGCAAAGTTTATTGGCTGGTTCCTTCCGACTGGTTGAAAAAAAAGCCTCTTTATATATATATTTTTTAATTCACTTCCACATCGCCTGATCGAATGAAAGGCAGTGCGGCCGCTGCCAGTTCCTGAAATTCAGATCAAACAAGAAAATAACTTGAATCAGCCCTTGGAATTTAAAAAATAAAATACCAAAGCTTGAAAGTCATGCACTTCCACTGCCGTGTCCAGACGGAGTTTCTCCATCAGAGTCCATCGACCTGTAGTAGTACTTCTTACAAATAGCAGCAGGGCAATGTTACTTTGAAGGTGTGACCTGAAGACTTTGCTGTTTGCAGGCACATCGTGCATGACAACAACATGTGGCTCACGTGCCGAGCGCATTACCACAGAAGTGTGTTCTCACGTCGAGTGTTTTCCTCCAGCTGGACGTTTGTGAAGTCAGAAATCTTTGATGCCTCTCTGCATAACTCCCAGGCCGCTGGCCAGAGCACCGAGTCTCCATCTCTCCAGCTCAAAGAGTGATTCGAGCCAAAGAGGAGCGACTGCGTTCTCACAGGAGGAAGGTTTGTTTAGTTGACGAGGCCTTCCAGTGGGAAGTTTGCATGTCCTCCGTCTGGCTGTGACGCCTGTTTGTCGAATACTTTGTCCAAAGACCTGCTCGGGTGACTAAATCCCCCATCGATGGATGAATGGATAGATGGCTGGGTGGACTCGTCTTTTGCTGAACGCCATCTGGGACAGGTGTTACCCTCCTTGATCTCGATAAAGTAGGTCTAAACGATCCGGAGATGGAAATGTACCTTCTGACAGCTCAAAGAGAGGTCAATGATCGAAAAAGTGGTGCTCGATTGTGATTGCCGTTCCAGATGCCCTCTGAAAATCCTTTTTCGATCACACTCGGTTGTCGTGAGAGTTCAAACAGTTTTCGGTTTTTCGTGTCCGTCTCCAACCATCATCTGCCGTGTCTGATCCAATTCAGCTGAAACTCGGCGCGTGCCAAGAACCCGGAATCTGAGCACTGCCCTCGTTAGCTACAGTGATGGACAGTAGCGATGCAGCCAACTGATTCGGCCTCCGACTGACTCCGAGCCAGACGTCCCATCATCAAAACGCATGGCGGAAGATTTAAATCGACCCTGAAGCACAAGCTGAAGGCTGACAGCGGTGAAATAACCTTCGCAGAGCCCTCCTCCTCCGGACCCAATGTGTGTGTTTTTTTTTGTCCATCCTCAGCACATTGTGCTCTCTGCTCCCGTCGCCATCTGTTTTCGAGGACCAGGAAACTCACTCAACTTTCTGAATAGTCAAGTCATCGCCAAAACATAAGTGAAACTATGTACAATCATTAGACATTTATTGCTTACAGGTTGCTGTGTGCGACATGTGGGTGTATTTTGTGCTGACAAAGAGATAATACGCATTGTTTTCATGTCATAATTCTTTATTCCCAGGGTGAAGATTCGCGCTCGCTCCAGATCTCCTCATCTGCTGCTCTGTTTGCGGGACTCTCACTGTGAGATGAAACATTCTCAAATGTCTTGTGACTAACAGAATGAAAGGAGAAGGAAATATTCGTGCTCTGTCTGTGATATAACAGATGCATTGTATTCATCTCTTTTGAAGGACTCATAGTGACTCATATGGTACCAAAGATCGAGGAAAGGGATTTATTTGGCTGGAACTTTTTGTTTACGTTTTGATTTCAGGTGACAACTACAAGCTTTATCCGTATTGTTTTCGTTTGTTTAATCAGTTCAGACATCTTATCTTTGCAATTGATTTTTCTATTTATGCTGAAGTTTTGGATGTGCCGACTGCAAAAAAGATAAATCTTAAAAGTGGATATTACTCATGTCAAGTCAATATCCAGATACATTCGAAATAAGACAAAACTGCTGGAAACAGATTTTTGACCTTTATTTTACAAGCATGGCCAAAAATTGCAGTGACAGCCATTATTATTTTAGAGTTCCTTACACAAAAATATGCATAAATTCTTCAGCACTCATCCTGTTCCTCCCTGTTTGATCTTCCCGGTTTTTCTTTACCTCAACATGCTGTCCTGTGTTCAAAATGTGAATGAAAGTGAAAACTGAAAAACCATAGAAAGCTGGTTTGCAGTCTCAGATTGAATTAAGACTGTAAAGTTTGGGGAAGCAGAGGAGTGAAACACCCCCCCCCCCCTCCTTCAGACACATGCCCTGGTTTCTGCATCAGGCACGGTGCCCTACTGCAATAGGAACCAGGGCCTGATGATCTTGCCTCCGCGGAGACGATAAAGGGCTCATCTGGAGAGCATTTTGTGTCTCTGGCTGCGCAGAGGGTCATCTAATAATTCACACGTACTGTCGTCTCCCCAGGTTGCCCTCAGCTATCTGGCTCCAGTTAAGTCGGCTTTCAGCGAGGGGTCCCGACAACACCCGGCTCCCACCCACTGTGGAGGTATCTGAGTTTACTGATGCTGTGCCAGCAGCCCTGCACAAAAAACATGGCTGCGGCGCAGAGGTTACGTAAGAATGTAAGCCGGTCATTAGGAAAGATGTTTTTAAACATTTCTGATATCTGTATTTGGCCCTCGCTGGTCGGTAAAAAATCATGTTGCTGGTGTTGTGTTGTTATGACAGATTATTTTCATCTCTCCTCTTGATGAGGTGAAGCTTGATTTGATCTGCTGTCGGGCCGAAAACGTTGCTCTGCTACTTATGACACCAGCAAGTTCAAAATATTTGTCAAACACATCGTTTGTTAGCTTTTTGTCACATTTCTTTGCAAAAACTATGAAGACAATCAATGCAGCGTCTCTATTCTCACTGTTATAAATTCAAATGTATTAGTACATAGTGTTTGTATTTATCTTTAACAGGACATCATTTGCATCAGTTTCAGTTCAAACCTCCTTTTTCCGTTACATGAAGTATCACTGCTTTAATTTTTGGCTCTTTGTGTCATTTTTTCTAAGAGTGTCCGATGATTGTTTGAGTTTTTGAACTTCCAAAGTTTTCATTTAATTATATACAAAATATTATTTACAAACAACAAATATTATATACAAAAAGAATTTTTAAAAATGAAAATATAGATGTCTTCTTGGAATCACATCACTGCTAGAACTGGCCTGACATGAAAAACACCAGAAGTGAAAATGTTTGTTTTCCCACATGAGCATCCAGCTGCAAATGTCAGTGCAGTGGAATGAGGGGGGGGGGGGGGTCATGATCAAGGGAGGAAAACTACAGAACGATAAAAGCACAGAATAATTGCAGGACAAGTTTTCGCTGGAAACGGAACAGAAGAAATCGGGCAATGCGCAGAATAATTGACAGTGAAAGTTGAGCTGAACGTGCGGGATTCAACACAGAAAGGAAACGTCTCAGTGGTCAACACGCGACCGGGAGGCTGAGAGACGAGCAGTCTGTGTCGCCATCTGTTGGTTCATAGCCAACACAGCAGGAGAGAGAGAGAGAGAGAGAGAGAGAGAGAGAGAGAGCGAGAGCTCCAGTGGATTCTACCGGTTCACATCTGAGCCAGCCTGAACTGTGTGATGGAAGTCAGTCAGTCCAGGGGGTCGAAATTAAAATTCCTCTCCAGTCCAAACTGGACTGGATTTGTGTCAGTGAGGTGACTGTGGGAAACACTGGAGGCCAACATCATGAGGCCCCGTCGTGACAACGAGCACAGGGGGTCTTTGTGTGTTTACTGTAGTTGATGGCAAATTTGCGGAATATTTCCTCCTCGCGCTGTCATCGTTTGTGATTAAATAAAACTTGAGACTCGATTGTAAAACAGCTTTACTGTCGTGGTGTGTGTGTGTTGAAACCATGATGTCAAAACAACTTCTGCAATAATTTTGTAATAATTTAACAGTGCTAAGTGATTATATTTGGGCCTCTGTATTGTCTTCGGATTACTCTTTGATGATGATGGGAAGAAAGCAAAAAAAACAAAAAAAATTCCTGTTCTGATGTTAAAAGATATATTTGTATACTTTTCAGTGAGGGAAAAACAGTGCTTAATGTTTATAATTCAATTTCAACTGCATTACTAACTTATCTGGAGATTTTTAGTGACATTTAAGGAGTTTCATTTTATAAAATGACGCCAAAGCTCCACACTGAAAAAGTGTAAATCCGATAAATTCTTCACTTGTTCAGCCGTCCCACATTTTGGGCAGTGACTTCTGAGTTGTCACTGCAAGTCACTGATCCCAGACAAGCTACAGCACGTCATCACTCTGAGAGGATTGCATCGCTAAAAAGGATTACACCATTTGACATTTTTCATGGCCAAAACTGCTAAACCACTTTTTAATGAGAGAGAGAGAGAAAAAACTAAATTCAAACGGACGGGCGGATCAATTCAGAATATTTGGGCGGGCGGTGTGTGTTGCTGTGGGATTGATGTTGATGAGTCAGGAACCGGTGAAAGACTGTTTGAGGTCACGCATGTGTAACAGCAACACAGCAGCAACAGTAGTTTGGATCCGTATGTTGTTAAAACGACTGAAAATACTTGGAAATCAATTTTATATTCAACATTTTTCCCTTGCATTTACAATTGCTGGTCAGTCTTTAGCAGCAACAAAAAAACAACAAATAAACAAAACCAATTAACTTAGATTTAAAAAGAAATTAAGGTAATTCTCCATTTATTTTTTGATTAAACTGGTTGGAATTCTTTTGGTTTTTCTTACCTGCAGAAAATGAAATGAAAAGTCAATTGTTTCTTCAGTTGGTTTTTTGGTGATCAACACCAGAGAGACTTCACACAAATCTCAGGATGTTCATTTCCGGGGGGGGGGGGGGGGGG
>JASSRZ010000053.1:10322092-10347811 GCA_032164315.1 Malacoctenus gilli | reverse complement strand
GTGTGTGTGTGTGTGTGTGTGTGTGTGTGTGTGTGTGTGTGTGTGTGTGTGTGTGTGTGTGTGTGTGTCAGAGAGAGCGTGGCGCCTGAGAGTGAGCTCACACGTGTGTGAGAAAGTTGAGACACAGGATGGAGCCAGTTTCAGGAGGGGGGAGAAGCAGAAGGACCTCAAACTTTATCTTTCTGTAGTTTTTGGCTGCCCGGAGACAGACGCCCTATGTGTCTAAGAAACGAAACAGCAAGCGCATGTGCTCATGTCAGGACTCCGTCTGCTTCGTGGCACCATCACTTGGCTCTCACGAGCTCTCACTGTCTGAGCTTTACATGTGCAAATCTCCATCTGCTGAACAAGTTCAGGAATCGAAATCGTGCTGATTCACTGCTGGGTTTTTAAACTTTGATTTTTTTGCTCAAGATGAATTAATTTATTGGTCGAGTGGCTCAGATGACTGTGGTTGTGTACAGGAAGGTTTCAGTAGTTGTAGCTCAGGCAGCCCCCCCCCCCCCACCCCGCCCCTACCGTCTGGGTTAATCCAGCTCAGACGCTCAGATTCATTCATGTCCGTCCACTTTAAGAATGTCTCCCCCCGAAGCGATTTGGGTTTAATAATGGTGCACAGAAATATGTCTGGTAGTAAAAAGTTTTTCATAGTTTGTTCGATCTTTCAGTGTTTGGTTATGTCCCAAACATGAACAAATACGACCATTAATCGTTATTAATTTTAGTTTCATTCTTTTTTTCTAGCTGAATGACAATTGTGTGTGTGTTTTAACAAAGGAAAGTAAATCCACAAGTGTTTTAAAGAAGCAGTTTTGTCTCTTTGCAGAACTTGTTTGTTTGTGAATGGTGTCAAAATGAGAAATACAGGACGCATTTTCATCTGTTTGCTACATGCAAGTGTCACCGAGCAGATGTTTCACACATGATTGATTCTGATCTTTTGAAGTGTCGCTCGGAATGCGACCAACTTATCCTTATTTGTTGTGTGTGTTTTTTTTTGCATGGCCATGTTTCCTCTCGTGCATCAGAATAAGATTTGTTTTGAAGTTGTGCAGCAGAGTCGGGTGAGTGTTTGGGAAGCCCTTTGCTGCCACTGTTTTCGTTGTGTCATTGGCTGACTTGGCTCTCCCCTCAAGGCCTGTTGTTTGTGAGGATTACCGCAGAAAATTGGATTACAAGGTCAGTTACTTTGTGTGGAGTGAAAAGTCTCTCTGCCGTGGTCCGGTTTCGTTTTCCTTCAAATGGCTCATCAGTCTGCAGACCTGCTGAAACACATTTCTACACTTCTCAAGGGGAAATTAGCCTGTACTTGTGTGTTAGTGCAACAGTGCAGGAAAGGTTCAGTCCTCGTGTTTTCAAGAGTGAAATCGAGAGCTCGTAGTTTTGTCATTGCCTTACATGGAGTATTTCTAACCTTATTCTTTAGTCATCATCAAGACACCGCGCCATATTTACCAGTAAATTCAGCCAAAAACTGAACATATGCTGCCACTTTGCGTCACTTTATCCAGCTGTGACCTTTGCCTTAACCTTGTTTATGTGAATGACTTCAGCCAGCAACAAAAATGTAGCACTTCAGTTTTTCTGCTTTCAATTTAAATCGAGAAACATCGAACTTATTTGGATTTTCAAAGAACTCGCAGCCGGAATCAGCTGGATGAATCATTGCAACATTTTTGTACAACTACTTGATAAATTAGTCTCGAGTGGTGACGGTGATGAAGGACTGAACTTGCATTGTGTATGAGCTCATGCAACGGAGAGAGACGGTGACCTTTTGCATGTTAAAGGGCATGATTTCAGTCACAGCGCCGCATCACGGGCTGGAATAATAAGATGGTATTCAGAGTGCAATGCATCATTCATCACTCGGAACAAGTGTATAAAAACGACCATCTCAACCACGATCACGCCTGGACAGAAATACCATCTCATTATATTCATGCTCGCACTGACAGAGGGGGCAGATGGATGAGGTCTGTTGAAGGCTGCACGCTCACAGGATGAATGTGCTCCAATAAGTAGTCCCACCTGGAGGGGTTGTGAGGGGAACGATGGCAAGGGGAATTTCATCCCTGTGCCAGTTTGAGCTCATTTTTGGCCAACTGCCAGACTTCATTGACAATATTGGCAGTAAAATTGAGTAAATTGCACAGATACAGGTCAGATTCAACTACTGGAAGGGAAAAATCTGGCTTCATACAACAAGGATACTCCCAAAAGGTTTGGTCATATTCAGGCAAATGAAAGTGACGTTTGGATCCAAAATTGAAGCCGAATCCGCGCAATCAAAAGCAGAGTGTCTGAACTTCAACCGCTGCAACAGGGATGTACTTTCTACATCACGTGTCCATACCTGTTACATACACAGTAACAACCTCATCAGAAGAAGTTGGTGGAATCAAAACCATCTCATGTTTCTGCCTTGTAATGAAGCGGCAGCAACCAAAGCACAGTCGCTACCATCTGTAGCAGCTGGTGCACGAACAGAAGTCATTCCAATGTCAACATTTTGGCAGCATTGTTTCCCAAAACATAAAATGTGACCATGTGTGAGTGAGGCGGGGCCAGAGGTGAGGATTTTACTCTGAAATTAAAAGTACTGTTCGCATTAGGAACTGGAGCAACGACAAATAAATCCACAACTGGAAAACTGGAATAAAACCTTCCGAATGAAGTCTCGTCGTGGTTGTTCTGAGTCAAGGCACAAAGCGGGATGGGTTTGTCAGGTGTGTGTTGTTTGGAGGTCCGGAGGCTCTGTGACTCATTTGGCGGTTCCCAAACTGCGAATGCTGCCGGTTGCTCGCGTCCTTGTTGATTCATTCGGTCAGTGGAAGCTCCGTGGGGCAGATGGTCTGGAATTGCCCTCTTGGGGCTGTTTAGACTGTGAGATTAAACCTTGGCCAGAGGTGCGTGCACGTGCACACACATGCAGTTACAGTAGAAGCACCAAACGGCTCTGCGTAAAGCGATTGTGCCTTTGGCTTTTGCTCATCTCCTGCAGCTGGAGGAGTCGTTTGAGCGGGACCAAAGAACCACAAACACAAACGTTTTGCAGCATTTCCTGCTGCAGTCTTTTCTGTCTATCAAATGTCTTCTTTTTTTTTCAAGATATTTGATATTTTGTTCACTGAGAAAGATGAGACATACGGTATGGAGCCTATAGATCGACTGTGCCTCAAACACAAAAGGTGAAGCTAAAACCTGCAGTTTTGTTGTTCATCTTTCTAACCACTGACACATGAGGCTCTCTGCAGGCTGGGATGTCCCTCGTCCCTCTGTGGTTTGCGCTGTTCAGAATGATATTCCCATTAAGTTTGTCCTTTTTACAATTCCCCACTTTTGACAACTGGGTGCTCTTCAACTCTGCTGCGCTCAGCAGGCTTCGATAAAAACCCGAACCACAGCAGCATCTGGTCTCTTTTTCTTTCTCCACTACATGTGTGAGAACAGCCAGAGAGAAGTCAGACAGGCTTTTTTTTCCTTTTCACAATGTTTTTGTTGAATTGGACGTTTTATTTGTTTTGGGAAAGAGAGAAAAAACACTTATAGGAACCTCGTGTTTGAACAGAAATTGGACATTTGACAGCCAGCCTTGATCTGACCGAGTTATAAAACCCTCACACATAACTTTCAACAAGCTACTTCTGTTTTTTGATTGAACGGTACAAGTAGTCTGTGTTGAGGCATTTGATGACTAACTCTTGCTCAAGCAGCTTCGCTTTTCCTTGTGTTTGCCCAGCAATCTCGGAGCGAGCGTCGAAGATATTTGTTTCTTCTGTCAAGTTATCTTGAGCGCAGCCAGAACTCATCTGTAAAACTACAAGCTGCAGTAACAGCCAACACGTGTTCACGACTGTCACTAATAGGAATGTGTCTACTTGAGAAGGAAGTGTTGCTGTTGTGCAGGACACTGAATGGAACGTCATGCAGTACGATCAATTGGTTGGACGGCGCTCACAGTAGACTTTACCCAGGAGGAACCAGGAATTATGAGAACCACAAAAGCTCCTGAAATTACTCACAGACATTTATATGTTCCAATGAGTTTTTTTTTCCTTTACAAACACACTCAAGCCAGAAATGATGTCTCACCATTGTGGTATGTATTGTTTTTTTGGACCAGTTTTAAATCTTCCGACTCGCGTCGTAGTACTGATCCCTGCAGCTACCACGACTTTCCTGTATCATCTGTTATGTAAGATAAATGTAAGGACATGTTGGTCCTACGCTCATATATGTCATTGGGGGAATTACTGAAAACTGGCCGGCGCTGACGTTTTAAGTATGAAGCTGTGTTGTCTGATGCAAATCTACCTCCCGCCCTCGGTATCGTAACCACATCCCGCTGCGAGGGACTTAATCTGCCTGCCAGATGTTGTCAGCTCGTCCGCTGGTGTTTGACTCGGAATCAATTTGTCTGATTGCCCATACGTTAATGCAAAGTGTTGGCCTTTGTCATCTCTCAGAGACAGAGAGGGAGAGACAAAAAGAGAGCGAGCGAGAGAGAGAGAGAGAGAGAGAGAGAGAGAGAGAGAGAGAGAGAGAGGAGTCTATTGACATACATGCACTCCCAATAGCACTTCCTTTTTCTCTGTCAAAGTCATTGTGGGATGCTGAAGGACATCCCAACTGAACAGATGCTGTTCAGATCACTGTATCTGTGCAATATTTTGTAACTGCAACTGGCAGAATGAAGGAAATCGTATCTTAAATTGAAAACAAAAACGAGGTGACATGCAGTTTTCCGCGCGTGCGTGCGTGTTCGTGCGAGCGAGCGTGTGTGTGTGTGTGTGTGTGTGTGTGTGTGTGTGTGTGTGTGTGTGTGTGTGTGTGTGTGTGTTTTCACAGGGCTGCAGTTTGCCCCTGGAGATGAATTATTGCAGCAAATGATCTCGCCACATTGAATCCAACCTACTGCCGAGTGCAAAAAAAAGTAAAGGAAGTTGTTTTCTTTCCCAGACTTGCGTCACACTAATCTGGTTAGTGTCACTGTGTTACCCGCAGGATTGCAGCCCACCAGTAATCTCACAGGCTAACTATCCAGTTTGTGTTGGATTCTCCTCTTGTAACGAGGATCATAATGGACATTACAGTCATGTAATTGTACATGTGGTATAATCTCATGGCGGCGGAGGAGGACGCTGCATTACATAAAGCTGCGCTTTTAATGCCATATAAAGGATTTTAACGTTTCTGTTTCCCTGTAATTTCACTGATGCGTCCCGCAGTGATTTGCAGCTTTGACTGAACTGCCTCCCAACATGCCGGTTTACTTTCAACTGCACAAACCGAAGAGAGCAAAGTCTTTGACTCATCGAGCAGTTTTCAGTCATCCAGCTGTTCGGTTTCTGACGGGAATCTTTAATTCACATGAGTGAAGAGGTCAGAGTATGAAGCTGGATTATGGGGGCTTCTGTTCGTGTTCCTACAGTATTATAGATCAACTTTGTTCAATATGTTTTAAAGTGCATAGGTTGTTCATTGTCGCTAACCTGCTATAGACTGTATAACACTGCAGCGCTGCTGTGTGCAGCCTGCAACACTACGAGACCCTTGAACTGTTTCCTGTGAGCTCACCTTCCTGTCGTGAAAGAGAACACAGCTTTAAGATATTTTTATGTCTACTAACAAAAAACCTTTTGACAGTATGTGTGTGTCTGTGTGTGCGTGTGTTTGTGTCCGCGTGCGTGTTTGTGTACATGCTTTTGGTTCTGTGTTGATTAGCAACAAAAAACTCTTGTATAAATTGTTTGAATGAGTCAGAAATACTCATTTCGACATTGAACAGAGGCACAACAACTCCAGGCAAAATCAGCATTGCGGTTTCTTCTGCGCGGAGAACAGAAACTCCGCTGGCACGTTTGAGGGAACTTCTAAGATGCAATCCACCTGTCCAAATCATTTGTTGACCACAAAGTGAATCATTACTGAGGAAACACGACAAACTCGGGGCTGTTTGGCTACTCGTTCAGCAAAAACCATTCAGTTTCACTCTTGTTTGCTGGGATGTCGAAATGAATCCTGCTAATTGAAAACAAACGGCCGGATTGCCTGACACTGGCCAAAACGAATGGTTTACACAGTAGCGATATTTATCCAAGTAAAGTTCACTTATTCTCTTCGGAGGCACTCGGATTTTTTTACTGAAGGGTTTGCAAAAAATCGATCACTTTGCTTCTTGATTAAAGGGCTTCAAATATTAAAGTACAGCTAGTTATAATGACAAATGCTTCCTTCATAACGGTGTGGCTCAACCCATAGTCACAAGGTCCTTAAAAAAGTACTCTTTGTAATCATAAAGGGGGAAAAACTCTGTCTCTGTCCATTAATGACTTTTGACATCTAATATCTGACTCGCTGAGGCATCAGTCGGACTGTATTCCTACTTCGGAGGCCGGCTGGCTTTACTGGAGACAGAGAGGAAGGTAACAGTGACAGAGCTCCTCTCTAATCCTCCCACTGAGCTGAACATCTCTCCCACCAAGTCATCTTAGATTGGTGATTATGAAATACAGCGTGATCTAATCCTGCGTTCACCCTCCACCCCACAGCTTTGCTCAGCGGTCCAGTCACCCGCCCCCCCCCCCAACTCTCTGCAGGGCTCCAGCAAGCGCACATCTTCTCCTTCAACACACTCACTGGAAATACACATAATCAAGCACTGAATTCCGTGCACAGCAATCTCAAGTAAAACAAAATTATTCGAGAGTCTTTTCATTTAGTTGGACCTCTTTTGTATAAGCATGCTAAGCCTTGCAGCACTAAACTTTTATATTTTTCAAGTCCACAAAGCTTTCTGTGACTCATACGCTGCGGTGATGCATCTCCGCCTGAACCTCCATCTCACCTGATATCCGATGTATAAACTGTCTGCTGTGTACGACCGTTGATTAACCACATGATACAAAGAAACATGAGACAGCAGGAAGGATTGGAAAAAGGATGGTAAAAATGACCCTGCTTTGGATGAGGGTCTGTTTTCTTTCATCAAACATTTTAAAAACAGCCTCCTCGACCTCCACAGACGCTGCGGATGAATCACTGGAAACTGCGGCTGAGTCATTCAGAGTCTCCCGCTTCAACCTTCAATTTTCTCTAAATTTAGTCTGAAAATGTTGGACGAGGGGACCTTCATGATTGGAAAACCAGCTCTGGAGCTCGTTTTCGTTGATTGTGAGCCTGAGGTCACCAGTGCGACCTTCACTTCTTCATCCTGCACTTCTGGGTGCTCCTCTATCGGTCTCACATTTGACCTGCTGTATGTTCTACGGAGAAGTGCGAACCAACTGATGAGGCAGCGGCAGGTTTTGATACTCCACTAAGTCTATCAGGTGACTTTGCAGGTTGTTTCTGCAAATTACTGTGGCAGGAGAACGAATCGACAAAAAACTTAAATGTCTTCTTGGTTTTCTGCATTGATTTAAGAATCATTGTGTGTTTACTCCTGATATAAACAATTAAAGGACCTCTGGTTTTTTTGGAAATGAAAAGTTGATTTGTGAGCAACACATGTTGTCTGAGTTCTGGATATGAAGCCTGCGGCACATAACTCAGTCACCACTAAACGTCTTGCTGTCGATACTTCCTGTCTGAGTCTCTGCCCGGTTCAGGTTTATCAAGAGCTGAAGGTCAAAAAGGAGCTTAGAGTGACTTCAGGGTTGAAGAACCCAAATCAAAAAGGTTTTTTAACCAGCAATCACTCCATCTGTACATCAGTTCTTGCTGCTGTTTAAATGTCTGCATACCAGATGGATTCCCACTGCAGTTCCTCATCCAACAAGTCCTCCATAAACGCTCCATCTTTTTAAATCTGTGTGTAATGTGTGAACTGATCACGCAGAGCAATTCAAATACAGAAGCTTAAAAATACTACTTGGGTGAAGTTAATCAAAAGTGTGACACTGTTAGTGTTTGAGTTCATCGATATTCTTCATCAGTGGATTTCCTGCAACAGTCCCCACATGTGTGTCACGGTTCTACTTGCTGTTTTTCTAATTTGCTTGTTTGTCGGCGTACAAACGAGTCTCGGCAGAGAAGAGCAGGGTGGTCTCGTTAGGTGGTGAGTTCGTCACACAGCGAGCGAGCCAGTCTTCACCGCAAACAGAGCCATGGACGTGAGTGTGGGAGCGGCAGAAAGTGCGAATCGATTTCAGAGGCAAAAACATTTCCTTTGTTCTTCTTCACATGTGGAAATCGTCAAGGCAGTTTGAACCCTCTGCAGAGTGTCTGCGTAACAACATCTGTTGACAAGGTGATAACAATTTATGAACAAGATGGTGATGCCGAAAGAAACGTTTATTCAGTCAAACAAACATCAAGGCTTTGTGTGAGTAGCATGCATGCAGATGTATATTTGGTGAAACAGTAGGTGCTGCTAGTAGTTTGTGGACCAGATGCCAATCGTCCTCATGCAACAAGTTGAAAAATCTGATTTTTTAAATTCCAGTTGTCCTTGTTGAACAACTTTTAATTAACAAACCACAGATGAAAGACTTTCACATGCTGGTACGTGATTAATTGCTGTTTTCAGAGGCGTGTTGCACGTATAGTATTTGTCCAACAGTCTTGACTGTTAACTTAATCTGACATGAAAACATGCAGAGGGAGTTGGGTTCAAAAAGTCAGACATACTTTTATTTTGAAGCCAGAGAATATTTTCAAAAAGTATCTATTGTTCACAATTAGTATTTGTTGTTTAACCATAAAAAGCTCACTGATGTTGAGGCTTGCAAATTTGGGCTTTCTCACTTATTCACTTGAGAGCATATAAAACTTTTCTTTCTTATACATTTTACTATCATATCAACTGAGAATCACTATAACACCAAGATGCATTTACATTTGCGAAGCATACAAAATTGAAGTTGAAGATTTTGGAAAAAATGCTATTTCATTGATACAATTCCGTTCTGTGCACACTGGTCGCACCGAAGAATTGGTCAGACACGTTTTTTTATAGCACGTGTGCAAAGCAGAGTCCTAGTCTGGACTGACGGGCAGCATTCTCGTGGAAAAGAGATACAATTTGCCTGTGATTAGTTTTCAGCAGTCTCCCTTTTCAGCTTTACACACCTGCTGACTCGTTGGAGACAGTCAAACCTCCCGGGCGTGTGAAATCTGAGCGACAAGAACAGATTCAAATTAAACAAATGACTTCATGGAATTAGCTGTAATTCCTCAGTTACAGCCGGCGAGGTGAAAATGAATGAGGGAGGTGTGTGGGTGGGTGTGTGCGCGGTGTGTGGGTGTGTGTTGGGGGCCAGTTGATGTAATTGTGAGTTTACGGTGAAGCTGATTGGTGCAGTTGCCTCACATGCAGAAGTTAATTTCTGCTTTCCTCTGTGGCCTCCAGCAGCTGCTGGATAATCCCCCTGAGCCTGTGTCCTATTAAGCTTTTAAAAGCCGGTATAAACTGTCCATTTTTTTAATAGCCATGTCACATCAAGGGTACAAATCTGCACCACACATCGTCTCTTATCTGCATGCCGCTGTCGATTCACAGCCACAGCTCAGCTCGCTGCAATATCGATACAAACATACTCAGATCTTCTTCCTGAGCTGATCGCCTCTTATCGGAGAATCGCAGATGTCCTTTTGCAGACTGAAGGATTTCTATTGTCTTTTTAAGCTGGAATGTTCTTACACTCAGTCCTAAATCTTTGTGCTTCAGGAAGAGAAAAAGAGTTTCTTTGATATTTTATTGTGATTTAACTGTTTGCTTGAATATTCGTATTTAAAGTTCATTGATCCTAATCACCAATTTGACCCCGAAGAACCACTTGAGCTAATTCCTGGCAAAAACCTGAATTTACCAGTTTCAGAATTTATTCGCTAATTCTTATGATTCCGTAAAATATTGTGCTGAAATATACTCCAAAAAAGGCAAACATAAGGATTCACAACAATCATTTCATGTACTGCATCATAGGCTCACAGAATGACTGAGGTTCTTTGTTCAACAGTTCAACAGGAGTTTGGTTCCATAGTCACAGTGAAAACCAAAGCTTTGGCTAATGCTGACGCAGACGGATGCACTGAAGGCAGGAAAGAAAGCAACAGAAAGCAACAGCTCACAAAGAATCAAGTCAGAAACCAGATGAAAGTTTAACATTACAAATTTATTATTGCTATTATGCTGATGATGATCATGACGATAACGATACATGTTTTATTTGTCATTATTATCATGTGACAACACAACCCTGCTGAACTTTTGGAGCATCCAAACTCCAGAGATACATCATAATCAACAATTTGATTTTCACTTTGTGCTTTTTTGGAAACAGTTTCATTCACTTTAAAAGTGCAATTTGTTCCTAAAGCCCAAAAAAATGTCTCACTCATATACCTTCAGGTATGCAGGTATTTATGTCAGTGGTCCAGGAAACAAATCCCCATCTTACGATTTGATTAAAGAGAATTTGTCCGGCGGGAACAAAAGTCACCGAGTGGTATATACGTCCCTGATTTTGCACCACTTAGGCCTCACAGGGCGAGCCCCCCTTCTCCCCCTCGGGCAGGAGGATTTCTGAGGAGACGACAAAACCGGAGAAGCGACAGTATCATACCTGAGGAGGATTATCGTGCAGACAGACAGCAAAAACCCCCCTAAAAACTTTAATCTTAATATATTGTCTGGGCAAATGTGTATCTGTGCGGAGTGTGTCCTCAGGCATCAGAGGAATTATATATTGAAGTTTTAAGCTGCTTTGTTTTGTTCATATTCACAGGGGGAAAAAACAAAACAATCGTGCAGTCGTTCGTGCAGCTCTGTGTGAAAGTATTTTGTGTCCAGTCTCACAACAGCTTGAAAGTGTGCTCACAATGGCAATTCTGGCACAATATCCAGAAGGTCGCGTTCTTCACGAGACTTTATGTTCAAAGTTGTTGCACATTTGGACACACAAAAGGATCCTTGGTTGTTTGCTACCTCGATATGTTAGTGATTTGCGGGAGACATCCAGATCTTCCTTTTTTTAATTTCACTGAAAGGGACAGGTGGTAAAATGCTGATTGAAAACCAATGAGTGACACAGTCTGAGGATTGTAAATGTCACAGTTTTTAGAACAATTTATATCGTATATAAAGTGATAGATTCTGATGTTATTGTAACTAGAAAGAGCTCTTAACCATGTAACAGTGGAACACAGATGCATTCCTCGCAAAATGCGATAAAGGTGCCAATTTGCGCATGAAATCTGAAAAGGATAAGTTAGGAACTGCACTCTTTAGAGTGTTCACAAGAAAATCTCAATGGAAAAATGACTGTGAGTCACCCGTGGACCCCCTGTCCCAGCGTACAGCCCACTAATATCTAAGTATACTCTGTGCAAGCTGTGTTTTTCTTCTATATTGATGTAATTGTAGTGTGAAGTTTTACTGCTAGAGCCAAAAAAGCACAACTCGTTTCCTCTGCTCCCAATTCAGAGTCTAAGTGGACACTTATTGTTTAATGTATCATGAAATAACTCTAAACAAACATTCGTTTCACGGTTTATTTTCCAGAGAAAGAAGAAAGATCCCATATAATCACATCTGATCGACATCTGTGGAGAGACACAGCACACATGAAAAGCTGCTTTTTTTCCCCTTGTCTGGCCTTCACATGCTTGTCCAGAAATGATGGGAAAAATGTGGACGCAAAAAGGGAAAAAGAAAAGGGGAAGAATAAACATGAGTTTTGTAACACAGCTGCAGAGACGGATTAGGAAATCAGCTCAGCTAAGAGACCTTGGACCTGTGACCTCTGCACTGTGGTTACGCTCCAGGGTCACACGCTGACTGATGAGGAGGATGCAGAGTGCGAAGTGGCCTCTAATCCCGAGAAATCAAAATACCCTGAGCGGACTTTGCCCTGTGCAGCCCCGCCGACGTATTATCGATGACTTTCGGATGGGGTGAAACACTTCAATTTCATGGCCCGGAGAGAAGTGCGGAAAGCCTTTTATTTGTGGGAATGTTTTGATGAATGTTCATTGTCCAACACTCCCAATCCCCCGGGTAATAACTCAGGGGCAGCCAGCGGAGATCCATCACCGCTCATCCGCTCAAGTTAGCGTGCAGCTCCGTTACGTGAATAACAGTGAAAACATTTGGGGAGTGAGAGAGGGTCCAGTGATGGAGAACACAGGGCGGACCACATGAGTCGAACGCAGGGTGTCCGCCAGTTGACCCACCAGAGAAAATCATGGGAATCAGTGGGACAGCAGTGAAGAATGGCAACATAATTGGCAGCAAAGTCTTTGGAGCTCAAGGTGAAAAAGGCATTAGAGCAGGTGTTTTTAAAAGCAACACATTTTGACATTAGTGTGGAAAGAAACACTGTGACAGACCGTCTAAAATAAGGGGGGGGGGGCATGATATCTCTCCATAATTCACTGCATTGTGCAGCAGGAAGACTTGTCAGACTGCACTTACTGGAGTGAAAGTTCATTTTAAAGTTATCAGTAATCTCTCTCCTGTGCTGCATGCTGTCACTGTGTTGAAGCAAATTCGACCTTCCTGGACCAGACTGTGAGGTGTTTGATTTGCTTACTACAGGAGTCCAAAAGTGCACCACAGCTTGTGATTTACCATTCGAGAGAAAGAGTGCAACGCTGACTGAGGAGGATGAATGTGGATGTCCCACTCACTCACGTGCACACCATGGCATGTCCAGTAAACCGTAGTTAAACTGCAATTTTTTAAAAGCTGATTTCATTCTAAGCCAGTTGCAAGTAAAGGGCTTTGAATGCAGATTTAATAATCAAGGTGGATTACAAAATATTCAGGTGGTCACCTTTCCAAATGATCGGGGGAGAAATAAGAAAGAGTCGGATCATCACAAAGGTCCTTTTAACATGAAGTCTCTATACTTCATCTTTGAACTGCACAGTGGTGATTTCATCACACTGAGCAGCAGTTAAAACAAAACATCTATTTGCCTGTTTAAAATCAGCTTATCTTCAAAAAGATTTTTTTCATATCGCCAACAAAATAAGTTCAGCGCTTCTGTATGTTTTGATTGTGTCATGTACTTTCATTCATGGAGCGGGGATAAAGTCTCAATGGCAACAGTGGAACTGCAAAGGGCGCCAAAACCCAGTTTGTCGGGGCGGTGCTTCAGGAGAGCGGCCGGCCGTTCGGAGGATTACGTGCTGTGTGAGAGCAGCAGTTTGGCTGCTGTTTAACGCTCCCCTCCGCCCTGAAGATTAGTGTGTTTATAATACGGCTGTAGCCGCGGGGGGGGGACCGGACAGGGTGACTCGATTGCGGTGCTTTGGGCAAACAGAAGCGACTCTGCTGCACAACGCAACAATCAAAGGGAAAAAAATCTATTGCTCTTAATCATTATGATTTAAAAATATAATAAAAAAAACTCCCCTAATTTTTTGGGAGCCTAATGTTTTGGTCTCATCTCTTGAAACCACATGAATCTTATTCTCTCTTCAGCATTGGTGCATCTTACTGTCTAGTGTTGGACATTGGCAACTTAGTGTTTCAGTCTTCAGCCTGACAACAATAAGATTGCACTTTCAACCTCTTCTACCTTACATTTAAGAGATGTGATAAACTGACACCCTTTCGACCAACACTGTTGGTTTGTTTGCCTCTGTTTCAGGTGACGGGAACCCCAAAGAGAGCAGTCCGTTCATCAACAGCACCGCAGGCGCAGACGCAGAGAAGAGCCAGCAGTATGACGGCAAGAACATGGCTCTGTTTGAGGTAACCAGCAAGTGTTGCAAAGACATGAAGCGTCCACTCCTCTGTGAGCCTCTGGAGATTCACTTCACCTGCCGAAGATCACAAGGTCTGTGTCTCTGTGTGCTCTGCAGGAGGAGATGGACACCAGCCCAATGGTCTCATCTCTTCTCAGCACCCTGGCGAACTACTCCAACCTGCCGACTGGCAGCAAGGAGCACGAAGAGGCCGAGAACATTGAGGAGGGGACGCGTCCGTCGAAGAAGCCTGTCAAGGTAGAGTGATCAGCGCCGGCCTGCGCATCCTGACGGGGAGGGGAAAGTGGAAGAGAGGATGAGAGAAAATTACACGTTCATGTTGTCAGAGTGGAAACCTCAAGAGCGCGGTCTCAATATGTTCTCCTTTGTCAGTTCAATTTGTTCCATTGGGGTGCAGCCAGAGCCATCAACACTCGAAGGAGAGTGATCGGAGCCAATACGCCTTCCCACAGGGAGGGCAGGCCAAAGCACGCTCCAAAGCGCCATCAGATTTTAAGCTTGTTACGTGTGTGACAGCATTAGTCACTGAGTTATTGCTTCTCACATTCTTAGCTGGTGTTGTCAGTGGTGTAAGGACCTTGTCGACATTTGACTTGCTTTGTTTCTCATCCGGAGGCGTTGTCAATGCGTCGTTATTCCTGTCTCTCTGAAAAACGTTCTGATTGATGAATGCCTCGTTTCTTTCAATTCTTCTTAGTTTAAAAAAACTCAGAGCTGCCTGTTTTTTGGGTTTTGTTTTTTTTTTGTTCGGAAAATGTCTGCTGTGAAATACTGCATGTTTCTTCAGACTGCGGTGGCCCCGGGCCTCTTTTTTTATGCTGCGTTTTGTTGGAGAGGCATCCTGTTCAACAAAAACACTGAGAAGCTGGTGAAAAAAAGCCAGCTCGGTGCTTGCTGAGAGGCTGGACTCAGCCGACAATGTCGTCGGGGGTCGGGGGGCTTCAACCAGACCAGAATTTATCATGGACAATGGTGCGCAGCCCCTCCGGAGCATTCTGTCCTCACAGAGGAGCATCTGTGGCAATCTACTTGCTTTGTTGCATTTCAGAGCTTACTGATCCAATCTTTACAAGAATGAGACTTTTTTTAATTGTATTTTGCACACCAGGTTGACAAAATTGAATACACTGAAATAAAGGCTAACTGATAAAGCACGGAAATCAAAGCAACAGCACATGTTTGCAAACACCTCTGCACTAACCGGAGAGATGAATCCTGCAGCAAATGTGACAGGAGCGTGTCAGGAAACAGTGTGGAACATTTGTGTATTGAGACGTTAATAGAGCTGAGACCCCTGTGGACAAAACTGCGACTTTCATCTGCCCCCTCTTCTTTCAGCGCCTTTTCGTTGCACTCAGCGTGTCTTTTCTCTGTGTTTCTACTCACCAGACATGAGACTTGGTGGATAGAAACCCAGGTCAAAAAAAAAACAAAAAAAAAAAGAGGTTCGTTGCAATAATTGTTGTTTTCTTGTGGGTTTTCAGGCGCCTCAGCTTGGCACTCTGATGGGGGTGTACCTGCCGTGTATCCAGAACATTTTTGGGGTGATCCTCTTCCTGCGGATGACGTGGATGGTCGGAATCGGAGGCGTCTTTGGCTCCTTTATAATCGTCTTTATGTGTTGTTCAACAGTGAGTGAAACTGCAGATCTTGCTGCTGTACCCTTGTTGTTTACCCCACAACAAATCATAAAACTTCCCCATGAGTGAGTCAGAGTCCTGCGCTGCTGGATGCCTTCGTCTGCGCCCTCGCTCCGTTCGCCCCTGTCAGCCGCGTTTAATCTGACTTGCCCGCCTGCTGCTTTTCACAGGCCTGTTATCCTCACTCTTTTGTCTGCTGCTGTTTTCAGACCATGCTCACAGCCATCTCCATGAGTGCCATCGCAACCAACGGAGTCGTGCCAGGTCAGCGATATCTGAAGGCTCCTATTAGCGTGTTTGTGTGTGACGGAGCGGCGCACCGAGTCTTTTGTGTGTCTGTGATTCACAGCTGGGGGTTCGTATTACATGATCTCACGCTCTCTGGGGCCCGAGTTTGGCGGCGCCGTTGGGATCTGCTTCTACCTGGGCACCACGTTCGCTGGGGCCATGTACATCCTTGGCTGCATTGAAATTCTGCTGGTTAGTAGAGTCAGTCAAAGTCGGCATCAATGAATCTTTGGAAATTCTTGAAACTTGAATCACATTTCAAGCAATTTCAAGCCTTGTGTTTAATTTTTATCTCTTACTCCCAAACTTTGACTTGTTTTTCTTCATCCCTTCATCCTCTCTTTGCTCGTTCTTCACCTCCCTCGCTGCTACCTCAGATTTACATCGTTCCCCAGATGGCGATCTTTAAGATCGAGGGCCTGGAGGGCCCCGAGGCTGAGGCGGCTCTGCTCAACAACATGCGTGTGTACGGCACCATTGTACTGAGCTTCATGTCGCTGGTTGTGTTTGTGGGGGTGAAATACGTCAACAAGTTGGCGCTGGTCTTCCTCGCCTGCGTCATCCTCTCGATTCTGGCGGTTTACGCCGGCGTCATCAAGACCGCCATCGACCCTCCGGTTTTTCCGTAAGTATTGCTCTTATTTTCTCATTCTCTGGTCAGAAAAATCTAACGCCTCACTTTGTCAAACGGGACAACCTGATGGCCATGTTTGTGGTGTCTTGCCAGCGTCTGTATCCTGGGGAACCGAACTCTCAGCTCCAAAGCATACGACGTGTGTGCAAAGGTGATTGAGATCGACAACGACACCGTCACAACCAAACTGTGGAGGTCCTTCTGTGACTCTGATTCCCTCAACGCCACCTGCGACGAGTACTTCAGTAACAACAACGTCACAGAGATACAGGGGATCCCAGGGGTCACGAGTGGCATCCTGGCAGGTACATCTTCATCATAACTCCTCTGTTCTTTCACACACCAGTCCCACTGGTGAAGCCTGACAACGCCTCACTTGCCTGTTCTCTCACTTTACCCTGACCGTCTCTTTTTGTTCGTCACAGAAAACCTGTTTGGTAACTACCTCGAGAAAGGCGTGGTCATAGAAAAGCGTGGCCTCGTGTCCGATGCAGATCCAGACAGTCCCACCACCAGCTCCAATCGCTACGTGCTGGCAGACATCACCAGCTTCTTCACCCTGCTGGTGGGAATATACTTTCCATCAGTCACAGGTTTGCACCATGCTGAGGTCGAGCGGGACTTCATCCATCTTCATTATCTGAGAGCTCCTGTAAGCAGTTTGAGAGTATAAATCATCCTGCACGCAGAGTTTTTAAATCGCACCGAATCTGACACAGTTTCAGTGAATCAAGCCACAACTTGCACCGAGCTACTTTGCGATTCAAGCTTGAAAAACATGAATTCAGTTTTATTTTGCTAACCTGCAGGTATCATGGCTGGCTCCAACCGCTCCGGAGACCTGCGCGATGCCCAGAAGTCCATTCCAATCGGCACCATCGCCGCCATCACCACAACATCGACTGTGTGTATCCTTTGCTGCACCGAGGCCGATGAAAGCAGGAACTCAGAGGCAGAGCTGCGTGCAACTTAAAGAGGCCCTATTATGCTATTTCGACTTTTTTCAGCTATTCACAGTGTAATAGTGTTGAAAGCTCACTCAGACAAGTGAGCAGCGTCCCCTCTTTTCACATAAACTCATGTTTGAGATATCTAGCGCAACTCTCCATACAGTTTCGATGGTGGTAGAAAAGGTCTGTTTCAGGGAGTTTTTTTCACTGATGTCACAAGGGGGGGGGGTGCTCAGTGATTGGACAACTTCTCTACACTCCCAACAACTGCTACCAGCTTTTAACCAATCATAGGCGCCCTGCATCTTGTAGGGGTGGGGCTTAATGCGGAAGAGGGGGGTCTATTAGGGCTGAAGGAGATGATCGAGATATAATGAAATACGGTGTTTGAGAAAAAGAGCTTGATGAATTTCTGTCATTGTGGACTTGCATACGAAGACAAAGACATCCAAGATGTGTAAAATAGGGCCACTTCAAGTACTGAAGAGTAACTAGTTCCCTTACTCACATACAAGTATACCTTCACATTGCCCTGTTATTAGCAAAGACATTACATCTACAATACCCTCAAAATAAATGCAATTTAAACAATGGCCAGACAGCTTTGAAATTCAGTCATCAGGATTTTATTGAATTGTAGCAGAGTTGTTTTTTTAACTGGGTAACAGTTATAAATGTCATACGTCTCTGAGTTACACAGTGAGAGACAGCAGCCCTGCAGCTTTCCAAATGCTCAGAACAGAAGATACACACGATATTGTCAAAAGTTGATGAGTTTTTTTTATGACATGTAACTGTGAAACACTGTTCAGCGACTGTAATGACGTGGACTTAACAGTCTGTCCGTGTCAGACATGTCTTGTGTGATCCTGTTCGGTGCTTGCATTGAAGGAGTCGTCTTAAGAGACAAGTAGGTTGAAAATTTGCATGGATTTCTTTCCTACTTTACCTCAAACACCTGAAATTATATTTCTATCTTTACCTTCAGATGTAAAAAATATACATAGATATATGTTATCTACAGCATGTTCATCCAGCCGGTGGTTTTTCCCCGCTGCTCTCTCACAGGTTCGGGGAAGGCGTCAACGGTAACCTGGTGATTGGGACACTGGCGTGGCCGTCTCCATGGGTCATCGTGTTCGGCTCCTTCTTCTCCACCTGCGGAGCAGGACTTCAGAGTCTCACGGGAGCACCACGCCTCCTTCAGGCCATCTCCAGAGACGGCATCATCCCCTTTCTCCGAGTGTGTAGTCGATCTGGCTGTTGTCAAAGTTCTTCAAACAAAACATTATTAATGAACGAATTAAACGACAGCGTCGTTTTGCATTGCATCTATGGACTCTCCTCTGTGTTGCTGCAGATCTTTGGGCATGGCAAAGCCAACGGGGAGCCCACCTGGGCGCTCCTCCTCACAGCAAGCATTTGTGAGATTGGTATCATCATCGCCTCTCTGGATTCAGTGGCACCCATCCTGTCCATGTAAGGGCACTGCCAAATACTTGAGTGCATTTGCAATGTCCCTTATGAGTGTTTTTGTCTCCTTGTCATCTTCTTGGTTTCTTTTCCCCTTTTTCTTCCTTCATCTCTCCAGGTTCTTCTTGATGTGCTACATGTTCGTCAATCTGGCCTGTGCCCTGCAGACTTTGCTGAGGACGCCAAACTGGAGGCCACGCTTCAAGTTCTACCACTGGTGAGTTCGCGTTCATTCATTCGATCTTTCTCTTTACATCCGTCAGAGGAAAAGCACAGAGAAACACACACATCAAGAACACAGTTACACCTGTGCACACCTTGGAGTCACTGATTCACCACATCATCATGTGTGTTTTAAGACTGCAGAAGGAAAACAGGGAGAACAAGGGAACACCTCACAGAAATAATCTAAGAATTGAACCACGGCCTGAGTGATACGATAGGAATACTTAATGTAAAAACCAGGATAATTAACATTTAATCCTTCACTTTTGCCAGCATGTGATACATTCAGCACCTGTGAGTAAATATCTGCTGACAACATTCACTACCTCTGTGCGCACATGAGTCACCGTGGGTAAAGGAAACTTCACGTCGCTGAGGTTAAACTGATCTTGAGACGCAGTTCATGAGCTGCACTCAGTGGGTCTGAGCCAGAGGGGAAGCAGGAATGAGTTTCAACGCGAGTGAACATGTGGCTGTCCGTCTTCCCCAGGGCTCTGTCTTTCCTGGGCATGAGCCTCTGCTTGTCGCTCATGTTCATCTGCTCCTGGTATTACGCCATAGTGGCCATGGGCATCGCCACTTGCATCTATAAATACATCGAGTTCTGTGGGTGAGTGAACATCACAGCCTGGCAGCGATAATAACAGCAAAGCACTGAGTTTGTGTTCATTTTACAACAGTTTTTTAAAAAAAAATTTAGCATTGCGAATCACACTGCTAAATACACGCCAACCTTTCGATGTGTTGTGAGACAGGGCTGAGAAGGAGTGGGGCGACGGGATCCGTGGGATCTCTCTCAGCGCTGCACGCTTCGCTCTGATGAGGCTGGAGGAAGGCCCGCCGCATACCAAAAACTGGAGGTCAGCTCAGTCCGTTGCAACATTTCCGGGTGCACGCTTTGAGTTAGCAGGTGACGTTCTCAGAGGTGCGTTTTTTCTCCGTCTCGCAAGTTTTGTTTGCTTTTTGATTTCAGGCCCCAGATTCTCGTCCTGGTGAGCGTGGACGCTGAGCAGAACGTGGAGCAGCCGCGTCTGCTCTCCCTGACCAATCAGCTGAAAGCAGGAAAGGGCCTGACCATCGTTGGCACGTCTGTGCAGGGAACTTTTCTGGACAACTACAGCGAAGCTCAGAGGGCAGATCAGGTTGGTCTCGAGCTTGTTGCACGAAAGTCAATGCTTTAACAGACACACGCACGCGCACACAGCTTTCCTCCACAATTGAGCTGTAGGTGGCGCCAAATGTGCAGATTTACATTCAAAAAGTATATTATCAGCTTTTTTTAAAGTTTCCAACCTCCATCTTTCCTGCAGTCTTTGCGGAAGTTGATGGAGACAGAGAAGGTGAAGGGTTTTTCCCAAGTGGTCATCTCCTCAAACCTGAGGGACGGAACGTCCCACCTGATCCAAGTCGGGGGACTCGGAGGCCTGAAGCACAACTCGGTGATGGTCAGCTGGCCTCGAAACTGGAAGCAGCCCGAGTGCCACCAGCAGTTCAGGAATTTTATCCGTGAGTTCACGGAGAAAAACGAAACATGTTGTAAACGTTTGTGAGTTTACTTTGAGGGACCTTGTCTAATGGTTGATCACTTAAATTTTTCATGAAATGCAATTAACAATTATTTGTTAGGGTAATGGTTTCATGATTTAAATAAAGTTCACTCCATGTTTTGGAAGTCCATTATAGTGAGCAGTGAACATCAGGGTCTTTTGTAAGCTAAAGAGCAGACTAAAGCTATTTAGCACTTTTTACACCTATATTCACTTGATGGTCATTGATTTTGGGGTTTGTAGTTGTGTTGCATTCGATGACAGGCATATATACGGCGATACATGTATTCTGTCTTTCTGCAGAGGTGGTAAGAGAAACAACCATTGCAAGTTTGGCTCTGTTGGTTCCTAAAAACATCTCCTCATATCCATCCAACGGCGAGCGCTTCACTGAAGGTCACATAGATGTGTGGTGGATTGTCCACGATGGAGGGATGCTGATGCTGTTGCCCTTCCTGCTGCGCCAGCACAAGGTCTGAAAAACAGCTCTTCTTCGACCCTGAAGTGAACAACACAGTTTAAAATATGTCTGTACATTGGGTTGAGAAAGAAAAGTGGTGTGACACATCATTCAGCTGTTCTCAGACTTTGCTGCCTGTGACTGTATCTTGCGCTGCAGGTGTGGAGGAAGTGCAAGATGCGCATTTTCACCGTGGCTCAGATGGACGACAATAGCATCCAGATGAAGAAAGACCTCATCACCTTCCTCTATCATCTTCGCATTGACGCCGAGGTGGAAGTGGTGGAGATGGTGAGAAAACTCGTCTGGCACGCGAGCTGCGTTCACAAGAACTTTGCGAAGAAAAGGAAAGTGTGGTTTTTGTGCGATGAGCGAGCTGATCCACTGTTGCATCAAAAAGAAGACCTCAAAAGACCTGAAACCTCGAAATTCTCAGGTGCCAATGCTGAACTACAGCTGTGTAAACTCTCGTGTAATGTGTTTTTCTCTCCAAAGCTTGACAGTGACATCTCGGCGTATACCTACGAGAAGACGCTGATCATGGAACAACGGTCCCAGATCCTCAAACAGATGCATCTGACCAAGAATGAGATGGAGAGAGAGGTAAATGAAAATATGTCTCAATCATCGGCCGGAGAGACAAATTTCAGTCCGACGTCACGAGAAAATGATGATCGCTGTTGTTCTCATTATCACTTTGGGCACTTCAAATATCCAGTTTGCGGAGGGGAATCGTTATATAACCAGAAATCTGCCCAGACTTGTCTTCAGCGATGTGACAGGAGGAGAAAGTGAACTCTAGAGGGAAATTAGAAAAATTAAATGGTATACTTTCTTTACTTTTTTTATCATCATAGATCCAGAGTATCACAGATTCATCCCGTGGGTCCATTCGGCGTAAAAATCCATCTGCAGTGAAAGCTCAACACAGCACCGAGGAGGGAGCCAGCGTGGCTGAAAAACTGGAGGAGGAGGTGATGCTGCTGTGCTGTTTCTGTCCCGCCTCGTTACCAGGGCAACTTCTCACGATTTCACCCTCGCCCAGTGATCAGGCACTGACTGATCGGTTCAAGGGATCGCTGACAGATGTCTTGTGTGTCATCCTCATCCTGTCTCACCATCGCAACACCTAGAGCAAGAACGCCTCCACACCAACCAGCCCCACATCTCCTGCAGCGCCTGTGGGGGGCGCCAGCACCTGGAAGGACAGCAAGGGGGCAGACAAGGGGAAGACCCTTTTAGCAGCGACCCCGGAGACGGGCAAAGACCTTTTCAACATGAAGCCGTGAGTCACCTGTCAGCTTCACTCATCACGACATGCAGTGCCACAAACAGGCGTCACACACGCGCATATGCACACACAAACACGCACGCACAAACACGCACGCACGCATACACACACACACACACACACACACACACACACACCCCTCAGAAGAAACATTATTCTGAACTCTTTTTTTTTCAAATCCAATCTAACTTTGACATAATCGTATTTACTGTTCAGACACTGTTTGTAATGTACCAGTTTTGACCTTTAATTTCCTCGTATGAATCTCTAATCATGACTTACCTTTGAAATGCTGCAGGGAATGGGAGACTTTGTGAGTATGACCATCCTCTACCAAGACATACTGCGGTTTGATCCTCAGACAGGTTGATTAATGAACCAAAGCCACTCTGACCTCGTATTTCTATGCATCAGGAGCCAGATTGACGTGCGGCGTATGCACACGGCGATGCGGCTCAACGAGGTCATCATGAAGAAGTCCAAAGAGGCCAAACTGGTCCTGCTCAACATGCCCGGACCGCCGAAGAACCGCGTGGGCGAGGAGAACTGTATCCTGCACCTGCCATGTTGGGCTTTCTGATATGATTAAGTGTTAAACCAGTGTGACCGCAAGGAAACCAAAACTATAACTTTTTCCTTGACTGTGTGTCTCAGACATGGAGTTTCTGGAAGTGCTCACTGAGGGTCTCAACCGAGTCCTCCTTGTGCGGGGAGGTGGACGTGAGGTCATCACCATCTACTCCTGAAGGGCTTTGATGGGATTTTACCATCATGTACCTTGACTCTCCCTGTGGGTCATTATCTACTCCCCCCCATACCACAACCTCCCCCCAACAAGGAAGTTGTACCAATACTTGACTGCAGCTGCATGTTCTGGTGACCTGCAGACCGTCACACCTGATTAATTTTTACCTTTTAACCATCTGCACACACGTAGTCACCTGTCTGTTTACAACCAGTCAACTGGTATCACAGGTTCTTTAGGTACTTTAAAAGTCGTGTGGTCTCATCACAAATAGTCAAAAATGTTAGAGACTTTCAACATTTTTTTTTCGCTCTCTTTTATTCCCTTTGTCGCCTGTGAAAAATTAACACTATCATTGTGTCATTTTTTCTACTGCTTGGTGTTGGTGTTATTTATGTATTTATTCATCTAAACACATCTTTCTTTGTCTGTTTTTGTCTTCTACTGTATGAGTGTCAGTGCAGAAGTACTAAGATTTAGGATGTGAGATTATCTATTTTGAGAGAATGTAGAAAGATAAGAACTTTACCACAGTCCAGGCAGACATTCATAACAAACAATTCAGAGTATTAACTATTTAACATCCTGCTCTTCTAATTGGTGAAATGAATGGAGAATTCGTTTGTTTGTTTGTTTGTTTGTTTGTTTGTTTGTTTGTTTGTTTGTTTGTTTGTTTGTTTGTTTGTTTTTGTGAAGCTTAGCTGAGCCTGACTGAACCACCTCTACCTATTATGTCTCATTTTTCTGTAATTTTATTTTGGATTTTTGTTCTGGCAAAAATTGTATTTTATTCAATTTATTTTAATCACATACTTTTTCATCCTTATAACTTTTGGATTTTATTTGCCCAATAAAACACAAAAAATGCAGTTAAGACTTGATTTTCTGAACAATTGTGCTGTAAAACAAAATGAAAAAAAAGCACCAAAAAAAAGACAGAATTAATATCCTAAATGAAAACAAAATACTGAATTACAGTCGCTCAAAATTTGCTCTACCAAAAGGAGAACCAGTGTGTCAAAAAGTTAACAAAGTTGAAGTGGTGTCATATATGTACAAACATGTACATCTGATGGAAGTTCAACTTGTATTTGTGTAGGATAAAGTCCTTTTTGTACATACGTAGTGTAGCGAACAGACACTGTCAGAAAGTCGTCATTCCCATCACTGTTTATCAGAGGTAATTTCAGCTTAGTTGTCCTTAAAGCATCGACTCGTCTGCTACCAAAATATTTGTTCAAGTTGTATATATGCAGTCGTTTGACTCTTTTCCTCATCTTCTTCCTCCCTTAGTGCTGTACAGTATTTTTTCCTGAAAATTAATTGGATTCTTGCTTAAAAGTGTCAAACTTTATTGACCTATTGTTTGCAGATGATTATAAATGCGGAAGAAGAAAACATCAACTCCTCATGGACACAGAGTTCCACCTTTTTAATGACAAATACTTGTACAGCTGTGAATTGTCTGTGTTTAGGATTTGGGTGACCCAAAGTCGGCTTTGTGTCGGTTGTGAAGGCTGCGGTCTGAGTGCGTGTGTGCGGTGACGACATATCAGATAACGTATGCATGTGTGTGATCCTGGCAGAAGCCTGAGTGAGGACGGTGGACTTCATGTTGATTGGACGCTTGTAAATAAATCTGTGACTTTAGGCTTAGTGGAAAAACATGTCTGTTGTGGGCCAATACAGGTTTTATAGATATATATATAATAGAGAGTTTATATTGTCTTTTAAAGTGTGAAAAAAAAACTTTCTGCAATTCCAAAAGAAAAACAAATAATGGTTCATAGAAACCATTTTGTATGTCAGCACAAAATGTATTGCATTAAAGTAATTTTAATACAAACCTTTGTCATCATTTCCTGTAATGCTTCCCAGTCGAATAATGTTGCCATCACTTTTTTTGGATGCCAGGATTCTTCAAATGGTAAATACATGAAACCTCATGATGCCCCTTTGAACTCACTTGTGTTAAATCATGTGCTCCTTATGAAGAAACTCTCTGCTATTCCTCCAGCGTCCCTTGAGGAGCAGTTTATATTTTTATGATAGATTCTTACATAAGAGGACAACAGAATGCTACAGCTCTTTGTACACGTTGTTCTGGGATGGAAGGAAGCAATAAAACCCGCAGCGGCTCCGTCGGGCAGCACTCGAGCACAGCTGCTGCTTTCAGGTAAACATCATATATCAGCAGAGTAAACTTCACTCGCTTCATTTATCAGGTAAGGATGGAAAGTTTCCATGTTGTCCACTGCAGTTAAAGGCAATAGGGGGGCAAATTAAATCATTATGTGTCCAAAACTGTGATCAAAGCCCAACCCCAACACTCACCCAGAACTCAGATTGGAAACAAGCTTCCTGATCTCATGAAAATCTTCTTTTACAAAAGCTTTCCTATAGACAGGCTGAACTGAACTGACTCTGAAATATCACTTGAATCCCTCCTATCACAAACTCTGTTGAGATATTGTGTCCTGGCTGATAAACTGTGAGGACTGTTACAGGTCCACAAATGCTCTCTGCTGTGTTAGTTAAAGTTACAACTCAAGTTCTGAAACTGAATTGTGAACAGATTTTAAGTGGTGGTGTGAAGTTTGCGTGTTACCGCTGCATCCAGAGGATCCCTCACACATCCACGGGATCAAGTGGTGACTCTAAATCCTTCATTCGTGTGTGTGTGTGTGTGTGTGTGTGTGTGTGTGTGTGTGTGTGTGTGTGTGTGTGTGTGTGTGTGTGTGTGT
>JASSRZ010000053.1:10263897-10321320 GCA_032164315.1 Malacoctenus gilli | reverse complement strand
TGTGTGTGTGTGTGTGTGTGTGTGTGTGTGTGTGTGTGTGTGTGTGTGTGTGAGTGTGTGTGTGTGTGCGTGTGTGTCTGTGTGTGCGTGTCATGTGATGGACTGGCAATCTATTCAGTGGTTTTCAACCCGCCTTCGCTTGCAGTCAGCTGCAACCAGCTCCAGCGAACCCCCCCGGCCCCTACGTACAGTGAGCAGTACACTGACTGAATGATAATGTTACACACAATGTTTATTGTGTTTGGTGGAAGCATTTTGTTCACTTTTGCAAACCAGAGTCGTTTCTGCAGTGAACAATCATTCACCTGCCACACATTCTCACACCTCACAGATCAGCAGTTTTCCTGGACCCCCTGATACATTTAAATGCCGGTGTACAATTCTTGTAAACCAACAAGAATTTTATTGTAGGTTATTGGACAGGTGCAATTTACCTTGAGAATGAGTACGCCTCAAAAAGAAATGTTTAAATACTGTTTGTAAGCCTGAACAGGGCAGACATCCCTGCTATCAAAACGCCATCCAAATTACAGGATATTCAGCTGGGCAAAGCTTCAAAGCAGGTAAAGAGTGGCAAGGCAGTGGTCCACTCACGTGATCAGCTGTGTTTTATTTGGTGACAGTCACCACTTCACAAAACAGTTCAGGTCTGCAGTTGTGTGTTGTGTTATCAGAGGTGTGTGAGGGTGTTGACAGCAGGCAAAGTGGCCCCTGTGGTGATATTGTCATATGTTCTCCAAATCCACATCAGTGATGAACACATAGCAACAGTCTTTGGGATTTTCTTTCATTTCTTACCACGAGCTTTGCGGGTATTTGCCATCTTTAGTGTCTCAATTAGGCTTGTGAATGAATCACCCTTTTATGTTGTAGCTTTTATGAGGTTTCTTTGTTCCTTCGGCCGTTTTGGGTCAACGGTCAATGAAGTTAAACGTCTTTGTCCATCCCGGTCATATTGAGCAATAAAAGGACCGGATCAAAACACGAGGCTGACGAAATCTGTAGCGCGTTTTATTATGATGCACAAAGTCCAGGACCTCTGTGGGAGAGAAGGGGAGGGGGGATGGGGGGAAAGGAGAGCGGGGGTGCTGCTGCTGTGTGCGAGAGATAGCGGGTCAGACCAATGCCTTTGACCTGCCTTATCTCAACCCAGATAATTCAGGCCGCAGAAAGAAATGACAGTCAGTCGCCGCAGCGTGCAGGCAGGATGAAGACGCAGCCGGCCGGCCTCCGTGTGAGGCTGCCCGCCTTCCTCTTCGTGGCGCAGGTGGCGTTCGTGGCGCTCTACGCCGTCTTTGTCACCTACGACGAGCACGCGGACGCGCGCCTCCAGAGCAACCTGACGGACCCGATGCAGAACGCGCTGTACAGGGACTACCCGTTCTTCGCGGACATCCAGGTGATGATATTCGTCGGCTTCGGGTGCCTGCTGGCGTTTTTCCGCTTCTATGGCTTCGGGGGGATGGTCCTGAACTTCCTCACGGCCACGTTTGCCATCCAGTGGGCCATTCTGGTGCAGGGCTACCTCCAGTTCAGCCACGGCGGTAAGATCCATCTGGGCGTGGCCAACCTCATAAACGCCGAGTTTGCCTGCGCCGTGGTGCTGATCTCCTTCGGGGCGGTGCTGGGCAAGACCAGCCCGCTGCAGCTGCTGGTCATGGCGCTGCTGGAGGTGCCGGTGTTCGCCGGCACCGAGTGGGCGGTGCTCAGGTACCTGAAGATCAACGACGCAGGGGGCTCGATTCTCATCCACATCTTCGCCTGTTATTTCGGCCTGGGCGTGACGTTCGTGCTGTACAGGCCCTCCCTGAATGAAGGCCACGCCAAGGAGACCACCAGCTACCACTCGGACCTCCTGTCTGTGATGGGGACCTTGTTCCTCTGGGTGTTCTGGCCCTCCTTCAACTCGGCGCTGACCCTGAAGGGAGACGACCAGCACAGGGCCGTCCTCCACACCTTCATCGGCCTCAGCGCCTCCACGCTCACAGCCTTCGCCCTCTCCGCCATGCTGAACAAGAAAGGGAAGTTCACCATGGCCGACGTGCAGAACGTGACCCTGGCTGGCGGCGTGACGGTCGGGGCGTCCGTGGACATGATGACCTCGCCTGCAGCCGCTTATGCCCTGGGGATGATGGGCGGCACCGCTTGCATGCTGGGGTACAAATACTTGAGTCCCTTCTTGGCTCGGCGCCTCAGGATCCAGGATCAGTGCGGGATACATAACCTACATGGCCTCACGGGGCTTATATCCACTGCTGCAGGGATCTGCGCCATCCTGATGGCCACTGAGGAGGTCTACGGACCCAGTCTGTACGAGATCTTTGCCCACAGGGCACCGGTAGAGGGGGACCCGAGGCTGAAGGAGCTCCAGATGTTGATTCCTGGGATTCAGCCCGGCTTGGGTAGGACTGCCAGGGAACAGGCCCTGTTCCAGGTCGCCGCACTGTTCTCTACCATCGGACTGTCAGCGGTGGGCGGGGTTCTCACAGGTTTAGTCTTGAGACTGCCCTGCTTTGCAGCACCATCAGATGAGAGCTGCTTTGATGATGAGCCATTTTTTGTGGTTCCTCCGGACTACGATTCACCAAAACTTACCCACACAGTCACAATCGAGGATTCTTCTGCTTAGCCTGCAAAGAAAATTATGTGTTCAATGTGGTTTTTGTTCGTGAAAAATGTGTAAATTTAAAAAGAAAAACTGTTCACAGTAAACAATACATTTTGTACCTTGACGCATTATGCTAATGTTGAATATGTGCTACCATTGCTATTGAAGAAATGTTTACATCCAATACACTGGAAAGATGTTGCACAAGTGA
Organism: Malacoctenus gilli; assembly: GCA_032164315.1. NCBI lineage: Eukaryota > Metazoa > Chordata > Actinopteri > Blenniiformes > Labrisomidae > Malacoctenus > Malacoctenus gilli. The sequence continues at coordinate 10,318,501 of JASSRZ010000053.1, read as the reverse complement.
TTTCAGAAATTCAGTGATATAAAACTTTCTCACAAAGCCAACAGTTGTGGTATTTCTATCCACATGTAAACATGAAGGGGAATTGAGTGTACATCACAGTCGCTCTGAGGGCGCCAACTCTGCACCTTTTTCCAGCAGAAGTTTGCATTTGTTGTGAAATAAAGTCTGTGAACCTTGCGCAGCGATCTGGTCGTAATTATATCTGGATTTCTCACAGAGATGTGGCGGCATTGCATCCAGAGTTCAAATATTTGTTCTGATGGTGTTTACTAAGTCCAATCAATACAGCACAAACATGACTCTGCGCAAAGGAGACAACACGGAACAAACTCCAGATCTTTGTCTGCAGACAATAGAAAAGTCAGCACGTTAATCTGCAATGTTTATCACTGGGAGAGGACAAGCATAGGACTGTCTTCTGTCTTCACCAAATCCAGCTCGATGGTGACACAATGCAAAACAAGCTTACTTTCCGACGAGCAAAAACCACACGTCAGGTAAACATATTGTTGTGTAATACAGTGAGGAAAGAAAAAGGAACATTTAACCATAAGCCATGGCAGTATAACATTTAACATACAAACAGGCATGCTGAAACCTGCTGCAAAATCTCACTACCTCGGCAATTACATTTAAAGTTGTGCTACTAAACATGGCAAAGTGGAGTTCTGGTTTGTTCAGGAATTTTACGGTACCTCTATATTGTATTAAGTGCATTAAATGCCATTTTAAGGAAGCATCAAAAATCGTATGCACCAAACTTAGTCTAAAAATTCAGAGCTGTTTCAATTCATATTACTGCTCACTGTCTCCAGAAGGTGGCAGTAACGCGGCGCTAAGTGTTGTTGCCGCCGCGGTTGAAAAAAAGGCTAAACCGACAGAATCCGTAGAAGAAGACGGAAGGCGAGCATTTTGTTACGAGGCCACGACCCGCTGCCACACACGGCCGCCAAGGCGAAAAAAAGGTTACATATCTTCGAAAATTGAGATTTCGTCTGAACGTTGTCTGATCTACAAGCAGAGAGACGTCGAGGCAAACCCTTCCGGCAGCAAGTTTTCCGTGATATTTTGACTTTGGCAGCCCATTTCATCCATATCAGACGGTAACGTCAGTGTTTGCTAACGGAGCTAGCTCGCTGCCGCGGAAACGCAGCTAGCTGCCATGTTGAGATCTCCGCGGTGAACAGCACGTCCGTTTATACACCAAAAAACATTTTTCTGGGCGTTTCGTAGCAACATCGAAGTGATCTGGTTAAAAGCTGGCTCATATTTTTCAATTGTACATCATATCTTTTGCTGTCTGTGGTTATTTTTTAATGTACGTCTGTTTTGTGTGGATTTCTGGCCGTGGCCTTTGTGACGGTGAAATGACGGAGATGTAGCTTGCCTGCTTGCTAGCTTCCTGTCGAGCTTAACGCGTGTCTGACGGATAACTTTGAGAAAAGGCAAACGTGCAAATGGACGATTTAGACAGCTTTGGATTGAATAGTTAAAACGGATGTGTTGTGCACTTTTTGATGATACTCCACATTTGCAGATAGAGGACGCGGAGGCTGTGTGCTGCCAATGCCATCCAACTTTTATGTTTTGCTGTTTTCCCCCAGAGTCTCGTTTAAACTAATATGCGGTAATTCTCTTTTTCACAGGATCAAAATGGCTGATGATTTTGACGTCGAGGCCATGCTGGAAGCTCCATACAGAAAGGTGGGTTGTTACGTTGCAGAAATGAGGCTTTATTTTTTGCTGTTTATGATTTGCTCCTTATTTAGACCTTATTTTACATTTGCTACTGTGACAAAGTTTACTTTGAATGTTGTGTGGTGTGATTGAGTATATAAAACGCAATACGGAATTATAAATAAATCCACATCTATCTCTCTTTATAGACTTCCCTAATGATATCTCACCTCTACTCCCATGAATTCATCTTTGATTCCACTGTGAACTGTGAAAAAAAGGAAGGTAGTTATTGCCATATACTGATGTACTGTGGTTCACTTTAGGACTAAAAGAGATTCAACCTCTAGAAACATCCAGTCCCTATTCGGTTGCAACAAGGTGAATGACAAAGGTTGATCAGCCCATCTTTATTTGTCCAGCAAAGGAGGCAGTATTCAGATTTACAGTCTGCATGCTGTCAGTGTTTTTAGGTATTCAGCTCATTTTTGACATCCCTAATGTGTCCTCATGCAGTGCATGTGTCTTTGTCATTGTGTCTTCAAATAGTCATCCATAACGTAGTTTCAGTCTGTATAGAGATATGTAAAATAAAAGAATACAATTGTAGACATTTCCACATTGTTAAATTCATTTTTTTCTTTAGGTTTTACTTATAAATACAAAAAAATCTGTAACAATTTGACAACATACAGGAGTTTATAGTCTGTCCTCTTGCCCGTAAAGATGAATACTGCCTCTTTGCATTAGTCTACTGTAAATGTGAATCAGCATCTTGATTTTTATTTGCATGCTACACAACACCACAGATGTTGTTTTATACCTGTAAGACAGATTCTTCTAGAAGTGTAATTGTATATTAAATGAATTGCGCTCAGAAGCTAATCATTCCTGCCTAAGTCAAAAAGGAGTTTTTTAAGTTTTACTTACTGATGCAGTCTCAGGATTTTGGTAGTGTAACACGTGGCTGAATTGAACATTTTTTTATTTTTTAAATAACATTTATTTTTTTTGGGCGTCAATATTACTAAGAAGTGTGAATCCCTGTTTGCTTCAGGGCAAGATGTGTGACAGAGGTGGCATCGAGCTCTTACAGTCCAAGAACGAAAATGGGTGAAGATCACTGGACTGACACCAACCTCACAGGATCTCTTTTAGTGGCCGTGGGCTATACGTGGTCACATGATTAGGCTCTAATAGTGGCATGGGTACGACCTGATAGGAGGGGAATGATGGAGATGGATGACCTGACTGATGTCAAAGCTTCCTAAACTCAGCTAATGTGTTGGACAGCTCTCCCTTAACTTTGCTTTGTTGCATTAAGTACTGAGCAACCTTGTAAAGACAGAAGCAGGAGTGGGATGGGAAGCTATTGGGGTGGTGGAAAGGACACTGTCCAGACATGAACATAGAAAGTTTGAATTATTTATTAATTGAACATATTTTGCATTCTCTCTTGTCCCTCCCCATCCCCTTTACCTTGACGACTTGCAATGTCTCATCTACGTCCTCACGATGTTCTTCTATCAACCTTGCTTAGGATGAGAACAAGTCCTCTCATGCTAATGGGCACGATGACCAGAGTAAGAAGTAAGTGTTACACCTTTCTCCCGCATTGTGAAGAATTTTGGGCCCTGTAGGAGAAATCGGTCGAAGTGTCTTTTGCTGTGCACAGTAGCAGTGTTGCAACACGCTTTTCAGGAAAAGACGGAGTCGGAGCAGGAGCCGTAGCCCTGGCTCCAGGAAGAGAAGAAGCAGGAGCAAAAGCAAGGATAGAAAGAAGACTAAGAAGAGGAGCAAAAGCCGAGAAAGAAAGCGAAGTCGCAGCAGAGAGCGCCATCGTAGCCGCTCTCGCAGCAAGGATCGATCTGGCCGGCACAGACCACGCAAGAGCCCCGTGTATGTGACCTTTGGGAAACCGTGTGGAACAAATGCCAAGTTTACTGCTATCATCCGTTTCGCATTTATATTCACGAGGCTACTCCACGAATAAAGTGTGCAACAGCCCATTTCACCATTTTGCAAAATCAGCTCCACTGAGCCATAACTATACAGAATCATTTAAAATATAACTTGACGGCTTGATGATACAGCTCTTGTCTTTTGGTTTATGATCGACAACTTATTGGTGTTGACTTGTAAATTTCTTTTTTCAGCCGTAAACGTTCCAAAAGTCGAAGCCCTTTCAAGAAAGAAAAAAGTCCCATTAGGTGAGAAAAACAGTCAGTCGTGTTACTTGTACATTGTCTGCTCACCTAACACAAAATAATTGGTCTCCACTTGACTTGTTCATATCTCACAATGTTTATTTTTCTCTCCTTTCAGGCAGCCGATTGACAATCTGACACCAGAGGAGAGGGACGCTCGCACAGTCTTCTGCATGCAGCTTGCTGCTAGGATCAGAGCTCGAGATCTGGAAGACTTTTTCTCAGCTGTTGGAAAAGTCAGTGTCCGTTTCTGTTGTTGATCCAGCAAATATACTTGCAGGAGTTATGTTTGATGTTGTGATCGTTTGGACTCGGCAGGTCAGAGACGTGAGGATGATCTCGGACAGAAACTCCCGCAGGTCGAAGGGGATCGCTTACATCGAGTTCGTGGAGTCCTCGTCTGTACCGTTGGCTATCGGTCTGACTGGCCAGAGGCTGCTGGGAGTGCCAATCATCGTCCAGGCATCTCAGGTCCGAGACCTGCCCTTGTGCTAACATTGTCTAAATATAGTGTCACTGGATAATTTCTGCTGGTGTGACTGAACGTATTAATAGACGGCACCCGGGTCCTGACTCAATAAACCAAGTGCTCGGCAACAAAGTGCTTGACAAAAATAGAGGGGGGAGCCACCTTGTGAAATGTTAGCATGCTTTATGTTACCGAGTTAGACTCGAAGCCTTTTGGTGACGAGTAGTCATTTTGACACTTTGTTTTGTGTTCTACTTTGTGATCACAGGCTGAGAAAAACCGAGCTGCAGCTGCTGCAAATAACCTCCAGAAAGGCAGTTCAGGGCCGATGAGGCTGTACGTTGGCTCGTTGCACTTCAACATCACTGAAGAAATGCTTCGAGGAATCTTTGAGCCTTTTGGAAAGGTCAGCACTCAACTTCACTTAGAAATGCCCCTTTTTAAAACTTGTCCCCTTTGATGATATTGTTGTAAATGTGGGCTGATGTTTTGTTTCCCAAGATTGAAGGAATCCAGCTCATGATGGACAGTGAGACCGGACGATCCAAAGGATACGGCTTCATTTCGGTAACTGAATCTCCTTTGTCCCTGCAAAATCCCTCCTTTCTCAGTGAGTTCGATCTATAAGCCCCGCCTCTCTTAAAGTTTGCAGATGCTGAATGTGCTAAAAAGGCACTGGAGCAACTGAACGGCTTCGAGCTAGCCGGGCGGCCGATGAAGGTGGGTCATGTGACGGAGCGCTCAGATTCGTCGACGGCCAGCTCGTTCCTGGATAATGATGAACTAGAAAGGACCGGCATCGACCTTGGTACCACAGGCCGCCTGCAGCTCATGGCTCGGCTAGCAGAAGGTGGGTTTCATTTCAGCAGCCAGTTCTCCCCCATTCAGCCCAGTCCCACAGAAGATGTCAACATCCATTCATATGTGTGACAAAATCAACATTTATAGACTGTTATTGAATAAGCTCTGGATCTTTGCAGAATACTTCCAAATACAGCATCAAATGTCAACATTTGGTATTGAAATGGAATCTTCATTGAGAGAAAATCTCACTTGTTCTTTGGTGTTAAGAGAAGCTAACACATTGCGAAACTGCAACGATAAACCTTTTTTCTTTTTCTTTTGTTTAAAAAATGTGCCCCCCCCCCATTCTTGAAACATTCGATTCACGTTGCACCTTTTAGTGTCACTGTCACAATCTGTGACAGTGGAATGTGGCAGCAGGCGTCTTACCTTCCTCTCCTCTTCCAAAGGAACCGGCTTGAAGATTCCCCCTGCTGCTCAGCAGGCTCTCCAGATGACCGGCTCCATTCCTTTTGGAAACATTGCAGCTCCTCCTGGTAAGGCTCACGATGATGAAAAAATGGAAGGGGGGGGGGGGTCTTTTACCAACGTAAAGCTAACAAGTGATTTTTTTTATTTTTTTAACATTTTCTTTTCAGCTGTCCCAACTCCAGCACCAAGTCAAGCTTTGAACCTCCCCTCTCAGCCTCTGGCTACACACTGCCTCCAGCTGTCCAACCTGTTCAACCCGCAAGCGTAAGAACATTAACATCTGGATAGTTTTCCCTCTTATAGTCCTGGAAAACAGACAGTTTCAAATGTTTTCTGAAAAATGGAGTTGATCCGATAAGGACTCGTCCTGCCTTGTTTCTCTCTCCCAAATATACATTGCAGTATTTTTGAGATCCCAGTAAACGATCGATTTGTCCAAAAGAGTGCCTTTGAAAAATGGGTAAATTGGCATCACAGCTAAAGTTGCAACGTCCTGGCAGATATTTCAGCAATAAGGGAAGTGAACTTTTTCGGTTGTGAAATTGAAGTGCAGGAACTCGACCCCAAACAAGAGGAACTTCTTGCCCATTCAGCTGGAAACTCACCAACTTCCTCGTTGAGATGCATTGTGGACTGTGTTGCTTGTGTTACGGAAACATTGAGTTGGTTTTGTTTATTTTTTGGAACTGAATTTTCTCACTTTACCTTTGTCCTTTCAGAGAGAATGACCCCAGCTGGGCCACTGAAATTCAGGACGACGTAATCGAGGAGTGCAACAAACACGGAGGGATCGTTCACATTTATGTTGACAAGAATTCTGCTCAAGTAAGTCAGACATTTTTCTATGTGTCTGCCATAATACCCAAACTGAAGCCATTCAGATCACTTTGCTTTCAGTTTGTTTCGTTGGGAAGTGAGCAACATTTTTTCAGGTGAAAGTTGTAACCCATTTTGATTTGCATCCTATTTTGCTCACTCAGGGAAACGTGTACGTGAAGTGTCCCTCAATACCAGCAGCAATGGCAACTGTAAACGCACTTCACGGACGCTGGTTTGCAGGTAAGTAAAGCAGAGCCGCTGCCAGAAGTTGGCAAAAAAACAAACTTGTTTGATCAGCAGAGTTCCATTGTGGTGACTTTTCTTCTCCTTTCAGGCAAGATGATAACCGCTGCCTACGTCCCTCTACCGACCTACCACAACCTCTTCCCTGATTCAGTAACGGCAAAGCAGCTTCTAATGCCGGCTCGCCGATAGTCTGAGACATGCTTCTGAAAGTCAGTGTAAATACCATTTGTTTGCATTCATGGAAATGTCATTGAAAACCGACGCATTGAAATTAGTTGGCTGTGTGTAATGAAAGTGGCCTCAAGTTCACGATCCACCATTGAACTTTAGTTTTTTTTAGTTCCAGCCTCTTTTTTTTTGTAATTTTTGTGTTGTGAACTACCACTGAGGAGTAATCTGCAGGTATCTATTGGTCTGTATGTTTTTAAATATTACTGTCTTATCTGCTTGTTTCAAACATTTTTGGAGTTGCAATTATTTGAAAAGTTACAATACATGATGGGTTATTAGGCCTTAAATGCCAAAAATACATTAATGTCAACAATAATCCTTTGTAACTTTATACAGCCATGATTTCATTTTTGTATGAAGGCTCCCAATAAACTTGGAAAATTTGACAACTTTGTTCTTTGGTTCCCATTTTAGGGACATTGTCAGTTCCCGAGTAAGTTTTAAAATGCCTGTGTGATTAAAGTCTTAATTGCAGCACTTGAGCCTGTGTCTGTGTTGCTGGCCACTCGTTGGTCACTGTATTGTCTCATGTACTTCTCACAAAAATCCTGAATACAAACTTGAGGGTAAATCTGCATGATGTGGAGGAAAATCTACATAAACAGGTCAAAACACACTGAATAGCAGAAATCTTGCAAACTAAAATTGGACAAACTACAGAGCATGTTTCATTTTTGCCACTGGAATGCATCCTGAGTTTGCGCAGTAGCTCCAAAGCCCATCAGTGGACCTTCCTGCTGTCACACATGCTGCAACTGTAGGATGACTTGAAAGCAGCAGGGCTTTTTTCATGGACTTCCAACATGACATTTTTCCACTCCATTGCAAACACTTCAGAAGAGTGAACTGAGGTGAAAGTCATCAGAAGCAAACGCCTCTTTTCATCTATATTGAGTTGCTGTGATGAGCAGCAATCAACTTCCCGTTCCGGAACACAGTTTCACACCTTCAGAAGACTCGATTACCTGAACAAATACCACAAGACAGGTTTGATGCACACAGTGTGAACTTTATCTTTTAACCAAAGGTAATGCAACAACAAAACAGCTCGAGCTTCAGAAACCGCTTCACTAATCTACAAATAACTTTTTTTGTTTTACACTTTTTGTTAGTTTTTTTTCCTCCTCCAGAAATGTCACTGACATCTGTGAAAACAAAACACAATTAGGTCATTTCAGGTAGAGTTGTGCGGAGCAACAATCTAAACTGGAATATTTCCCTCAGGGCTTTTACAATCTGGATAAGAGAGTCAAAATAAGACCAATTAGCTTGGAAAATGTTCTGCATGTCAAACAAATTCATATCGCATGAAATGCATCTCAAAGTGTGCACTATAGTGTGTATAGTTCAATTTGAAATACTTGCAATGCTGAAAAATATAGTTCAGCATTTACTTGACAAATTCCTGCATTAACAGTCCTGCTGAAGTTACCATCTAAATTGGCTCAGCAGGATCTTTATTAAAAGGTCCTGCATTCAACAACTGTTGCCCTTTTAGGCAGCATTAGACCCGACATCAGGACCAATCTGTGGATGAAGTGTGTTGTAACAGGAGAAATGATGTTGCTGCAGACCTGAAAGGGCCCTTTTACTTCTTCGGGGAGCATTCTTTGATCTGATGAGCCTGCAGGACAGACATCGCCTCATCCACCTGAAGTCAAAGTGTTTACATTAGTTTGACTCTCTACACATGCATCAACTTTTAAGAAAAGTTAAAAAAAAAAAAAAAAGAAAAAACATTGTGCCTTCAGGTTCAGAGATTCAGGCGACTCCAACATGTGCAGCAGCTCCGAGTTGTCAATCTCCAGCAGCATCCCGGTGATCTTTCCAGCCAGACTTGGGTGAATGGCATGAATAAGTGGGTACAGACGCTCCCCTGTGTGGCAGCACAGGGACCAAGGAGCAACAACTGTTACACAACATTCCTCTTCTTCCAAAAAGAGATTTAAGTGAGTTATCACACACCGAGAATCTGCTTCTGATCCATTAGTGGAGCTGCAGCCAGTACTGAGGCCGTGAGCGGCTCTGAACCCTGAATGTGCACCGACGGCCCCATCACAGGGGGGGAGACAACAACCTGAAGGCATGGACAACAGTCTGTCTCAAATGCATTATGAGCAATGATCCACATTTTACTTTAGTTTGTGTTAATGTCAAGCAAAATAAAAAAATCGAATTTCAAAGATCAACTGTTCCTAAAGACAAAAATCAAAGCTTCCTGGGTCCAGTCAACCCACCAGATCTCAAATCATCTGCTCTGTTTATTTCAGTGAACATTTCACTGCAATAGATCTTTTTAGTAGGTGACACTTGTCGTGGGTTTGTGTATTCCTGGCAAACACTGCACCTGATGCTGCACCGTGGGTGCTGGCACCACAACGACCTGCGGAGGGTTCCTCACTGCAGACGAGTACTTGTACTGGCCAGTCCTCTGCACTCCTTGCATGTCGGTGCGTCCTCCACCAGTCTGTGTCCCGATGTTATCTAAGGACAGAGTAGCAAGTGTCAGACTTATATTTACTTACAAGGCAATCGTGGCTATGAGGAGAATCTAGTCTCCAAAACACAGATAATGTGTAGATTATTATCAAACTCCATCTGAAGCAGCCATCGCAAGCAGTTGTTTTGGAGCACAGAGACGCATTCAGTTGCTGGGTCATGACCCCCTTGGGGGCACGATTGACCACTGCCCACAATGGGTGCAGCATGTATTGTTCTCACAGTTCAGGATCTTACTTGTCTTCTGGGTGGAGGCAACAACGCGAGGTGCCTGAGTGGAAGCCTGCCGGACAGTCGTAATGGATCCGCGTCGGGGAACACAGCCACCAACATACTGGGTGGAATACGGGCCTGAAAGCAGAGACACAAAATGAGGAACGGGTAAAGGATGCGTTTTTTTCCCCCATTAATGCCACATACATTATTCTCACCCTGGTGTCTCGGCGGTTGTCCTGTCCAGCGAGGAACTGGTCTCACATTGCCGACAGCATTGTGGTTATAATAGGGCCGATTGGGAGGCTGCAAGAGGAGAGCAAAACTGAATCATTGTGTCTGTGGCTCCAAGGTAGACACGAATGTCAGCAGTGGCAAAAACACGAGAACGACATTGGAGCAAGTACATTTGCTGTGAGGGAAAATGTACTTCATGCCACATTTTGTTTGTACTCCTGGAATAGAAATACCACTTGCAACGAGCAAAATTTGGAGCTCCTTTAAATGACTTATCACCTTATGGTCGAGCATCCCCACCTGTGGGACAGTCATGTAGTAGCCAGACTGGTGGTACGAGTCAATGATGGGACTGGCCATGGTTCGCAGCGACGCCAGTCTCTGCATGTACTTGTTGGTGAGAATCGCCTTTCGCTCCTCTCGGCGCTGGGCCAGAGCCACGTACAGCGGCTTGGTCGCGACAATCCTGCCGTTCATTTCCGTCACGGCCTTCGTCGCCTCCTCGGGAGAAGAGAAGCAGACGAAGCCGAAGCCTTTGCTTTGGGAGCCATCGGTCATTACCTGCAAGACACGAAGGAGCCCAAGTTCAGGAAGAGCTTCACCAGGCTTCAAATATTGTCCTCAATGTTTTTTGTGTGGCTTCTCTCTTCCTTTACTTGTCCACCTATAATCCAAATACATGATCTCATGTACCTGGTGACTCTAAATGGTGTGTGTGTGTGAGGGGGTGGGAGGTGGTCCAGGTTGCAGCCTGCCTTTTGCCCAGTCAGCTGGAACAGGCTCCAGCTTCTGTGATACTGGTGTGGTTATAGAAGGATTAAGTGGACGAGGGGGATGATGGGGGGCATTCATGCAGTCGAGGGTTCTCCAGTACACTCTCGATAAGGGAGCTCTACATGAACAACTTCACACATTACCTTGGCACTGGTAATGGTCCCATAAGGTGAAAACTCCTTCCGGAGTCTCTCATCATTGATCGTGTCATCCAAGTTCTTCACGTACAGATTGACGCCCTGTAAAAACAGTCGGAAAGGCACAACTTCCAGCATCAAACTTCTCCATAGCTCTTTAATATTGAACTTCTGAACAGTCAGATCTACATCAATTACAAAGAAGCTGAAATGAAAAAATGTTATAAAGTCAACATGCACACAAAGCACAGGCACCTTGTAGCGCTGGATGCGATCCTGCTTGATCTGGTCAAACTTGCGTTTCAGTTCTCCCTGCCGCTCCAGGCGCTTCTGAGCGCGCCCAACGTAGAGAACTTTCCCGTTTAACTCTTTTCCATTCATTTCATCAACTGCCTGAAAACAAATGGGATGCATGCACGTTACCTTTGCAGTGCTAAATTCTACATTTTGCGTGGGTTGTTCTCATGATTGAGCTGTGGAGTTCTTCAGACTCCAGTGCTAAGCTGACTTTGCCGACAGGATTCCTAATAAGCACTGAAACATTTGGTAAAAAAACACCTTCTGAGCATCTTCGTGGTGAGAGAAGTTTACGAAGCCGAATCCTTTGGAACGACCTTTCTCGTCCTTCATCACCCGCACACTCAGGGTCCTCCCTAAAATGACAAACAGGTCCATCAGTGTGTAATCACAAACTGGTGGCATTGGAATTTCTCCAGAACAAATGTGCATTTTTTTTTCTCTTTACCAAAGGGACTGAACAGTTCCCAGAGTTTCTCATCGGTGTATTCTTCACCAAAGTTTTTGATGTATACGTTGGTGAACTTCATGACTTTGCTGCCAAACTCCACCTCTCTCTCTTTGCGCGACTTGAAGTGGCCAACAAAACTGTGAAGGGAATCCAGCCCAAATGGCAGTCCAACAAAGTTTATGAAGAGAAAAAATGTCAGTTACAATGGGTTAGTGTTCCTCTTCTACCGAAATAGCTTAAAATGGCTTTTAAGCCATTTGGTTAATGGTTTTTTTGGTGGCTTATGTTTGAGTTGCCTCCTTACTCTAAAAGATGAAACTGCTTGTAAAGCTCTAAACTTGACTATAAGCCAATGAAGGTTAAAATACAGCCAGCAGCCCCTTTCTGACATACATAACGAATATAAGAACAAGTCTCTGCCTAACACAGACTGAAGTTCTGCCCTCATCAGGTAAAAGCAGAAAAACCTCGTCTTTACAAGCTCCCCCTGAAATTACAACATGCACAAAGACAACAAACCTGCATGTATAGCAGACCAGTGCACTGACCTAAACAAGGAGAACTCACAGTTCTCCCCCAGGACACAAGCCTTTGACTTGTCAATGTCTGTTGCCAACTTTCTACCCGTCTCTCGACTGAGCGAAAGAAAACAAACACACAGTGAAGACATCTGCAAAGATCCGCCATCAGTCAACATTGATCAACGGTTTCTACAGCAAGCACACATTCATGTATTCTTCTCTGCCCTACTATTTGCCTCAACCTTCAAATTCTGAATGGTATGTTTGAGATCACTCAAAATGTATTAAGTAAATGTAAAGGATTGAGTTCACTCACACTTTCCTGTCATTAAGCAGCATCCCATTCATGGTGTCAATGGCCCGAGTCGCAGCCTCATGAGTTTCAAAGTGAACGAAGCCGTAACCTTTGGATCCTTTCTCATCACAGACCACCTACAAACACAACACGTTTTAAACTTTATTGAAAGTTTGAGTCCTTGTTCCATTATCATGACAATCTGTCAACTTACTTTGCAGGACAAAATGTTGCCGAAGGCTGAGAAGGTGTCATACAGCGCCTTGTTGTCAATGGACTCGTCCATGTTCTTGATGAAGATGTTGCCCACCCCAGACTTCCTGAGTACCGGGTCACGCTGAGACCACATGATGCGGATTGGCCGGCCCTTGATCAAGTCATAGTTCATCGTGTCGAGAGCGCACTCCGCTAAAACATTTACAGACAAATTTTGAAGTAGTTTTATTTCAACAGACCCCAAAAAAAACCAATCTTCTATTTTGTATGTTTTCAAATTCACCACTTGTCTAGGGAAAAAAATTCAGCAAAAATTTAGGCAAAAAGTCACATCACACTCAGTCATACGCAAGTACATAAGTTATTATATTTTGAAAATTTTAAATTTTCAAAATCAACTTCATGAGAAATTCCTGGAAGGCTGCTGGCCATGAGGTCAGCTTTGAAGGGTTCAAAGTAAAAAAAACATAACAAAGCATCATGTTAAATTTCACCTTATATTCACCTGAGCAAACAATCAATTTATTCACCAATCTAAAATAAAACTATGAGGACATTACATCCAGTTCACAAAGACTTATAAAGTTTGTCAACATAATTTTTTTTATACTTTCAAAAGTCAAGTTGAGTACATCTCACAGAAAGGATGCCCAGATGACTATTTCTTAAATAAGTATGGAAAACAGAAAAAAACGGAGATAGAAATGATACCACAGTATGCCAGTTGTATTACAGTGTACTTGTGCCTGAGGAACAAAGTACTGAGGCCGAGCTGGAGTGGATACTGTACCATCAGCTGGTTGCTGGAAGTTGATGTAGGCGTATCCCAGAGACCTGCGAGTGATGATGTCACGGCACACGCGGATCGACATGATGGGTCCAGCAAAAGAAAACTTCTGGTAAAGCATGGCCTCCGTCACTTCCGGATGCAGGTCCCCGACGTACAAGGAGGCGAGGGGATAAGTGGGTCCACTGCTGTTCATCTTGGTAACAACTGCTTCAAGGAAAAACAATATTCACTGTAGCTCTTTGGGGAGGCTAAATTTGGCTTTTTTTTTTGTGACATCCTAAACAAAAGCTTCCTGTTCATTACCATTTTAATCAAAGCTTTACCTTTGTTGCACAGAAATACAGTGCTTTTAAATGCAGTAAATATAGAAATATGGTAAATGTGGATATAATGGATATAATGGATCAGCATTATTCCTAAAATGTAATTCATACAGTAAAATCTCTGTACCTGTAAGATGTTTTCAAACAAAGTAATAAATCCTTTTCATTTCATTCCTCGTCACTTTAGCTGACATTGTGAACACAAAATTACAGTCGCTGGAACTTTTAAATAATAGATCTGATATCATTCGTTGTGTTTTAACTTTGAGCCAAAATTACAGCAACTGACATTCCTAATGCTAAAAACCTTTTCATTTATGTTTTCAGTGAAGCGATTACTGTCCAAACTATTTAGTTTTAAGATATATTTAAATGAGGAACGTGGTCTATAGGGTTTTCTTCTTTATCTCAACCAATGAATAACTCGGAGGTTCTTGCAATACAAATAGACCCGGCCCCGGCTCGCATCATAGTCACGTGATTCTCCTTAGCAACCAGGCAGTAAAAGGGTAACAAAAACATTGTGCGCATTCGCAGTAGGAGCCTCTTGACCTCCAGCAGGGCGCGAAGAAGAAATTGCGCTAATGACGTCAGTTAGCATTACGATTAGCGCAATGGCAGATAAAGTCATATCTCCGGAATGCAACGGCTTCAAATGTATGATTGTAAAAACCTATCTAAAAATGTAGTCATACAAAACTAAGCCTTTATAAAATGAGGCAGGCCTTCAATGTTTTATCTTACAGTGTTTAGTGGATTAATAACTGCCTTAACTAAAAATGCCAGCATTTGTACGAATTAAACAAAAATTGACCATGACGAAAAAAATGGTTTACAAATCCACAATATCATTAACAGGACTGAAAAATAAAACTGCCAAAGTTTAAAAACTAGCCATACGTAGCGTAGCTCCGAAAGTCAACCAGACAAAAACTAGACCGTGGCCTTTACACAAAAGCGGGTCACTAAGTTAGCTCCTTGTAAAATTTCCGTGCGTTTTATCGTGAAAATTGGCTAAAACTCCACGAAATGACTGGAGATTTAGTCGTGTTGCACGCTGTGGGCTGAATGGACTTACGTTTATATTGAGGACGTCGGCCTTGTTAATTTGCGTTCAGCGAGTTGTGAGCACGTCTTCCACCAATGTGAAGTTGTTTTCATATAATTACAAACCGTAGAACACCTGCCCTTCTCCTCCGCACAACGCTGACTCAATTAGGTATGGACCGCGGCGTCACTAGCGTCACACTGCGCCGAACAAAGTAGTACCACTAGCAAAATATTTTAACCTAAATTAAATGACTTATGTCGATTGCTTGAAAATTCATACATGAATGGCTTAATGTTAAGCAACTAAATTTAGCGGACACAGCTTTAATGATTGTATGCCATCTTTCCGGGAGGGTTAAAATTTCTTTGCAAAAATATAGTGTGAACAGAAATAAAGACGTAATTTGCCTGTTATCTTAAACGAAACTTTATTTCACTGAATGGTCTTTGACACTTTCCTATTTCTTACATGTATAGTGAAACTAGAATGGTTTTAAGATACATAAACACAAAGCTAGAATTACACCAACCATTGTTTATCTCCATTTTTCGTCACTGCTTTTATAGCTATTCTAAATTTTCACAACCACGTGTGTGCACTGGGTAATAGACTGTTACAGAAGCAAATTTTAGCCATAAGACTTGTCAGTAAAAACAAAGCAAGTAGATACCTGATATACAGACAGGCTTCGTTCCACATTCACTAACTGCATTTTCATCAAGCATAATAATAAACTGACATGATTTTTTTTTTTTTTTCAAACAGAAGATTATTTCAATTCATCGGAGCATTGTCAGAGTAAACAGACCGTCAGCTATAATGTGGAATGGTGTCTTCAACTACAATAATGTGGAATGTAGTGGTGATAGTATGGTATTGTGACACTGAGCTTCTTTCCAAAAAGTGATGAAATGGGAATCTCCAAATTGCATCTTTACAGACAGACCTGATTTTTCATTTTTTTGTTTGTTTCGTTTTGTATGAGGCGATCAGTCACACCAACTATCTGTGACAGCAATGATGCACCTGCGTGAGGAAAAAAAAAACTGGACTTTTAGCAGTTTTTGCGTGGTCTAACTCGTTCTCTTTTGCAGATCTCAAACAGCAAAGCAGACGCTGCCGCCGAAATGAAACTAGGTGGCTGCGAGAGAAAGCCAGGCACAAAAACTTTTTGGAGAAAACAACCGCTTTAAGAGGAATATTTTGCAAGCAGGGTTGATACAGTGTGGTAAGACATTTTTCAATTAACATCAATAAAAGGTTACTTTAGGTTTTACATACAGATGATAGTCAATCTTGCAAAATACATGGAACCACATTTACGCACATACAATTTTCATTGTACTGAGATCAAGCAGCACCTGAACAGTGAGTAAAACTACCAATGACAATCCATACTTAGTTCGAAAAACAAAGAGGAGCACTGCCTTTCCAAAAGCCTAATAATGTGGAATGTCTTATGCCTGAACAAATCTAACATGACAATTGACGGGGGTCCCTTGGTACTTTAAAACTGTGAAATTTGTGAACATGATCAAGGAGAATTACACCAAGATGTCAGTGTCACAATACAGCCTGCCTCCTTTCTGTATGAGTCCACAGCAGAATTGCAGTTAGTTGAATACAGGATTGTACATGTCTGGAAATTCAAAAACACAAAACTGTTGTTTTTTTTTTTCTCTTTTCTTTTTTTCAGGGGGTTGTGAAGCAAATGGAACGCCTACCATCACAGTGTTTGGTGGAAATCAACTGCCAGTTTAATTACCATACAATAAAACCTGTAAATATCATGAGGAATCACAAAAAAAATGAAGTAACAAAAAAAAAAATTGGGGATGGAAAAATGCACAACAAACTAGCTGGGACAAAGGAATTTGGAAGGACGATTAGAATTCACAACACCCCCCTCCCCCCAAGACCATACGCACAATCTCTCACATCCACTCACACTTGCTCGCTCACTACATACAGACCTACAAACAAAGCTGACAAAAAAAAAACAACAGCAACATGGACTCACTAATCAATACAACATGTTTCCACAAAGTGACTGAATCTGCTAACAACTGAAAATTACCCTGTCACCTCACAGTGAACTGAGAGGGGTAAACTAGTTGGTCAGGAGCAATTCAGGCTGCTTGTCATACAGAAGTGGGAGGGGCTGATGGAGTGGAGGGGGATGTATATAAGCTGTCTGTGTTTAAGATAAGAGTGTAGGTGGATTAACAGTGCAATTCCATTAGTTTTCCCCGTCTCCGGTTTCTCCCTCATCTGCCTGGTTTTCTGATGTCCACAGCTGAAAACAGAGAGAGACAGAGAGATATGCAAAATGCGTTAGGAATCCTCGTCAGCGTTATATATTTGGACCGATTAAAGGGTGTCGCGCAAGCAACTGCAAACTCACAGTCAGGTTGTCCCTTAGTAGTTGCATGATCAGGGTGCTGTCTTTGTAGGAATCCTCGTTCAAAGTGTCAAGTTCAGCAATGGCTTCATCAAATGCCTAAAACACAAAGATTCAGTTTGCTGTTTAGACTTCAATAATTGTCCCTTCTGTTTTAAAGGGCATGAAACAAACATGATCCTGTTTTGAAATTTTTTGATGCAGATTCATATTCTACTCTTAAAAATTATCCCAAAGCTTCATTCATACCAATTTAGCCAGGCTGCAGGCCTTGTCCGGGTTGTTGAGGATTTCATAATAGAAGACTGAGAAGTTCAGGGCAAGGCCAAGCCTGATTGGGTGTGTTGGCTGCATCTCCCCCTTGCTAATGTCAAAAGCTTGCTGGTACGCCTGCTGGGAGTTCTCCACCGTATCTGTAGACACAAGGAGAAAAACAAAAATTCAGCATTTCCATTTCTTTCAACGCTGCATTATCTTTCTCTGACCACGAGAGGGCAGCACAATAAATTGCCGACAATACATACTGTACTATTGCAACTGAAATGTCAATGACAGATGAAGTCCCCAATAGTTGCCTTATAAAACGTTTAACACATTACAAAAAAATAATTTTCTATTTATGTGAACTGGCAAAGAGCAGTGCCATTTTTTTCTTTTTTCTTACAGCTGACTATCATTTGGTTGAGTGAAGGGTGAGGGGCTGTCTGAAAGTTATTGTTTGTGCTATGACAAACAGACAAGCCACTGTCGCCTAGAAAGGAAAAGGAAAAAAAAAAATCACTGCAAAATGCAGCATTGTGTTCATACTCACCCTTCTTGGCATCCCCAGCTGCAACCTCAGACAGGTATCTATAATAGTCGCCCTTCATTTTCAGGTAGAACACCTTGCTTTCAGCAGCAGATGCATTGGCAATGAGAAAGTTGTCCAGTAGCCCCTGAAAACATGTGGTGTTTTTTTTCCATTATCACAATCTCAGACAAGATTTAGTCATCCTCTATATTGCAGGAGTCTGAATTTAGAGTTTTTTTTCAAACTTACAAGCACATCATGGCAGATGTCCTGCAGCTCCTTTTCTATCTTCTCCCGGTATTCACGTGCCATCTGCTGCTTTTTGTCATTGCCCTCAGTCTTCTGCTCAATGCTGGAGATGACACGCCAGGATGAGCGGCGTGCCCCTACCACGTTCTTGTAGGCAACCGAGAGAAGGTTGCGCTCCTCGTTTGACAGCTCCGTTCCTTGCTCCGTCACCGACTTCATGGCTGCAGCCATGTCATCGTAGCGCTCAGCCTGCTCAGCAAGCTTGGCCTTCTGTACCAGGTCGTTCTTATCCATTTTCTAGGCTGTCAAAGAAAGCACAACACAAGACATGTTCAGTTCATCTCAAAACGAGGAGGAATGGGTTACAAGAAACATCTCAGGGATGCATAAAGTAAAAATTATTCGGGGCCTTGAATTTTTTTTTCTGTTGTCTCTAGAAATGCGACAAAAGAGATGACCCCCCCCCCCCAAAAAAGTTGAGTCTCAAAGTTGGGTCTACATGATTTGCTGATTAAATTTAAGATAGATAGTTGCCTATAAAGTTTCTGGGGGGAAAAAATCAATGACAATTGTTAACTCGGTACCTTCTCCACCGACGAGATTTAAAGCTTTGGTTTCCTATTTTGAAAACTCTACCATTTATTAGACTGGACTGTCAAAAATGACCTTTACATATACTTTATGAAAGTAAGTACATTGTGTGTAAATCCAATAATCTCAAACCATGAGACAGAAGTGATACAATAAGAGCTCCACATGCCATTAATAAAACTAGTGTTTTTTTATTTGCGTTTGCTTGAAAAGACCAACTACATGAAACACTAACACACTTATATTTTCACATTTCAATTTGTATCTGTGTTCTTGATTTGATTTAAACCTCTGAAATAGAAACAAAAAATAACTTGTGTGTATAAGTGCTGTGGATGTTTTTTGGGTTTTTTTGCAGCACACCAATCACAGTTTGCCACAATTCATCGTAATTTACCAAATGATATTGGAATTGTCACGTTAAAAACCAGGGCCTCCATTTTACGGATGTTTCCATGTTACCTAAATTCAAAAGAGTGTGCTTTTTTTTTTTACTGCTTTACACGCCAAATGTGTCTCCCAAGGAAACCAGTGGATTGAATGGAAAGTGAGGATAAGCTTTGAGAACTGGGCCCCTTGGCAAGTGGGTCAACCACACACATCACTTGCTAAGGTTAGCTGCTAGCTAGTTTAGAGCGTTGTCCAGCCCTCGACTCGCCCGTGTGGCCACAGCCCTATTCGCGACTAAAATGTCTAAATCCAAACCGTTAACAGTCTTTGTCGATGCCACAATGTGGTATTTGACACGCACGGTCATTTTACCGACCAAATCTGTCGTTGATTTAACCGACACTCGCTCCACCGTTCGGAGCCTTCCCGGGTCAGGCTTTAATACCCTCCCCTGTAATGTCGCTGGCTACGCTAGCAAGCGGATACGGTGGTTTCGTGGATGTTCAAAGTTATTTATAACTGCTGATCATTTATTGGCTTTTTTTGCTATTTTTGTATTGGGGGTGATTCTTAAACGTCGATATTGGTGATTCGTGGTGTTCTCGATCGCGCACAGCGAGTAGGGTGGCCATCCGTTTGCTCGAGCTAACGTCGTCTATTTTAACCTGCCGCTACATAACGGTAACCGCTAGGCCAGCGATAGCGACTAAGATTTAAATATCAAAAATTGACAGAGCTAATGTGTTGGCAATGGATACCTAACCTTCGTAATAGCCGCTATTTGATTGTTTGTAGAATTGTGGCTTTTCACTTTCGTAATTATTCATTTTCGGCAAAGACTGTACGGCCCGCCCAGGCTGCCGAGCCTCTCAGAACAAAGTGTCATGGAATCCGACCGTCGGTTAGCTCCTCGACTAGCAGCTAATGCTAACCTAGCCTTTCTCAAACCCCTTTAGCTCGCTCCGTTATGATGGCTTCGAGACGGGATTCAGCCGGACACGGCGAACACAGCCCCAATCAGGCCGAGCTGCCAATGAAAATCTGAGATTATCGAGCGATATTGGTGCATGCGAGGCTACAACACTTACAATATTGGTGCCTTTTAATCCCGCTTTTATTTCGCTCTCTCTCTGGACGATTCAGCCTCCGTCCTCCGTCTCGCTCAGGGTATCGTTCAGGGCAGTACCACTTCCGCTACACTGGCACTAGTTTCCTCTTTTCTTACCACACATCTGCCTTACGTAATGCAGCCGCTGCTCATATGCTACACATTCTTCACCGTAGCACGTTTTAAATTAGTTTAGTAAAAGATATGCCGAATAATAAAAGGCATTATTTCGATCAAACGTGATTATAAAGGGTCTTATCGCCAGTGTGGTCACAAGCCGCTTTGTTCGGATCATCGAAGTGCTTACATGCGATAATTTCTATTTAGGCAAGTAAATCAAACCCTATCTGACGCGTATTGCTACATGCTACCGTTTTAATACCGTTTCACGTCACATCAAGTGGCAAAATATAATTTTGAAGGAGTATTAACGGTGTCCTCACCCTTTAAAATCTATTACATAACTAAGAAATGTCTACAAGTAATTAGGAAGGTCACGTTTTTACACATTCATATTGATTAAATTTCTCTGAAACCCTGATGCCTCACGTGTGCATTATTGCCTGCTTTGCTTTTTATCTAGTAAGGGAAGGTCAGGGGTCAAGGTCAGTGTTTTACCCAAAGGACACCTGTGCAGCTGCAGTTGTTTTTCAGGCAGGAGTTTGAACCTGGTTTTGTAGCAGCTATTCAGCTGCTTTTATACATGAGCCACCCTTGCAAGCTGTGACAAGTTGCTTCACAAGGCTCAAGACTGCACTAAAAAGAAACACAGTACACACATGAAGAAACACACTTGATTTCACTGTGTTTTCGTCCACAGATGTAATATTACAGCTTAGTCTCAGTGCAATCAAACCACGGCTTGTAATAATTAGTGTTTCTCTATAACTTGTGAGAATGATTGATAAGTAATTTGGTAAAAAATGGCAAGGAAAATAAAAATAATACTCAGCCTATCAGATGGAAGTTTTGAAACAAGAACTGAGATTAGTAAGTGATTTTCACAATCTACGTACAAAGATAAGGAATAAAAACCACTGATTATATATGGGCATGATGAAACTGTAAACAATGTCTCTATTCTAAGTTCTCCTTTATTATGTCAGTCACATCACTTTTCTCCACTCCACACTGTAATCAGACTGAATGACTTTTAATTTCACATTTTACAATGTGGTGTTATTACATTAAGAGAGAGAACGATACAGACCAACATGGTGACAAATGACATGTTTTGTGGCTTGACATGATATCTGAAATGCAGAAACACCCTGAATGAGTTATATTTTATCTAGCCAGACCACATTGTCTGAAGCAGAAAAAAGTGGTTTCTCTGACTTCTCTTATGGAGAAGTTTAGACAAATGAAAACAGCTGATTTCCCAAAAACACATTCATTGAAAACTCATGAAAGAACCAAGTGTGTTAGAAGTTATTGGTGGACGAAAAACCACATCCTCAATGACTAAAGCTCGACCAAGTTTAAAATACTTCCCCAAAGCCATCTAAATGAATGCATTCTACCCACCTGAAAGTATACAAATAAGCATTTTTTTACTGTTCCTTAAGAAAATAGTCCCTTCTGTTGAGGTGAATACAGCTGGAGTCAAAGTATTTGGTTTGGGGGGGGGGGGCCTAAATCGTTTTATTTTTGCAGTTTAGTGCTGGCTTATAAATCAGTTCTGTTTGTTTTTCCCCAGTAACCTGAATCCACATTCACCCTTCTCTTCCGGTAACAACATTCTTTTGTCGGGCAAGAAAACACGTCAAAATTTTCATTAGCTCAATGACCTAATTTGCTTACAACCAATATATTTAACAGCGTTAGTAACCCAGATTTCGGTCCCACCGTGACACACGTTCACTTTTTTTTTGTTGTTGTTTTTAACGAGGGGAAACGCAATGTGGTGCGGAGGAAAGTGTGGCATAAAGACAGCATGGATTGAGTTAAAATTTGTTTCCCTTTATTACTCAGCAATACACTGGCAGCTTTAGAAAAAGTGGACGGAAAATTTTCCTTGCTCAGAGTTACCTCTGATCGCAGACAGAGCAGGCAGCACTCCTTTCTCACACCAGCACAGGAGACACCATGACTCAAACAAGGACTTTAATTTTCACATTTGTTGTGCTGCCGTGGCTGCTGTGCTTCGCAGCACAACCCGAATACATGGAGGCAAGAAGACCCAAGGTAACGATATCCTTCAGGGATTTCCACACCCTTAATAAGTGGTTTGGGGAGATGCATGATGGTCTGAGCTGAGAGGCAAAGTTTAGCTGAAAACTTCTTTCTGCAGGACAAAATTGACTTTCCTGATTATGGTTTTCAACAAGACACTGACTCAGCAGCACCAAAAGCAGAAGGTAAGGTGTATTAAAGGAGATAGAAAGTCTTTTACAGTTCTTTGCGAGGGGATTATGCAACGCTTGCTGAGGCATTTTTCCACATTTTTAAGAATGTAGCAAGAGCCCACATTATGTAATGATTGAGCTGATCAAGTGTCCCACTCTAAAATATGTGCATTGTATGTTCAAGTGACCATTTCGGTAACTTTGTTTCGATAACTTGTACAAATTACCATCAGAAACAGCTTCCTCCAAGCTATGAGTTGTATAGAGAGAATGCCTCCTTTTTTTCCAGAGCTGCCCACATGTCTGCTGTGTGTCTGCTTGAGCGGATCCGTTTACTGTGAGGAGGTGACGCCTGAAATGACAATCGTCCCATCGCTGCCAAAGGAAACGGCGTATCTGTACGCCCGTTTCAACAAAATCAAAAGAATCAGGAACAGAGACTTTGCAGACATGGGTAAAGGAAAGCCATCAAAACGCTCAGACGACTCTGATTTCAACTGAATGTTTCTTGTTTTTCCATCAGAGCTCTTCTGACCTTTGTTTTCATTCCCCAGTCACATTAAGAAGAATCGACCTGACTGGGAATCTCATCGCTGAAATTGAGGAGGGAGCTTTTTCGAAACTCACTAACCTGGAAGAGCTCAATCTGGAAGACAACAGACTGACCAAACTTCCCATGCTGCCCAACAAGCTGGTCTCCTTCAATGCCAATTTCAACAAGCTTCAAACCCAAGGAGTGAAGGCAACTCTTTTCAAGGTAAGTTAGTACAATTTAAGTCCCAATGAAGGCTGCAGAAAACTAACGTGCCTGTTGATCAAAGTAGTTTAACAGCCAATGTTGGTGATTCTGTTTTGGGGTTCTTTAATAATGCAGAAACTCACAACGCTGGCATACCTTTACCTTGGCAACAACGAACTGACCGCAGTGCCGCAGCTTCCAGAGTCTCTCTATGTTGTGCACTTGCATGTAAGTTATTATGTAACCCGTCACAAACCACCGCAAGAAATGGGGAAAAAAATGTGGAGCGGGGTTTTGTCGCGTCTGCCAGGAGTAACTACATAATGAGCTAAATGTTGCGTTCTTTCTTGGATGGCTCTGCCGCAGAACAACAAGATCGCGACAATAACAGACGAGACGTTCTGCAAAGGCAACATGAGCCACTACATCCGGCCCAGGTTGGACGAGGTGAGACTGGACGGGAACCCCCTGCAGCTGTCGCAGCACCCAAACAGCTTCATCTGCCTGCAGTCGCTCCCTATCGGCTGGTACGCCTGAAATACACACTCAGTCGTGCTGCTGAGCGCGTCTGACTGAGGTTGTGTAGAGTGACAGTGAAAGAGGTAGTCACGGAGATCTTGTAAATAAAAGCAAATACAAGTAAGCAATGCAAAATGGGGCCACTTAGGCACTTTGTTTTGTACTTGTTAAATTGCATTACAGCTTGAGAGCTTTTAATGTTTGTTTGTTGTTGTCTTTACAGTTAAATAGAGGAATAGTTACACAGCAGGGAATTCAAATAAAAAGAAACAGCTTCTTTGTGTCTCAGTTATCTGCATGTTTTCAAACACTTTTGAGCAAAATCTTCCAAACTGTAAATAAATATGAGGATATTTTTGCAATTTGTCAACTGAGAAAAGCATGTTTAGGCAGGTGTGATGCAATGCTTTCAACACAATCATAAGTAAAGTCACGACTAACACATTAAAAAAGAAAACTTAGCATAGTAGTCATCAACAGAAAGGTCCTCTGCTTTGTCGATTGTCAGCTTCAGTGTCCCACCAGCTGTTTTATTATTCCAAATGTGCTGATGTTTTGGGGGTTTTTTTAACTGAAGAATGGAAAACAATAAACCTTGCATGCTGGAAGTGATTTCTTCATCAGCTCTTCACTTGTGACTCTGTGACATGGCACACAATTGGTATTCAGTAGTTGTGACCCACTGAGGGGGAGGAAAAGTCCGGCGGTGTGTCCTGGGATGACACCGCGAGCGAAGTCCACATCAAGTCCGACCGTGTTTCATTTGGCAGCGGGCTGGTTATCTAGAATGATCAAACCGTCGGCGAGCTTCTGCTGGTACTCCCGCTCTGATCGCTTCCTTCGGTAGACATCATCTGAGGGGAACAAAAAAGGCAGAAAAAGACTAAAATGTGGAATCCGTTACAGCCGCAGTGGTAAAAGCAAAAAAACAACAGAAAAAAAAACCACGGTAGACTCTTGAAAATATATTTGCAGGCTTGATATTTGACACTTCTGTCTTACTGGCAAGGTTTATTTTCCACAGTTCAATGTGTCACATTGGGAAAAACACAGGTGTAACTCTTGAACCCTCTTCAAGTATTCTCGTATAAGAGGGGGAAAAGTTAGCTTGCATGCACAGCAAACCTTTCCCCCAGCGGGTCTTCTGGCTGGTGACAGCTACAAAAGCACAGTGCTCGGCAAGCAACTGCTCCAGCAGCTGCAATCCATTCCAGTCAACCAGTTCAAAAGGTGCCCGGATGATCAGCCAGAGTTTACAAATGTAATCAGTTCCACCCGCACTGGCTCTGCTGCGACAAGTCCAAACGTCTGCCCAACAAAAAAAAAAGTCTGCTCTGCAGAATTTTTCACAAATGTGGAAAACATAAAGCGATTTCGAAGCTGGAACAGATGTAATGTAATCAGGAAGCTACTTCCAGGCAGAGTAATGATACGAGGAAGTGGAGTCTGTTCACTGCAGACAGGCACTGAACTCTGTATCCCTAAATGGCCTTGGAATATTAAAGGATAAAATGTGCAGGGTTTTTTTGGGTTTTTTTTTTTTGAAACACAAGAGGATTTTGAGCCCATTTAGTTCTCCTGTAACCGCACATCTGGAATACTGGGCAAAGGATTCAGTGAGTGTAAAAACACCCAGCGTTTTTTTTGGGGGGGGGGGGGGGGTTTACAGTTTGTTGAGTGATCTACTCTCCAGGTACCGTTTCAGACTTGTCAAACATGACAACCTGCCAGGCGATGCTTGAATGCATCTTTTCTGCTATTCTCAAGAGTCATATGTACGAAGGGGGGTCGCACAAACGTTTAAATATTGTGATGTCTTGCAGATAACCTGCGAGTGAACCTAAGAAATAAAAACCAAAAAATGACAAAACTATTGCGGTTCTGCCAGAGATGCTCCAGTCTGACCACCAATGAACCGTCTTCTCATTCCTCTTTCAAAAAAAATGAAATGAAACTTCTGTTGTGTTGCTGAGCACAACAGGTGTGGAGGAAAGTCAACATTAGGCTCAATTTGTTTTACATTTATTTTGACAATTTTAAATCATTTTTTGTCCCTGTCACATTTTTAACCAATCCTTTTGATAATTCACATGCAGGTAAATATTAGTTGGACCTAGTCAAACCTAGTCATTTTGGTTAAGTTCCAAAAGTTAATACAGTCATTCATGGGCTTATTAGGTACTTTTCTATTTAAATGACTGGAGTGCACTTATGACAGATCAAAAGACTGCAATTCTTAACCAAACCTTCTAATATTTGACATGCAGGTTGGTTCTGGTAAGATGACGACATTGTTGATTTAGGTTGAGTTCCATAAGTTAATCTTCTTGGATCTAAATACATCACAGATTTACTCTTTGAGTATAAAACATCCAGACCTCTCAGATCCTCAGAAAGACTGTTACTCATGGTTTCCAGAGTGAGAACGAAACAAGGTGAAGCAGCTTTTAGTTACTATGCTCCGCGTCTTTGGAACCAAATTCCAGATCATCTCAGGACTGCAGACTCTGTCGCTTCTTTTAGATCAGGCCTCAAAACTATTTTATTTACTCATGCTTTTCAAGACATTTAATTGCAGGTTTTCCTTTAAAAAGAATCACTCTAATTTTTATTTTTTTTTTTTTTACAATTTTATGATTTTATCTGCTTTTGATTGTGATTTTAACTGCCTTCTATGTAAAGCACTTTGAATTGCCTTGTGTACGAATTGTGCTATATAAATAAACTTGACTTGACTTAATGTAGTCATTAATGGGCTAATAAGGTACTTTTATATATAAACAACTGGACTGCACTTGGGAATGGTCTTAAGTATGCAATTCTGTACCAAACTTTTTGATATTCTGCAAGCAGGTTACAGCTGGTAAGATGGCAACACTGTTGATTTTGGTTGAGTTGTGGTCCAGTCATTGAGGGTCTGTCAGGAGGAGTTGGTTCGAGTAGAATCATGGGTTCAGCATTCTGGCATACAGCAGTCTATTACAGCCTCATGTTGGTTCAGATTCTCATTGTTCATAAAGAAAACAACATGAAGGGGGCTGC
This sequence comes from Malacoctenus gilli, assembly GCA_032164315.1. Classification (NCBI taxonomy): domain Eukaryota; kingdom Metazoa; phylum Chordata; class Actinopteri; order Blenniiformes; family Labrisomidae; genus Malacoctenus; species Malacoctenus gilli. The sequence continues at coordinate 10,291,596 of JASSRZ010000053.1, read as the reverse complement.
CTTCTGTCATTTCAATATGACATCAGAGAGATGGAGAGTTGGAGGGATGGAGAATGTAGAAGCTTGGAAAATTGTGTGAAAATCTGCCAGTGTCTGACAGTGGTTGGTTGAAAGGACAACAAGGTAATAAATAAAAGAAAGCTTAGAGTCAAGTTCAGTCCCTCGAAAAATGGTGAAGCGGGTACCTAATGTCAACTGAAACGAAGAAGTGGGTGATATGGTTCTGTAGTTTTTACCAGTGTTTGAAATGCGTCCTTCCTGCAGAGCTGAAGGCTGTCAAGCTAACATGCTAAGGTGAGTACATGACGTTCGCCCTCACTGTGAAAGAGAGGCTCGAGATGAGTGTGAACACTCACAGAAAGTCTCTTTTCCGATCCTCACGTTGATCATGATCCACTCCATGACTCCGCCAATGCAGAAGAAGATAGGCAGGAACCTGTACGCCCCGAAACGACGTTTTCCGGGAAAGTAGCTCAGCACACTTTTTATGGCTTTACTCCGGTAAAACATCTTGACTGGCGGGCGAACACACACACGCGCTGCTTCCACAACCAGTCAACTAGTACGTGAGAAACACTTCAGCTGTGCTGCACACAGAGAGGATACGAATCTATCGCATGTCCTTTACTCCATGTTACGAGAGCAGCCGACATTGAGAGGGTGCGCTCGTTTTGTCCTCTACATCAACCCAACCGTGCGGTGTTATCCAAACTGTAAGGACGATTCAAGTCCGCTTGTCATTTATGAATAAAGCGAACGTACCAAACTGCAGTCGTAATTTCCGGAAGTCTTTTTTCCTGTCGAGTAGCGAATGAAAATGTATATTTTGGAAAAAAGAAATTGAAAACACTCAATAAAACAACAAATTAAAATAAGATGGAAAAAAACTAACGTACATTAGAAACTGATTGCGTAAACAATAAAATGGCCACATACAACATACTTTTCTAAACAATGTGGATTCCTTTCGAAATGAGTCTACAACACTTTAGAAATGGTGGAACTACTTACAATTTAGGGTGAAAGATCCACGATTTTCATCAGGCCTTAATCTGCTGTGAAAAAATGAAATTACAACTTAATCTTGGAGTTTACCTTCTATTTTTCCAACATTGAAAAATAACAAACTCTTCAGTATTTCATTCCATTGCTTTGTGTCTACAAGACTTTTCAAATTCTAGGTTTTTTCTATCACTTGACAATATTCAGCTAATTCAATCGTGTTGTTATGGTTCCTCTGAGATTGATTATGGAAGAGTGAACATGCTTCCATTTTTCTACTGCTTTCTCTGCTGATGTTCAATAAATTGTGTAAAAAAATAGGTCAGTGAGTTCAGATCAAATTAGGGTCACAGGGTTGCACTGGCATCAAAATAATTAATTATAAAAAATTCTAAGTAACTAATGGATGAACTGCAACAAGAGTACAATCGGTTGTTTTTGAATGTAAATGTAATGACTACATTTTGGGGTTACAAAATGTATGACATGAAATCTCTGTGCAACACATCTACCGTCTCTTCCCAAGAGCTCCAATGAATTGATCTCCAGCATGAATGTAGTGTGTGCACAAAGACTGTAAAAACACCAAAACACAAGAGCTGTGATAATAAAATTCGACCAAAACAGCAAAAAACGATGCAACATATTTCTCAAACTGGTTTATTTGGACTGGGGTGATCAAGCATCACTGTTGATATGAGCTAAAATCTAACACTATGACATTAAATTGTAAAACAAATACAGCTGATACACACATTATACATACACAAGACACTCAGACACATGCAACAACTACTTGGGGCTTCTGAAATCGTACCGTATCATCAAGGGGTAAGAGACTTGGGAGACTAATTAAAGGCCTTAAGTTAAGCCTTCAAAACACTACTGGGCGAAAGACTACTATGAGAATTATAAAAAAGGGGGAAATCCTGACATCTTGGTCAAGTCCTAAATGTGAGCAAGACAACTTGTACAATCTTTTATTTTTACCTTTTGCAAAAAAATGCTTGAACAGTTCACATCATCCCATTACACCACATGTAGGCACAGACGCTCAAATCATCTCATCACCTGTTTGTTTTACTGATTTAGTGCTGTGTCACATATTTTCATTAAAAACCATTGTATTTGTATGGACGCAAATTTCTGAGGCAACAGTGTTCCCTAGAGAGTAAAAACATACATTTATTGCTCTTCTGCTTCAAAAAAGATTTTTGTTTCCTCGACTTTACAATCAGCCCAGTTCATTTTTCACGATATGTCACCTGTGTGAGACAAACCTGCATTTCTGTACTCTGGCATGTGAATAAATCCTGAATTCACGATTATTTTTTTTTGCTGTCTGGACTTTAAGCTGAGTGCCACTATGTTCAAAATAAGAGATCTGTTGTTATTGACTTTCGAGAAGGTCAATTTTTTGTTCTTGAAACAAGTAAAAGATTAAAGAGAAAAAGTCCAGATGTAAAATGATCAACAAGCACGCTCAGTCCTCTACTTTGTGAGCTGGTCGACAGAATGTCCAATGATGCTCCACCGTGTTTTCATTTGCGCGCTCGCTCATGTGATGCACACGTGTGTTTCGGATGGTGAAGCCTTGTTTCATTATGTAGTCCATGAGGTGAACCCTGAGGGACACCTCTTGGTGATAGTCACACGGTCCAAAGGTGAAGGACACCTGGCAGTCTCTGGTGTCCATCATGTGTTTGTTCCACTTTGTGAAGTTGTTGGAAATGCCCTCGAGCAGGGCGTGCACCTTCGTCGTGATGGTGAGCTGCGTGATGATGACGGCCACCGGGTTCGAGTATTTCGAGAGTTTCCGAGTGCTCGAGAGCTCCACGACCTGCTCAAAGATGTCCGGGGGGTAGAGAGGCTTGGGGTCGTTAAGGCACTGGATCAAAGGTTCGATCTGGTAGAAGTCTGCCTCTTTCCTCAGGAGGTCCGTCTCTGTGAAGTCTACGGGAAGGGTGAGCTCAGATGTCCGCAGGAAGTTCAGGATGTATCGGAAAAGTGTCCCGTCGCGATCGATGAAATAATTTCCCTGAGAATCACGGGTGGTCGGGAAATCTCCCCGAAACATGGCGCCCAGCATGGAATCTGGATAGCGCTGCAGGGTGGATAAACTGGTGGTGTATAAGTGGCCTCCCACATTTAAGGTAACAGGTGTCGTCATCTAGGAGGAGAAAGGAGCAATTATCACATTTTTATTGTGTCCTTCTGTACCAGGCATTCGTGTTAACAGTGATAACTAAAGTGATTGAATGGCTGAGAGCCTTTTAGCTTGTATTTCATTCAGAGATCGATTAAGTTCAAATTGTTGTGATTGGAAGTGGACTTAGACCTGCTGTCTGAAACAAGCTTTTTGTCTGCTTGTTTGGTCCAGACAATAATCATAATGGGAACAGTTATGCAACCACATTAGGACTTAAAACAATCACTACACTCCAATTCTAAAGAGTGTGAACACACCCCGAGTTGTAAAACTCATGACAGTGTCACCTGATGGCTCTTTTCGAAATGTGGGATTTCTCTGTCCTTCACTATCCAACTGTATGAATGAGGTAAAAAGGCCACAAAACTCTATGGAACCACAACTTCACAGTGTGAATTCAGATGGCATAAAACAGTTTCAAAAGCTGAACATCACAATGAAGGCTGAATTTACTGCCTTCACAATACATTGGTTTCAAGACATAAATCAAACTGCAAGTCGTATCAAAAACCATTTAAAAATGATTAAAAACATGTGTTGTCTCTATGGTCTGATAACCAGCCAGCTCTTACCCTAAAGCCCCAGTCTCCATTCTCCATTTGTAGAAGAAAACCCACTTGATCAGAACCAAAATAGAGGGGGAACAGATGAGGGCTGGCTCACTTAAAATTCACCTGTGAAAAACACAGTCACATCACAGCTTCACTTCAACTTAGTGAATTTTTTTTCTTAGCACATATAAGAGCACCTCACTGGATAACATGGCTGAAGTTCCAACCTGAAGATGCTTCGTTTATGGTGGAAGACTGTTTTATAAGTGGTACAGTAACATTGGATCCTTGTCATTTGCATGTAATTTTGATTCACATTACATTATCTAATGTCTATAATTCATCAAGATTCCTGTTGAATCGCTGGTCTGAAGGGGTTAACTTTTGGAGATCTTTTCATCATATTTCATTATCTGGCATCAGCAGATGAAAACTGAAGCCTGTGAACTTTGATTCTTGAGCCAACGTGGCTGGGAAGTCCTGTGGAAGCTCTCAAAGAGAGTCCATCTCAACACCTGCATTTCCAGAGCAACAGCCAGAGCACATAAATCATATTCGTTCTTGGTTCGATTCCCTGTTTCCAGCAGAGCGGCTACCAAACACACCTGCAAAAAGAGTCTGAACCTTTGCAGTTTATTGTAATATCAATCAAAAACCACAGTTCGCATTTGAGGAAATCCTACATTCATTAGCCCTGAGCAAAACCAACAAAATCAAAGCAATCTGATTACTTTCTGTTTGCTGTTTAAAAAAAAAAAAAAAAAAAAAAAAAAAAAGAAAAAAGGGTCACACCAAATGTGTCCAGAGCCACAGACCAAACAAGGTCAATCACATCAGGGGACCACAAATTATGTTTTCAAAGCTCTCTGCTATTATGGAGGTGTCACCTTCCACATTAGACTAGAACACCTAATTATCTTGATTGTGCAGCAAGTAAATCAGGGTTTACAGATTTGACGACGAATCTGCATCCAAGATGAAGAAAAACCCAGCTTTTTTTCCTCTAATTCACTTAGATTTTTTATTTTCATTTATTAGTCAAGAAAATAGGTAGTCCAGGATGGAGGACTAAATAACAAGTGTCAACTGCAGAATGAGGCTTTTCTTCATGTGAAACGTTCAACACATTGTATTTCTTTTACTTGCAACTGGAACGTAGCGTTTCATCATTTACAATATCCATTCTTTTTTCACTTTAACGACTTCCGCACCTGTGTACAATCCCTCTGACCGGGTCTCTACTTCAGCTGAAGAGTGAAGAACCCGTGACAACAGTTTCAATGTTTTATTCACAGAACTTCAATTTACTGCATTTGATGCCACGGCACGCAGTTAGCTAGATACCTCAAACACAAAGTACCTCATCTAAGTTCACAGTTCACAGTTGTTGAATCCAGCTTGGAAACAACACCTCATGATGCACTTTGTTCAACTTGGGGGACGCCACAGCAAACGTTTAACGTCTCGCCTGTTAGCTTAGCTGACTGCTAGCTAGCGTGCTAACGCAGCGACGGTCCAAGTAGCTGCTGCAGCTACCGAAGGTTTAACCCCGGGTTCCTAAATGAGCTGACCGGTCGAACACGGACGTAGAAAAAAAAAAGCCAAACCTTACCAGCTCCAGTTGGTGCTCTCTTGTGTATTATATTTGAATGGGAGCGCCCTGAGAAGGGGGATTTTTTTTCAACAGTGCAGCTGGATGGTGACTGCTGTTTGCCGCTGGTCGCACAGGGCAGCTGTGCTCGGCTTCAGGCTGCAGCAAAACTGCGCACACAGGGAGGGAGGTGGAGGGAAGGAAGGAGGTCTTGCTGCAACTACAGACACCTCTGCATGCACACAACCTCACCCTGACGGAGTGACACGCTCATACAGATAAATGCATCAGCGTTTATTATCACAACCCAGTTCACCTTGGAACAAAAAAAAATGCATCAATTCCTTCACACAACCATTGCAGAAAAAAAAATACAGATTGAAAAACAGCAATGCATATCTTGTTTCAGGAAGGCATAAAACATGAGAGGGAAATGAGATTTGATTTTAAGTCTTTTGGTTCAGGAGGATTTCTTCGTGCTGGCATTTTGCTGCAGGATGATGAACTCCAGGATGAGTTTGGCGGTCCGGCAGGGTCTCTCCATCACCACAGCGTGGCCACAGTTCTCCAGCAGATCCACCCGACATCCAGGCAGCTTCTCTGAAATCACGGCTGCCCCCGACACGTCGACCACCTGGACAAAGGGACACGGATCTCAACAGCAATATGAGACTCAACTTCCTCTGAGACACCATCTGATCCTCACCGAGAAACTTGAGCCCAGGATTAGTTCAGGAGCAAAAGCTGCCTGGTAATCACTTATGTATTTATACAGGCTTTGCTGAGTCACTGTCTTAGTGCAGCGTCTTAATTACCTGGTCTTGCTTGCCCCATATCACTTGCAAAGGTGCTTTTATTCGTTGCAAGTGGTCTTGTAAAGCATATCTGGATTTTTCACCGACGATCTCCATGAAGACTGATGATTGAACAAAAGAAAGAAAGATTTTTCAAAAATATGTTCACTTTCATTGGCAATATTGTGCTTTTGTTTGACGAATGTTTAGATGCCTCAAAGCAAATCAAACTTGCCTTCTTGGTAGAATGAGTTGTGAGGCTGTCGGACATCAACTAATCCTTGGAGAATCTGAATCATGGCAATGATGAAAACATGACTTCATTTGAGGGTGACAAATGACATGACATGTTTGCGAGGAATGTGCAAAACTAGAGTGACCTGGTGAGGGATTTTGAAGCGAACATGTGAACACAGCCTGAACATGTCCTCCATCTCTTCGGGTGTTGTGGGGATCAGTGGGATGTTCAGCGTGTAATTGCTGTGCTCCAGGTCCTGCAGATGATTGTCGAATTTGGTCTCGCATGGATGTCTGATACCTGCAGGGGAAGAAAACAGTCATCTCAGATTACAAGTTGAGGACGCACCGCCAGATATTTACAAATCAAAATCATGACAGAAAATTAAAACTCGATGAGAATTTAAGTCCAAGACTTTCAATGAACGGTGTAAATCTTCCTGCACCACAAACTCACTCTGAAAGACAGGGGAGCTTTAACAGAGATGATGCCTTTTTTTCTCATTTCCACATCTTTCGTGCACAGCACAGGTTTGTCTGAAGATGTTTGGTGTTCGAAGCTCGAGTCAAATGCTCCACTGTGGCATCATGCAGACGTTGCTTCTGAAACTGTGAAGAGGGTCCCTGAAAGCCTTGCAGATGGCCAAGCTTCTCTAAAATATTTATTCATTTTTACATCCAACTTCTACCTGAGAAAATAAAAACACTTATGGTGTCCCAGACACAAAAAATTTTGTCTGCTTGGTTTCAGAGGACATGAAAATGACTGACACCCAGAGGGTTTTTTTTAGCACTTTTTCAGTACTGGAAGCCAAGTTCTTTGGTCTGAAGCTCTCGTGATGGTGGCAGACCATCACAATAAGACTGAGTGGAAAGAATGATGACCCGAAAAGGATAAGCCAATGAAACACACCCACCAACATGCACCCTGAGACTGACCGTCTGGACAAATGAGAGTCATACTGCAGATGTCTGAGGGATAACAGGCAGCGTAGACCCCGGCCACATTCCCCCCCATGGAGGTTCCCACCAGGTGGAAGGGTTTCCGGTTCAGCCGAATTGTTTCCACAAACTGGAAAGTAGGATGGACTAAAACAGATTTTTCAACAAACAAAACATGATGGGCTGAAATAACTTCATTCTGGACTACCTGATGGATTCTCTCGACCTGCCCGTGAATGGAATAGTCCTCCATGTTGATGCGAGTGGTTCCCTCGTGACCAGGCATGTCCACACACACTATGTGAAGGTGCTTTGGTAGATACTGCACAAGAAGAAGGAGAAGGAGAAATGCAATTTTATTGGACAATTTTGTCAGTGAAGCGAGTAAATCACATCAAAATTACAACCTTCCAAGCAGCTGAAAACGAGTCTGTTCTAAATTTTTGAATTCAAATGCTGCTGAAAGCAATAATGTTGAAATAGTACATATCGGCTGATTTAACTGTGTGACTTTCATGAAATATAGATTAAGATGTGACTGATTGTTGTCCCCTGTGAGGTTACTAAAGGCCAATGGGGGGGGGGGGGGTGGAATTGTACACCTGGATACATATTAAGTGGTTTGAACCTGATCATCCAAACTTGAAAAAGGACAGCAGGTAGTAATGTTCACGAGGAAAGTGTTCATGTTAGAGCCAGTCTTTAAAAATTCATCTGAAAGCGTCAAGGTTTCGGACCAACAGTAAGCATAAAGCCCCAAGTCTTGTTTATTGAAGAGACCTTGATTCTTCTGAAGAGACCTTGATTCTTTTGACAGGTATTAATAGCATTCTCTCCAGTACTCCATTGATCTTCGTGATTCATCTGACTTCAGCACAACGGTCAGCACTGTTTGCTTCTTTTCTCTGACCTTGACTACGGTGAGCCACGTGTCTTTGTGTGCAGAGAAACCATGCAGCATCAGGATGGACGGTCTCATCCCGGGTTTTCCTCTGTAGGAGTAACAAAAGCGGTAACCCCCACAGTCTGCGAAGCGCACCTGCAGGCCAAGGGTCCTCCTCCAGTACCTGAAAGCCAACAGAGGCAGAGGACATTCTCTGTGCAAGCTTGAAGTTGGAAAAACAAGGCTTATGGCTTGATATTGTACCGAATGATGTCATCTCAAATCGTAGGACCACAGAAAACTTAACCAGTAATAAACTCTGATGAGTGCAGAGGGCCAGAGAAGGAAGGAAGCGACAAAGGCAAGAATGGGAATAGCCAGAGTTCCCCCGGCAATGATAAACAGGTTCACCACATCCAGATCAGCTGCCATGCCTCAGCTGAAAACACACAAACAAATGCACATGTAATGTATGTGGCCAGAGGGGCCCCCATCACTGCTCGACATGTTTACGAGGTGTGAGAATGAAGAGAGTTCCTCAATGACTTGAAAACACAGCAGACTCAGGCTTAGAGAATAAAGTCATGAAACCACCGGAATAAATTGATTTAACTATCGTGCATCATGAATTTCAAGAAGGAATAAAAACGAGCTCTTACTCTCTGGAAGAGTCCTTTTCGTCCTCTCCTTGTTTCTTCTGTCACATGCAGACACGTGATCACTGCCTCACTCTTGCTGATCACTTTCACTGCGGGCAACATACAAGTATTTGTTTTCTCTTTTTAGCTATGTTTTTTTCAATCTGTAAAGACTAAATTGCAAACAAAACCATCCTGGATCACGAAATCAGCACTCCCCCAGCGTAGAGTGCGGTTTGTTCCTGTCAGATTATGTTTGCTCTGGATAAACTCATTGATTATTACTCATCATTGTGGAAAACCGGGCCAACACATTACCCGGTCGATCTTTTAAAGTGAAAGCGTGGACCAAGCCACTGTGCCCGACCAGGCCCACATAATACACAGTCTAAGCTATTTTACTCCACACATGAAATAAATAACCACTTCCTATGAATAGAGAATAGATACCACACAATGAAGATATTATATAACACAAACAAGCAATCAGAGTACCAGTTGCATCAGTGCTCTGATTATTTACATGAATGCTCATGAAAGAACAAGAATCAAATAACAGGACATGACAATTTGTAGCCACTCAAGAATAAAATATCCTCAATGTGGTCTTAGAGAAAAAAAACACATTTTCCTAATAACTTGCACAAAATTCTTTTTAGCTCTCTGTGTGTTTCAGAAAAAAAGTGTGACTGATTGCTTCTCAAGACTTTAATACAAAAACAACTACAACACAATTAATCAGTATTGGATTATAGGCTTCAGGCAGCTACGGTAATTAAAAACAATGTTGTAAATTTTACATTTCACTTCTTAGTTGAAGTAAAAAGAGCTTAGTGAAATTTGTAATTTCTCCAAAGATCATTAAGGAGGAATGAAGTGCTTCATTCAGTAAATTCTAGAATTGATGTCGAGCCACTATGTTCCAAACTGTGACTACAAACCCAAAGCGAAAAGTTTCTTTATATTTCCTCAGGGCCTCTGTTGCATTGCAGCGAATCTCTGACTTCATGTTGAAGATGAAAAGGTCTGAAGAATGTTAAACAAGGCAGCCTTCAATATGCTCCCACACTGGTGTGCTAGTTCAAGCTCAGGGCCAAAACACACCACTGGGTGTCATAATAGAGGCAGACTGCTGAGCAGTGAAGACGTGAGGCCACAAGGAAACAAAATGTCATCAGTTTTGCCTCAGGTGGTCAAGCAGGATTCGGGGGATGTGGGTGAGGACTCCTGGACCTCCATATCAATCAAACTGAAGAACCATCCCTCCACTGAGAGGACACGCAGCCCTTGAAGACCACACGGCTTTGAACACACTGCCCTCCTGAGGCCACAGACCTCAGTAAACACCCTGCATCCTGCCTGTAATACAAGGACGATTCATCTGAATGCATTTGCCTGTCAATTCATTTGATACTGTTAAATTTCCAAAAACATTTAAGTCCATCATCCTTACTTATAAGACCATAAACATGAGAGGTTTGAGCTGCAGCTACAGAAGTTATTCAGACCCTCTAATTACAAACCAGCTTTGCTTTATTATTTTGCAGCCAGAAGGAAAAATGTCAAAGTCTTGCATTTGATAAAAAACACTAAATTTGTAACGAAGCGCTGCAGGTCCCTCGGGGAACATCCCATTCGAGAATGGTTAAATATTTTGACCTTGTGAATGTCATTAAAAGCAAGAGTACACAGGGCTATGAAATGCACAACACTGGCACGCCTGCAGGGATTTACAAAACTAAATAACAGAACATACACATATAGGAGGGGGGAGGAGGGGGGGGGCTGAATTTGAGCTATGGAGCTTACTGAGACAGCTCAGGCTTCAGTGCTAAAACCCTTCACAGATGTATATTAGGGCTGCTTGAAGACCAAACTGTTATGAAAATAGCCTCTGATACAGTGAACTGCTGCCATTCTGCTGCATCTCTGGTCCACTACGGATGACCTAAATACAAACTAGAGCAGAACAAATGGTCACGGCAAATGTGCAGTCGAGCTCACTTGGGGTGGGTACATTTCTCATATTTGGGTTTGATATAAGGCACAAGGACTGGACTCAGTTGGCTCACATGTCACTCACGGTGGAACTCCCCAGGTTGTCTGACCTCATGTCACATTAGCAGACCTGCTCCAGTCCTCCCATTGTGCACCGCGAGGGATCATTGACACAACAAAGCCGGCAGGACAGAATAAACAGTCAGTGTGGCTGCACAAAAATGTGGATCAGGTGCCACAGTGGACAGCTTATTCATAGAAGGCCAGTGCTGTCCTGTGAGGTGAAGACCCTGTGGACATTATGACATGCAAAGAGTCAGTTTGACACTTCTGCTGAAAAAAGCAATTTGATATTCAAATATCATTGAAATAAAGTTCTAAATAACTCAGGTAAATAACTTGTGAAAAACTGCATGTATGATCTTGTGTAACTGTTTTCACATTCAAACTTTAAAAATGTAGGCTACGCCCCCTTGCATTGAAAAGCATTGGGCACTCCAATCCAGATTCAAACATATTGGCTCCGCCCCTGTCACGTTTAAACACGTTGGCTCCGCCCTGTGTAATTCAAATGCATTGGAATTAAACCAGGGACCTTTTGATCCTCAGACCAACACTCTCCCACTGAGCTATTTGTCCTGGGACATACTCAAGGGGTTTTGTCAAATCTAGCATAGGGTCCAAGTTTGAGTTGGGGACAGAGTTCAGAAGCGTTTAAAAGAAAAATTCCCCACAGGGAGCCAGGCAGCCAAAGATCACACTGTAATTGAACCAGGAACTTCTTGATCTTCAGCCCAACAGTCTCCCACTGAGCTATTTGGGACTGGGACCCTAAACTCGATTTAACAAAACCCCTGCGCAGGTTAGACCCTCTGCATTTTTTCAATGCATATGCTTTTTCCCGTTACGTTCAAGCACTTTGGTGTGCCATACGTTTTGTGTAAACTTAGGGCCTCGACCCCATCATGCATTGGCTCCGCCCTAACTTATGTTGGAACACACTCGCTTTGTCCCAGCATGTATCAGCTGCAACAAATCTCCAGTAAGCAAGGGGAATGAAAGTTCTCATCCTGTGCTCAGGACACATTGATGGAAATTCAGTCAAATTGTTAAAGTTGTGCAAATCAAAGAATGTATGCAAACAGGAGGCCATCTTGCTCCTGAGTATATGCACACAGCAGGCACATTGAGTCAGCTTGTCAGACTGTGTTAGTGTCAGATGACGTCGGACTTCCTCCCCTTAAAGGGCCAATCCAGCTGCTGACATCCATTAGAGTCGATGACTCATCAGGCACCAAATTTAGAATAACATCTCAGTTAAGGTTGCAGACGCAGACACCTGTGCACATGTATCTTCAGACATAGGTTTATTCAGCGACACAAGGCACTGTGCTGTTCAAACACCAATCAACTAATACGAGTCTTTGTCATGTGGAGGGAGCCGGGAGAAGTCACTGGGAATGAAAGGAGAACATGTGAAAAACATGATCTTTACACAAAGTGACCTGAACCCAGAACTGTGTATTGCTCATAAAGGGCATCAATGTAAAAGGCCCATTAAAGACAAGAGGCAACATTCTCTGTTTTCAGGTTATGTTCTGATCTGATGCTCTTTATTTGAGAAGTGAGAGTGGTATGTGGCATTACAAAGTATATTAAAAAAAAAGCATTTGTTTAAAAAATGAAAATCTGATTGAAAAACAAATGATTGAACCTTATTTAAGCAAAAAAAAAAAAAAAAAAAAGGGGGTGCTGATGGCACCACCAGGTAATCCAGAATAATGAAAACCAATATGTTTTGTGGTGCGTTGAAGTAGTGTGTGGCCTTTTAAAAGACTGTGGTATGCAAGAGATCGCAATAAGAACAATAGATGTGTTGTTGTGTTTGCACTCACATCGTGCTTTGAGCTTATTGATCATTACTCAAAACAAGTTATCATATGTGACCTATCGCCCACTGTTGAGACTCATATTACCACTTGTTTTACTGTACTTGAAGGCACAATAAGGCATAACACAGTGACTCTACACTTCTTGAGCAGCATTGAGCTTGTTTTAGTTTGGCAGATCAAGCTGCAGGTCACCACTCACATGCCTTCACTGTGCAACAGTATATACAAATCCTTGTTTTCTGAAGTTTGGCCAGACACCATGTTAACCTTACACAACCTTTCTCCGCAGGGGAAACTCAGTGCAGGCCCTGCTGTCAGCTTCAGCCTGAGTTTATTAATGTCATCTGCAATGTAGAATTACAATGGGAAGGAGCTGGTAACACAGTGAATATCAACCATAACCAAACTACCCTCATAATCAGAATGAAACCAACAGATGTAGAAGGTGTTTGCAGAGAGGCAGCGGAAAACTAAGGTGCAATAATGATCTTTATTTGAGGTCACTCTTTACATTTTAGAGCAGTTATTCATAAACTTTAAACCCGAAAAAACTATAACCTTCCACCGCTTTACAAAATACATCAACTTTGTAGTTATTTACAGGGGAGTTCGACAGATCCAAAATTAGCTCACGTACATCAAATTAATTTAAATATTCAATGATAGTTTCACAAACTCATAAGTTGCATGCAGACAATCGAACCAATAAAACAGAGTGAGTGAATTACGAATTTTACTTTTTTTTTACCCAAGCTGAGATCAACATTAAATCAGTTTGGTCAATCAGGACTGGTTGGTTCCAGTGACTACTGATCCAAATGTGGCACAGCTGAAGTGGATATTGTTGTGTGCTGTAGGACCCCGACTTTCCTTTGTGTATCACATAATGAGCAGTTATGGCAATAATAAAGTATCTGCGGCACCAAGCATGTCATTTGTTTCATTGGCATATCGATGGAAAAAAAAAGTTTTATCCTCGTGTTAGGGAGGTAGAGCTGTGACGTACCGTTAAGCTAGGAAAGCTAGCATCTTATGCAAATTTATATTAATCATCGTTTACTGTAAATAAAAAGCTAAAGGCAGAAGGAAAGTTGAGGTCATAAACACACACACGTACAATATTTGGAGTCAAGATATAAATTCTGTCAGTGAAGAAAGTAGCTCTAAAGGCTGCAGTTCTGTTTAATGATGCTCTGTTGAAACAAGAAGATGAGTCCCTGCTCGGTCTGAATCTATTCCCCACACTGATCACTGTCAAAGCGCCAACGCAATCATCAGCCGATGCACCGTTTCTCATCGGCGTCTCAAGCTGAGTTCTGATGATATTTATTCCTCTGACATTTAAACAGATGTGCTACATTTAAAGAGGCTTGAACTCTCAGTGATTCGCCTAGAATAGACACTTAGAATAAACTATGTGTGTAGATTATGCTTACATTCAGTCATGATAACTCTACAACAAGGTAAATTAAATATAACCCAACTCGATGTCCTTCAAGTACCAAACATACTGACAAACTTGTTGATTTGCACACAAAGAAACTGACATTCTTTTAATAATGCCGCTGCCATCTAAATAAGAGCATCTTAAGGATCAAACAGAGTTAAAGATGAGCCCTCCCTAGGAAATAGTGCAGATATGATAAAGGGGCAAGTTCCGACATCCGATGGCAAGTACGGGATCATCTGTGCCACAGTGTGTGTGTGTGTTTGTGTGTGTGTGGTTCAGCGAGTTGTCCTCAGGTCCTGAAGAGCACAGCAGCAGTCACAGCTGTTAGAGCCACAGCCACCACCGGCCCCCAGATCATCCATGGCTTCTGGAACGAGCGGCGGCACAGAAATGGAAACGTGAGAAAATTGCCGGGCGGAAAACCACCCCCCCAAAACCCAGGGACCGCCAAAGCTTTGGACAGAGGGAGCTTGTCACTGAGAGCAAGGCAGCGCACAGAGAATGCAAGTTACACCAAACAACAACAAAAAGAGAAACGGCTCTTTTCAGAAAAAAGATAAGCGTCATCCAAGCCAACTGAGAGAAACAGTTGATAAGCATTAGGCATCCAGACAGGACAAACAGTGGTAAGATGTTGAAACTGCATGGTTATAAAGAGGTTAGAGTTCTAAGATGACAACTTGATTTTAGAGTTTCCCCTGAGGAAGGCATTCTGGGGAGGGAAGGGGGGGCGGGGGGAGAGGAAAACCCGACTCAGGTCATGCAATGATCTGAAAGACACTGATGAGGATGGAAGACGAAGGCCGACTTGACAGGAGTAACGTGTACCTTTACTACCACAATGCGCCGAAGCACCAAAACAGCAAAGCCAGGATAAGACCGATGACTATGGCTTGGACAGGCAGCAATAGGGAGGTCTACAGAAGGGAAGGGATATTATAGTAATCAACTGCAACGGGACATACTTTTGTTCTGGGCGTAGCTTTTATTATTAGCTCTCCCAACAGCACTCTGTGTCTGTAACCGGTGTTTATAAAACCTCAAAGATAAACATGGCTGTCAGTGAATAACAATGTGCTCACACATACAAATTCAACAAAAGTAGGAGATATGAGCAAACTCTGTTCTGGTTGGACAGCTCTATCTAATAAACTTCATGAATGCACATAAAATGCTCACAATTTCCCACAACTGTTAAAATCTAATAACCTTTTAGGCTCTTTTTGCCATTCTAATACCACGATAACACCCCGGCTCTGAGGTCCGGTTGGTATTTCAGTCCAGCAACCTCTGCTGTGTCATGCGGGGCTATTTGCATGATGTTGAGCCTCTCTGAAGCCAGCCCTATAGTCTGTCAGGCGTCCCCATGAACAGCAGCTGTCTCGGACTTCTTGCATTTGTATGTGTGTAAGGCAGCAGTAAACTGGTGAGGAGACAACGGGAGCAGGTGAACTAGGATAAAAACATATTAACATAATATTAAAATGATTCAAACTCTTGGTGCTTGCAGCCATTTGCCAACAGATGCTCCACTTGATGCTGTAAATCTGCCGCTACCATCCAATACTTCAACACTTTGGGTTAAACAGTTAAATGTGACAATAGATGCAAGATATGAGAGAAAATGCCTTCCTCTTTGACCCGAATGTCTGACAGGTGACAGCTTACCTTTGTTCCCTTCTCCTGTAAGTCCTTCATGTTGGCTTTGCACACCTCCAGCTCCTCTGCCACCGACTGTTTTTCCTGCTCGCTCGTCTCATATTTGGCCTTCAGGTCCGACAGCTCTGTCTTCGCCTCATCACACTGCAAGGAGCCAAAGGAAACATCAAAGGGGCACATTTCACAATCACAGCAGTGCAGGAAAGGAAAGGGGCGAGTTTTGCAGACACGGGTACTTCCGATTGTATCGAGACGGTATCAGATTTTCGACTGGGCTTTGTCTCGTGGTTTGGATCACTCATGGTCTCTCCTGCGAACTCGCAGGAATAAAATGTGCTCACCCAATTGGAGGTGAGCTCAGTTGACTCGGTGTGGAGAGCTCTGTGAGAGCACTTTGTTCCCTGGTTTCATTCAGTGACAGAAAGAGCAGCAGCGCATTAGGATGAATGAGCGGTGGTTTGGGGATGACTTCATCGCTGCTTGCTGCTATTCAACCGTGTCGCGGCCGTGAATGATCCCGACCGACCAGCCTGCTGAATGCAACAGGGAGTGGTGCCACTGGCAGCACACAGAAACCTGTGGGATTTCATTACACTGACTTCATGTTGGCCTCACTACAACTCTCTCAAAACAGAAGAGTACAGGTGTATTTAGGCCTAAACTGTAAAACGTATTGGTAAAAATGACAAATAAGTGCACCTCCAGTGAAACATTCCAAGCTATTGTGTGATCACGTTTTAGCTCACAAGTAGTTTAAATCCAAAATACAGTCACTAATTATGAAGAACAAGTGTTTTTCCATTTCAGTTTAAAAAAAAATGTCTTGAACTTTTTACATTTCCATAATGGCAAAAAGACTCGACTAAATTAAGTAAACAACTGTCATTCTGATGTTTTTTCTGGATGTAGAAGCAGTAAACCATGTGCATCATTGAGATATTTCCTCATCTTCAAGTGTCAATAACATCCCTGATGGCCTGAATGCAATAAAGACTTGATGTAGATGACTACAGAGCTCAGTTGTCTGATGTAAAATGAACGTCAGCTGTATGAAATCACATCTACAGGGCAATAAATTACTGATGCGTCACAAGTCCAGTGCAAAACTAACTATTGACGGGGAAGAACAGATCAAGCCCGAGGCCTTAGATTCATTGGGTTGTTTCTGAGAAAATAATCAGTCGATTGGCTCAGACTCTCCTGCCTGTAGGGGGTCAAGTTGTGATGGGATGTTGCCAGGAAAAAGTTGTAAATCTACTCTCTCTAATTCAAGCCTTACTGATCAATTTTGTAACTTTCTGTGTAGTGTTACAACTTCTTTTTTCTTGTGTGTATTTAAAGTATGACTCAATTTCCATGGGGGGGGGGGGCTTTTCTCTTTCCCCTTGCTGGCAGCGCGTGTTGGGAACTTCATAAATACTGGAACAGGTCGACAACACTGTGAAGCAGCGCGGTCAGCACAGTCTTCCACAGTTTTGCACCCAGGAATGATGATTTCAGGCAGAATTTTGCATTTTAAAGCACAAAAAAGCTCTTGTGGGACTTAATGATAAAATAAAACGAGTGAAAGGCAACAAATATCCTCTATCTGCAGGACAAGTGCATTTGCAGTTCGAAGTTTTTACCTCGCACTGCAGAGCCTCGCTGCGGCTGTTTGCGTCCTCCAGTTGGGTTTGCAGCTTGCTGCTGTCTTGCTGGTGCTCGAGCTGCAGGGCCACCAGCTTCTTCTCCAAGTCCTGCTGGGATCGCTGGAGGGCTCCCAGGCTGTTGTTCAGCTCCGCATTCTGGGCACGCAAACTTACCCGGAACAAAACAGCAGCGAGTTCAATAGGTGAAGCGGTGGCAAGAGGAGGAGCATGTGGTAAACAGTAAAGCCTAACATGCAGGAGCTAAACAAGCAAATGAGACAGAAGGGAAACACAAATGTGGGAAGGGAAGGGAGCAGGGGGGCTGAGCCCTCGGTGATGCAGCTCAGAGCACTGACCTGGTAAGGTCCTTCTCCAGCTGCTGCTGTTTTTGTAGCACTGCCTCCTTCTCGGTGCGCAGCGCTGCGCTCTCGCTCTGCAGCTTCCCCTTCTCCTTCTGTTGAGTCTTGAGGAGTTCCTCTTTGTCAGCCCTGAGGGACGCACATTCACTCTGCAGACCACTCTTTTCCTTCTGGTGCTTGCTCACAATGTCCTGCTTCTCAGATCGCAGGCCAGAACACTCCTTCTGGAGACTGCTGCACTCCACCTGCATGGACTGCAGCTCGCTGGCTGCAAGGGGAGAAAAAAAGAGCACAGTTTTACGTAACAATGCATTCTGGGACCAGGCAGGTGGTTTGTATGGGACTGTCAATCTTGCATTAGAACATCATTGAAAGCAATCTCACTTTGAACAGTTCAGTGTGGAGCTGAACTTATAACGGGTGTTTTTTCCTTTGTGAATAGCATTTATTTGATATATTGTGGTCAGTATGCATCAAACTTCTTCAGCAGAAAGTTGTTTGAGTGACAGCAACTGAAAGTGAAAAATACCCTCGAAGACTCCAGTCAAGTCTCACAAAAAAACAGCTGTCGAGGCTTTTTTTTGGGCAAGGATTACGATTGAATTTCATTACCTATAAAAACTAAGGAATGTCTGTCCATCTCAAGAATATAAAGAAGAAAATGTTTTATATCAAATTCTTTTTGTTGGTTTGTAATGGACATACAGCTGAGCATAATAGTTTTGAATTATTCAACCTTAAATCAGGCTTATTTGTTAGAGTAAACTTTCCCCCTCTTATCAAACTGATTATCAAAGTCATCACATTTTTAAGCAGACACAGTTTAAATGCTCCAGTTGTTGCTTTAAAAACTGGTGAACATGTGGTTTGTTCATTCACATTGAAACAAACACTAATGGCAGTGTGGAAAATCTGCTCAAGTCTCATAATGGCTTATTTTAAGCAGTCCTTTAACTCAGTGTGATCGTGGTCTTGTGGCACCTTGTATTTCTGCAGTTTTCTGCCACTGCTTGCTCTGCTGCTGGAGGTCCTGCTGCAGGTTGTCAATCTCGCGCTCGTATCTGTTGGCGGTCTGGCGCCACTTGTCCAGATCACTCGAGACGGTTGCCAGGTTGGACTGGATAGCGGCGACATCGCGGTCCCGCTCGGCGGCGGCTGCCTCCAGGGCACGTTTCAGGGACTTCACCTCGTCACGTGCGCTCTGCAGGTCCTCGCGTGAGCCGGATGAGGCGTCGAGCTGCTCCCTGAGAGTGCTCGTCTCCTCTTGGAGCTGCCGCAGCTGGCCTGCTCCAGGGTCAGCGCCAGTGTTCAGGTTAACGGGGGAAGGATTTAGATTCACAAGGACATTTTGCTGCATCATCCCACTTTATCAGGAAACAAAAGCCCAACACAGTTCCACACAAACGCACCTTGAAGAAGTTTTATCTGTTTTGCAGATTCATCAGCTTGCTGTTTATTTTCTTTCCTTTCTTCCGCCAGAGTACCTGCAGTACAAAGTCACAGCTGCTTCATTTATTCACAGTTGACAAATTTGTCAAGAAATCGAGGAGAAAGTTTGCAGCTAAAGATCTGACGAGTGCCACGTTACCTTGCAGCTCCATGCATTTATGCTTCTCTGTATTAGCCAGCTCCTGGGCCTCTCGAAGCTCCTCATTCAACCGCTGGATCGTTTTTTCTGCATCACCGGACGACCCCATGTTTGTCCTGGTCAGATCATCTAAGGAACAAGATGGATTTACTCAAACGGGAACGTCCAACTAATCATCCACAATATGTGACAAACAACACTTGAATGATGACATATCAAGTGATAACATGACTATTAAGTCTAGATTAAAAAAATACAAGGTGACAGACAGTTTCACTACTTTAATTTTGTGTGACAGCCCCAAATATTTAACCAGGACTGACAGTCGAGATGATTTCCCCTGGTGTTTAAAACGGGCCTATTACATAAACTAATTGCTAACCCAAAAATAGATCCATCCGCAAAACCTGCGTTTTCTATCAGAACGATCCTTGACCCTGCCACATACGAGCCTAGGGCGCGTCGACATCACTGGTTCACGTAAGTGACTGTCAACAATGCACAAAGGGAATAGACTCGCCAAACGCTGTCAAGGGCCTGTTGTGCTTCCCGGAGGTGGAAACAAGCTCTGCAAATACTTGTGCTTTGCAAATGCCCAGTGAATATTTTGATCCCCTAATCTAGCGCGGCTGTGAAAAGAGATGACCTCATCGCAGCGCCGAGCGATTGGCAAAGGCCAAAAAAACCGAGCACAGGTCAAGCATGTGCACCATAAATGGACACGCACACAGGACTGTTCTGAAATGCAGCATTTGAATTGGGAGCTGCGGTGTCTAAAGTAGACGGCGACACAAAATACCCAAAACATCGTCAGCAGTGCGCTGGGACGGCGCTGATAAACGCTCCCTGAAATGATTGGATTTGAAACAAAAGGCTGTGAGCTGGTGACTCCCTCTGACCCGAGCACATGACCACCCCGCTGAGTGTGGGACAAAAGGATGGGAGGGCAGCGCTCTGCCCACTGAGCGGTTGCGTGTTTCCCCATGTATGCATATGTATGAGTGCCAGGGAGAATGTGAGTGGGCTCCCAGTGAGATCCCCGTCTGTCCTCTTTGAGGGAACGCTCCCCGAAGACACCGGGAGGGACAACGTGCATTTCACATGAGGGTGCAACACGTTATCTTTAGTAACATCAGTGATTACGGCTATTACGCCTTAATGTCACACAATGACAACTGACTGAATGGTAATGGGATTAGTCCGTGGGTAAAAATACCACTTGGACTAGTTGGAAATATCAGCATCACACTGCCTCAAGTGACAACGAGAGGGAGGGAAAAAATGTAGGAGAAAGTCTTTTTTTAGCTCGAGCGCTGAAGGCTACAGCCATCACGGTCCATCCTTCCCCGCTGCGGGTTTCCTATCCGATGAATGTGACAGCATACTTCAACTGAATTGGGGGGGGTTTAGCACCGCTCGCACTAAACGTCCCCCAGCGTTTAAAGCTGCTTAGCACGGAGTCGGGCTCCGTCTCGATTTGCAGCTTCGAGAAGAGACGTTCAGTGTGGGACAAAACGTGGGAAATGTCTCGCTGGACCCGGTGCGAGCGAGGTGCTGTTGTCGTGAGGACACTGTTTGCTTTGTGCTCCCTATACAACGTGCAGCGTAGCATTACAAATTCATTCATCATGCAAAATTGATTCACTCCCTCGTATGCTCGCACATTTGGTCATGAATGTCCCCATTGGTGGCGTTCATGTTGCAGCATCAGTGTGTCACCGGGCATTTTTTCTGTTTTAACGAGTGACCCTAAATGTCAGAGGGAACGTACATCAGTCAGCTGATGTGCCCTCTGAGCACGGAGCCTCCATCTTCTAACAAGCAGTTCACACAAGAGAGATCACCCCCCCCCACACACACACACACACACACACACGGCCAGCATTAGCGCTGAAGCCACACAGCTGTCCTTGTGGCTCTAGACACACATTTCAAGTGTGACTCATGCTTTTCCTCCTTTTCCCCCCCCACGCACACTTAGGAAGACACACTGTGTCAGGTGCAAGCCGTTGGGGGGGGGGGGGGGAGTCAAAACAATGCCAAGTCATCCCCTTAAAAAGCATCTGCCTTTACTTTAAAGAGGGTAATAGCAAAAATAAAGCAGGTTACCTTTAATCACTGAAACGTTGTTCATGGGGTCATTTAGTTCTTTTGGATCCATCAGTTTATCTGTGAAATAACAGAATTAGAGCATAGGATGAGAATGCAAACCTACACAAAACTAAACGAAGTCGGGATGTTTGTAAACGTATTCAAATTAGATCTAGACTGATCAGTGATATTAGTTGAGCAAAGAGAAAAACATATTTCCATCAAAGAGCACAGAAAGTAGTTTTTTTCAAGCATCAGCAAAACAGAATGAATTTCAATTTCCTTCACACCGACAGAAACCTAGAAATAAATCTCAGAGTGTTACCTTGGCTGATCCAGGAGGCTCAGTGCACTGTGCTGAGGCTACAGCAGTCCCTGACATGAAGAACTCTTCTCCAACTATCAGATTTTTTCAGATGTGAAATGGAACAGTCCACCGTGTGGGGAGGGGGGGAGGGGCCGACGCGATAAACGCTGTGGACCAGACCTCCCTCAAATGGCTGGACCGGAGCCAACACCGAGGGATGATTGGCTGACTTACATGACGAGAAACCCAAAGTGAGGTTCGACTGCTACACCGGACGCGTGTTGAAAGACCGTCCTCAAAAACGGGACCCCCCCCTATCTGGTGGCTGAAGTCCCCAGACCCTCCACACTGGGTCATGCATCCGAGCAGGGCATCTCGGAAGCTGCAGCTGCATACTGACACAGAGAGGTTTTGTTCAGGGCGCAGGGCTGCTCTCTGTCTCTTTGGTACTGATGTGAAAATCTACATGTTTGACACTCAGAGACAGCACCGTGTGTGTGTGTATGTGTGTGTGTGTGTGCGTGCGTGAGTGACACACATGCTGCATTCACCTATTCTTTGGTTTTACCCCTGCAGGCCCCTCATCCTTCACTTTAAGAACTGTTTGACAGCGGCCTCTGTGCTCAGATCCATGTTACATCCTGGAGGTGTGTGCTTACGTCTGTTTTGACAAACCACACCTACTGTTTATCCGCAGACATTTAAACAAAGGCCAAAAATGCTGCTTTTCAACTTGGCTATCAATAAAGAAAAGCTGGAAAAGCAACACAAAGTTGAAGACTTAATTAACACCTAAAAAGAATGAACATGCATAAAGACTGTCATATACTTTGGATTTCCAGCACGTTAAATAAAACATCTAAAACTTTATCCTTTTTATTTACAACTTATCATAATATTGGATCATATTTTTCATACTCCTCTATGAAATCACACATAAAGGATAGATGATCATAATAACATGTTTTTGCACCAAATGTCTCTAATCTGTCTGTTTAAAAAAAGTTTTCAATGGGTGTCCAGAAAGTACAAAAGTACAATTTGCTCGGGGTTCAAGCCAGAAAGGTCAACAAACATCTTCTCAGAGGTCTGCATTTTCCGGGAGCTTCTCGTTTTACATACAAATTCCACCTGAGCTCTGCAATCACAATGGCAAGTCAGTGATCAGACAAAAAGGAAACAGGCTTCTTCTGCTTTTTTGTTGTTGTGAATTCATTATATGTGTCGACACGAACGTTAAGTCTGATCTGTGTAACACTGTGAAGCTGCATGTTAATATTATGGCTTCCTCTCACCTTTCAGGTAACCTTGACGACTGCTCACCGCTGATAGCGACAGTATTTCTTATCACATTTCAACAGACTCTGTGATGCAAGAATGTGCTGCTCTAGTGCCAAGAAATCACTGAGGGTGACATCAAGTGATGCAAGCATGACAGTAAGTTCGAGAATGACAGTCTTCCATGAAAAGAAGAAAAGGAAATATTACTTCAAACAATTATGTAATCAAATGAAAAAGAAGAAGCCTATCGCACTGAGGTTCTGCTGTCTCAGCTGTTTTTTTTATCTGTTCAAGCTGCTTTTTTTTATTTGTTTGATATGAATACACTTGCTTTTTCCTTACAGATCATCATACAAGTAGAGTCCATGGCTGTTGTTTTTTTTGGTGTTCTCGTCCGACTTAAGTGTTCAATCTTAACCTCAGCTGGCTGGTTAAACAAGTAAAGGAGAAAAAAAAACCCTTATAAAGTTGCAAATAATTAACACATTTTCAGTAAATGTTCAACTGCTTTGACCCACAAACACTCTTTTTCCTCGCCATCTTTACTGGCTCAGCATTCTTCAAGCGGGGGTTTACTCACAAAATGAGGGGGAAGGAATGGCAACCTTTGGATCTGGGCAAACACACTCAATGACACAATTTGTCCATCTCGCATGCAGATCTGAGGCAAAAGCGTTGCACCAACATCTATGGGTGTTTGTGAACAATCCTAAAACTGATCGTAGCAACTGCTCACGCTTCGAACAAAGTGTGATGCCTGTTGTGTGTTTTATATTCCCACATTCTTGCAGCAGAAGTGACAGCAGCTTGGACTAACGATCCCTTTTTTGTCCACAGCAGTAAAAATGTTCTAGCAGTGTCAGCAGGATCTCAGCCTGTCCTTACATGGTTGAACATAAATGTATACGTGTTGCCATGATGCCACAGGGAGCTGTGCTGAATGAGTGAGAAGTAGAAGAGGGCACTGCTAGTTTTTTTTCCCCAAGAAACACTGAGCTGATACAAGTGTAGTGATGCAAACTTTTCCATATGCTGCAAGGATTGTTGACTGTCACAAGTAGCAACACACTGACTATAACTTACAATGGTTCAGTTTCACCTGGACACCCAAACTTGACTGGATGGTAAAACCCCGTTTTAATTTATCTTCATAGGTTTGGGGGGAATGACCACAATCAATGTCATACCAAGAACAAGTTTTTTTTTTTTTTTTTACCATAAGCTAATCAGCCTTTTTAGCCATTTATGTTTGTTCACTGGAGGTATGACGGGTGTCGCCGAACAAAAAGTGGGCGAAAAACACCCCAACATTCCGCACGGATCAAAGAGAGTGAAATCCAAATCAAATTTAGGGCTTAAAAACAAAATGCCACCCCAAAGTGCGGCTTTGTCACTGCGCTGATAGGCATTCACCGAGCACATTAGGCTAATTGCTAATTGGAGTTAGGACAAGGTGTCAGCTCACATTAGCCACCTTTAATTTTTCCATAACGGCCTCTAATGACGCAGCCTGACAACAACACAAAGTTACCATCTATGCGACTCTGCTGTTGTTTCGACTAACTGTTCTCAAAGCTGCAACATTAAAGCTAAAAATTTTAAACGTTTGAGTTCCTAAACCATTACTTCATCTTTTTTTTTTTCTTTTAAGGCGTGTAAAACATTACCAAACGGCAACTTGGCAGCAAACGAAGATTCAGCCCCCCCCCCCCCCTAATCGGAGTTAGCGGACAATGAGGGGCTTTACCTCCTCCCTCCCCACTCTACAAGGCCCCAAAGTTAAAGTACAGCTGCGATGGGGATGCAGCCCAGGAGGAAACACGGCAGCAGAGTTGGTGGTGTGCAGCGACACACCGCCTCCAGCTGCCGTGGGTGTTCCCTCTGAGGCCGGCCTGCGTAACGTGTCCGTACAGTTTACTCATAGGAGCTAACCAGAAGTGATGCTTACTTAGTGAAACGCGACTGGGAGGAGGAGGAGGTGGGGGCCACGCTGCAAAACTTTTACACCACCCAGCGAAGCCAATACCACCACACACGTGAGCCCAGTGAGATCTTTACCTCTTGGAAGCTTTGTTTGTTTTTGTTTGGGGTTTTTTGTTGGGGGGGGAGAAGGGATCTCCTGTTGCTGCCGCTGCTGCCCGATGTCTTCCTCCTCGATCTCGGACTGGATTTGGAGTGAGAGGTTTTGGCTTCCCGAAAATGTTTCGTGGGCGGACCTGGAGCATCCGCCACCTGGTGTGGACTATCCCCGGTTCAGGAGCATACTTTACGCTCTGCCGCTGGCCGTGGGGGTTTTTCTACTCCGACTGCTTTTTGAAAGGTAGATAACACTTTTCTTTTCTAGTGCCACTGTTTTTCCCCCCTCCTTGGTTGCTCTGTGTGTGAGTGCAGGGCGGCTTTGGAAGTTTTATGTGGCAACAGTGAATCACGAGGAAACGAGGAAGCGACAGCAACACAAAATGGGAACTCGAGAAAAAAAAGAGATATTTTTCTTGCAGAAAAATCCAAACCGCGTCATTTCTGCATGAGGGCACGCAATCCGGAAACAACTTTTTTGGGTTGACTTCTTTCATATCCTGCAACACGCCTCTTTGCGTGAATTGTAACCACAGCCGCTCTCTCTCTTTTTGGAAGTGAGAACTATGAAGTCTGCTACTACATCGACGTGTTATGTGTATTGAGCGCTGCTCAAATTCCTGTGGGGTGATGACACATCTCGAACTGACTCCACAGGCTTTTACCTTTGGCGTGCCGCGATCGTTGCAGGCACAAAAAAACCCCCATTCCAGTCTAGCGTGATTATGAGAAGCAGGGAAGGTTTGCAAACCCGCCTGAGCAGTCTTTCTGGGTTGTCTCTCCACTGCTGCACCGAGACACGTCCCTCCACTGCATAGTTCAGCTAAATTAGGGGTTGCACAAACCTTCTGAAGAGTTGTTTCTGTCTTTTTTCCCTCTCTCTCTGGTCTGCTCTATAAGGCCTTTCATTCAAGGTTTTTTTTCTTTTCTTCATGTCATGGAAACTCTTCCAGATAAGTGGGGGTGTTGGTAGTTTGACATGTAATTCATGGTTGGGAGCTGGAGCCGGAGCTGGAGCCGCGGTGGTCGGCCTGAACCAGATCATCTTGTGACACAGATTTTGGTGGGAGGCGTCCCCTCCCCGCCCGCTGTCCTCCATACGCTCACATGACAAGTCATCCTGCTGTGTTTAGACTAGGTGCTACATTCCCCAGGATTCCTCCCGGTTTTTCTCCGCCTGGTTCGGCCTCTGGCGTCTATTGTGCTCGCTGTCCCTCCCTCTTGGGCAAACACTGCTGTACGTCAAGCGAAACTTCAGGAACAAGCTGAAAGCCCAGCGGGGTCATATCAGTGATGGGGAAACTCGTTTTTATAAGGGGTTTATGTCTTGCATAGTCTCAAACCTGTTTACCTCTGTCCTTGCCTGACTGCTGTCCCTCCTAACACGGCATCATCTCCATGTCCCCACCCTCTCTCTTTGGCTCGTCCTGTCTGTATATACAGGCTAGTGGCCAAACCCTGTGCCCGCATACTTCAGATTCAGGCGGGAGTGCCTCGACGAGCTCAACCCAATGCTGTCCTGGAGCGGCTCTATCGGTCCAAATCGGTACACAAGGCCTGTGTTTGTTCTGCAGTTCATTACGTATTCCTGTACACACATGCAAGCACTGGTGTCAATGTTGCTCAGTACACCGCCGCCACCCAAGGCAAAAATAATAATCATAGTATACCCAGCAAAGGCCTCGTGTTGTGTGACAGGCATGCACTGGTCGCCGGCGTCGCGGCCGCACCGATGCACGTCATTCTGTAATTGTCCCGTGTCTTCTTCTACAGTGTCCAGACGAGAGTCAAGTGGAGGGACTCTCCAAGCAGCTGGACTGGGACGTGCGGAAAATCCAGAGATGGTTCCGCATCCGACGGAACCAGGACAGGCCCAGCACGCAGAAGAAGTTCTGCGAGAGCATGTAAGTTCCCAGCCGAGTACTCGGATTATCTGGTCAAAGAGGGATACAGAATGCAAGAATGGCGCTGAATCCAACTCAAAAGTGCAAAAGTTTAAAGTCTACAAGCGTGCCTCTCGTAAGTTACAAGTATCAGTCGGTACTGATTGAACTTCACTGAAGAGAAAAGTTAAAGATTAAAGGTTAAAGTCGGAGGTGTGTTTGTGCTTCGAGCCTCGTGGAAGGAGAGTGGTCAGCGTTCACACTGTGAGAGGAGCCCAACTCAGGTTCCTGCACAGAGTTTGCATGTTTACCCACGTTCATGATAAAGCGGGTAAAGGAGATAGTAATAAACAGCCTGTTTTGTAAGACTTAGGGAGAACATGGAGGTGAAACAGAGAAATTTTGATTTCACATCAAGAGCACAAACAGCTTTGAAGTTGATTCCCGTAAAATGTGGTGCGAATTTCCAGCAAATATAGACGTCACCTTTCGAGGACTTTTCATCATCAACTTCCACCGTAAACGTGTACTTGATGATTTGTCAATATTACTTGGTGATTGAGATTATTTAAAGTATGATGACATTTGTATCTGACATGACCTGAACACAGCTTCACATGCAGTAACAGTGGCTATACAT
>JASSRZ010000053.1:10194684-10240490 GCA_032164315.1 Malacoctenus gilli | reverse complement strand
ATCTTCATCCACATCATGTATTACATCTACACGGACGACACCGAGGTTTGTGCACCGACTGACTTCCTGTCTGAGGTCGTCACTGTGTGGAAAACTGTACCTGCCAGTCAGAGAAAAAACTTGAATTGTTTGCTTGTTAGTTTTCAACATGAGGAATCTTTGAAAGGTCATAAAAAATTGAATAGAAGGCAGTTCACAGAATATTTGTGGTTTGTAAACTGGCCACTTAATCTTACACTCACTTTATCTTAAATAAAGCAAACAAAGCTTAACTTTTTTCACAAGCAATGTAGCTTTATCTGAATTGATTGTGAGAATATATAAACAAGCTTAAGCCATCAAATCCCCTATTATTGTCTCCGCTGTATTTAGGACAGTTGCCTACTGAGACAGGTGAATGAAGCCAATAAAGGACGCCTCTGACATCATATCGCTGCTCTGATGTGGTGACTCTTCCTGCCGAGCATTTCAGTGATGTGCAAAATGCCGCATTGTCTGATTCATCCTGCAAAATCAATCACTTTATGTTCTTAAGAGCTTGTAGATTACCTAAAAAATCCTCCTCAAACAATATCAGAGCATCAGTAGGGCTGGATTAAACTCTATCATCTATTGACCGACGTGACAACAGAAACAGTTCACCTCATCTCCTCCTTTGTAGCTTGACCTTTGACTGTCTTGTCTTTGTGCCGGCAGCTGACGACTGACAGCGTGTTCGACGTCCTGTGCGTGGCCGACATGTATCTCCTGCCGGGACTCAAGCGTCTGTGCGGGAAAACACTCGCGAAGACGCTCTGTGAGGAAAACGTGCTGTACATGTGGAAGATGGCCAAGCTGTTCCGCCTCTCGCGACTGGAGGACCAGTGCACCGAGTTCATGGCCAAGATCATCGAACGGGTGGGTGCCCGTGGTCCCGTGTTCACATGAGTGGGAACTTTCCTGTCGTCTTCAGTGGTTAACAGATTGTCTGAGACACTGCACCTTTTTGCTACTGCAATTAGTTATATTGACATATCAAGATTAAGTTAGAACCGAATTTATAGCAGGTCAAAAGCTTGTTATCATTTTTTTTTCATCTAATTCAGTGAAAATGATTCTTTGAGAAAAAAAAGGTAAAGAGAAGGATCATCTCTAATTAGAAAAAGAGAGAAAGAAAGCAGGCGGTGGCTTTGAAACAACAATTATTGTTATTATTCTTATGTATTCTGCTGTAATTGCCAAGCTTGCTTCTCTCATACAGATTGTTTGTAATCAGTTTTTTCTATGTTGATCATCAAACACAACGTTACTGTGTAATTATAGAATTTGCTGTGTGGTTTGGAAAGCGAACAGAGCATACTGTCAGTATTTTACTGCATCCCGGCCATGAGGGGAATTATTGGTGCGTCACGCTCTGTTCCTGCCTCAGGATGAATTCACACCTGCGTGCGTGTCACACTCGCTCTCTCACTCTCCCTCCGTCGCAGCTGGTGGAGCAGCCCGAGTTCGCCGAGATCATCAAGGAGGACGCCGCGTCGCTGGAGGAGCGGCAGGAGACCGACTCCGTCCCGCTGGTGGATGAGATCCGCTACCACATCGCCAGCAACGTGCAGACGTACAGCGCCATCGAGGAGGCCAACCAGAAGCTGGAGGCCCTGGAGGAGCTGCTGTCCAGCATTAATATTGACTGTTGAAGCGGCTGCAGGTGTGTCCGCAGCAGCTGTGGGGTTTGATGCTTTGTGAGGGGATCTATATAGTGTATGAAACACATGGCGGGTGAAAAGGAAAACATGCATCTGTATGTTATTTTTATTTCTTTTACAGTACAGTGGGCAGACTATGTGTTTGAAAGGGGATGGTTCTGATGTTACGGGGTCTTACAAAGAGGAAGCTTTACTTTTAGTTCTTCAAGTGTTGGTCAAGGGGACAAAATAGGGTTTGATTGAAACTGACCCTGGGACTGTCCGGGTGTGGTACTTGTTGTGTATATTTCCAGAACTTCTGAGTGTCTTACAAGCATGAAAATATTTAGGAGATTCCTGCAAGTCCTCCTCAGATTCCATTAGAATTAAGATTCGGCTGATCGTCTCCTCAAAAGGGAAAGTTTTGCCCCGCAAAAGTGAATCAATCACACGCAAGAAAAATGCATTTTAAAAATGTTTTTTTTAATTTGAATCACGTGCCGACATGTTTGCACTTAGAAGCAGTGAACAGAAAAAGAGATGTATGTTCTCTCCATTTATCCAGAAGCGAAAAGGTTCTTAAGTTCCAATAGTTTTATGATGCATCTTATACGCATGAGCATTTAGGTTCGGATGAAAATGATGCTTCTGCAGATTTAATGTGGCGCTCGGCCAGATTTGGCTGATATTCCTTATCTCACTGTATGAACAGTGACACTCCTCCAGAAGTGAGTACTCTGACTTATTCCCATCTGCAAACAAGAACAAAAACTGATGCACTATTGCACGATTTTTTTGCCTCGTGTGTGTACAAAGATGCCGGTCCTGTTGTACATCCCTCATCTTTCACTCCGCCGCTTCAACGAATGGATAAATGTCTGCTCTTTATTTTACCCATTAAATGTGGTATTGCAAGCCTGAGTTGTGTTTCTTTTAACAGAGCGTGTGCTTTACGTTGTATTGTTGTGTATTCATGAAATTAGATGCCTTTTGCTGAATGTTTACATTTGAACCCATGTTAGTGGCTTGAGGAGTGTTTTTTCCAGTGTTTATGTGATTCAGGATCATGTTTATATTCTTGTCTAGTGCTCAAAAGTGAAGAGGTGAGTCGTGTTGCCTCACATCAGAAGTACCCAGTTTGCAAGTTCCTCCTGAACGCAACAGGACATCTGAACAGTAGATGGCAGCAATGGGCAAAATCATGCGCCAATAAATGCCATAATCTACCTTCTTCTCTCTCAGTAAACATTTCAGGAATTTGGGAATAATCCCAATCGAGAGGAAACAAACAAACAATATTTCGATTTTTTAAAAAAAACGTTTTCTTTTTGCTGTCCTGGTTAAATTTAAATCAAACTGAGCTAACAATGGCCCCTGAACTGAGATCAGTTTGACTCCCCTGGTAAGATGGACGAGCTCATGGCTTGGTGAACTTGAGCGAGACACCTATAGATGGCGCCATTTCTTAGTTTATTGCCAAACAGGGTTTATGGGTTTCCTTTCATCAGATAATGGGTGTTTTCCAGAGCTTTTCATGTGTGGGAAAACAAATAAATCCTTAATCCAGGTCTCTGAACTCATGGGAACCTTCTCTGAATGGACCTGTCTGACAGTTGTCCGTTTTTCAAATCACTTATTCATCACAGGTCCACAATGGTGAGAAGGAGGGCAAGCGAAGGAACGAGGCGCTGCGCTGGGCCACGTTGGATGCGACTTAGACGGCCACATATGTTCGCCGGCGCTGTGGCCCTGCAGTTTGTCGACGTCGTCTTCTCTGGCGCCGTCCCTCGGAGGTGCGGACAAAGCTGCGTATCGCCCTAATGGAGCCCGAAAGGTTCTCTACAGTCGGTGAGCTCGAACCCCAACGGGGAGAACAGCTCAACCCTAAACACCGAGGCCACCCTTTAGAAAACAAAACCCCTCCTGGCTTCCTGCCCAGGATCTTGAAGGCTTACATGCTGAAAAAGCCCCTTGAAGAGTAAACAATGCAATTAGTTATTACCCCAGCAAGCTTCCTTTTTTTTTATACAAACGTTTTATGGTTGTTGCTAAGCAGCTCAGTGTGATGCTAGTCCTGGGTGGGAAAGTCCAATTTATTAGGTGTTGCCTTGGACAAATGGATATTATATTTCTTGGCGTTTTATCCAATTTCCCTGGAGACTGTGTTTACAAGCCCCTTTGGTTTCCATTCAACACCTCTGCGGGCTTACAGGCCTCGAGTCAGAGCAGCACAGAGAGAAAGCCTGAAAAGTCTCAATTTGGACGGAGTTCAAAGCCAGACTTTGTCCGTTAATTCTGACTTTAAGTGGGTGTTAACGTAGATTATGTGACACATACACATACGCACCCAAAGCAGGAAGCTATTTCTACAACATGTCACGGAATAAAACCAGTCATAGGATTTTTCTGGCATGGATTCGTGTGAACTTAAGGGTCTCCAGACTGTTCATTAAATGCCTGCAGCAGCACAAAGATTGAACTGAAACTGTGGGATACGCTGCGATTTCTGCGACTGGCAATTGATCTGTCTCCGATACCACTTTGTCCAGCCAGGCCTCTCATCGGCTGAGAGCAGCACTCGCTCAGGAGAGGTCGCTGTGCATCGGGGGCAGCTGTGGCTCGGTTTCTCTCCATCCAAAGGTTGACCAGTTCGATCCCAAACTTGTGCTGTCCACATGTCAAAGGGCCCAAGTCGCTCCCATTGGAGTATGAGCATCTCTTTCCTTCACTTTGTTCGTTACATGTAGCATAATAACATGCTTAACTATCACTCGGTTCACAGCAGGACTGCGTTTCTGTGCAGACTCTCGAAGCCGTCTCGCATGTTTTGGTTCCCCTTTCTTTCCACCTCGATTTCACAACATCCCTGCTTCTGTGGCTCACAAACAAAAGTCCCGTTTGAGGTGAAACTTCAACGGTCGACCAGTCTCCGATGAATTCGCTCCTGTGATCGAAGACAGTCACGATGACGTGGAACACGCCCTTCATCTCGCCAAAAGTTTGCAATGTTGCAGCACTGGACAGTTTTAGCAACAATTCAGATAAAACGCGTCCATTTCAGACCGGCTGCAACGTGCTGTCTGATAAAATATTCAGCTTTCGCCAAAGAGAAACCAGCTAGAACAAAAAACAGACAATCTGTTCGCCGGTTCTTTGTCGAAGTTGTGAGTCACATGTCATGTGTCAAGTTCAGACTTAGTAGGAAAAGAAAACACCCTGAAAGCAGGCAGTAAGGGGTAAAATCTCATGTCTCAGTGAGTCATACTGTCGTGACTCACTGAGACATCACTGTGACATGTGCAGCACTCTGCAGAGCAGAAGAATCGAACAAGCACACGAAGAAACACATCCAGCTCGATTTCCTTCATTTAGTGATATTAAAGCGGATTCTTGTTAGTTTGGGGGAAGAAAATAAAGACCTGACTCTTGACTCACGTTCTTGTCTTTGCTTATCAAGCACAGCCACGTTTTGAATGATGCCATTTAAATTATTTGCGAGATTTGCATGCATGTGGTTTACAAGAGCGATTCACCTCAGCCTGGAGCAGATGGAGACGAGAGCCGGTGGACACGAGGTCACAACATGAGCTGGGATACAAATGAGACCCTTTTGCATACAGTGGGTGCTTTGTTTATTTTTGGTTGTACTTTGTGCATTTATTGTGGTGAATATTGTGCATCTTTCTTCATTGCATGTGTGTGACAAATAGTAACTCACAGGTATCACCATCAAACGCCATCAGATACAAGTTTCAACTCATTTTATACATCTGAACATTAGATAAATCAAAGTTTCACTTTCCTGGTAGTTTGTTAGAGGCTTGAAGCGAATTTTGTTAATTATTAACCAATAACAAGAAGAAAAGTGGCAATGAAGAAGAGGATGGGGAAAAGTTTAATGATTGTTTGTTGTTTTCTTTTAAGCTTGTTGTCTCCTCCCCCATCAGGTCATGGACGCCTTGCTGTGCATCTATAGATGCATGACAGGAAACTTCTTTTTCAACAAAATAAGATCGAGTTCAGTGGAAATTTCTGGCAAAAGCGGGTGTGTTGTGAGCAGAACGCCATCGTAGTGACCTTGTCTTTGATGATTGCCACGCTGTACTGCCGGGAAAGATGGGCAGGAGACATAACTTGCTGTGGTCGTCACCGTCAATATCCTAATTTGCTACAGTTGGAGATTACCACCTTAGAAAGAGAGAGAAGGAGAGAGAGACAGAGAGAGAGAGAAGGGGGGGGGGTAGAGTGGTAAACCCATACTTAACCAGAGAGTGACCTGAAGGGCTTTGTCTCTGTCACGTCTCCACTGTCTTATAGCCCACATTTACTCTTTCAGGTCCGAACATGCGTGCAGGTCTCAGTTATTCAATCCTTTTCACGTCCAACTCAGAGATAAACTCTTTTTCCTTTTTTTCAAATTTTTTTTCCAGTCTCTTTTTGATGCTGATGCAATTTCAATCCTCGTTTGGCTCCAGAGACATCCTGGGTTCACTTTTCATTAGACAGACTTAGGGCTCGGGCCAGAGTAGTGTAGCCCTGCTCCCAGCCAGCCATTATGTAAGAAATGGCAGAGTAAAGGCTACGCACTAAACTGAACGTCAGGCTCCCGCCAAGAAGATCTCTTTATAGGATTGTCTTGAAGTGAGCGAGCCGCTGAAGACGGTCCCCTTTCCCCGTCGCCACGTTTCCAATGCCATGTCATGCAAAGACCGGCCCCAGGGATGCCTATAAAGTTTCAAAAACACCGATTGCAGCTCCGGCTTATCAAGCAGGAATTCTGTTTATCTCCCCGCTCTGCGTGGAGCCTGCGTTTGGAAGTGTGACAGTCAGATGCTTACACTTAACATAGCCCCGGTAATATGGGATTAAGCCTTACATGCTCCCTTGAAGTATTAGCAGCCAGGGGACAGACGAGCGAGCGAGCAGTGTTTGTACTGAGAAAGCAGACTGATGAAAATCTGGCAAATCTGCCCATCGCAGAAAACGGAGCGTTCCGTGCAGACGCGAAGGTCGCTTCAAGAGCCCACATCGGCTCCCTACAGGTCAGAAGTCGGCTGCTCTTTGTACATATTCAATTATCTGTCCCACTTGTGTGTTTGTGTAAAGCACAATGTAATGCACCACCGGAGGTGAGTCACAAGGTTGCCTGCAGAGAACGCGGCCAGCTCTGCAGAGAGAGATACAAACAGCGTCTGCATGTGAGACAGGATTACACTGTCACCATGTGACTGTTCTGCCCTTAGACAGACCTCTAACGAAAGACAGGCTAAATCTATCCAGGACAACAACCTCTGGCCCCGGGCCCTGCCAATGTAAACACTCAGACAAAGGCTGCATCCCTTTGCTTCTCAGGTGCTACACCAAATGTGCAAACACATTCAATTTACACTCAAATGTCATTTTATCAGGTAAACTTGGGGAATATATTGTGCTCTATAAAGTCTCACAGCACGCAGTCTTTCTGGAAACAACTAAATATGTAAACGTATATACATTTTCACAAACAGACATGGGCATTTTCTAACTAGATTCTTTTGTATTTGTTTTCTTTCAGTAAAATGAAGATAAATAAATAAAGAATTCTTAAAATGTATTGGGAAAAATATTTTTTATGAAAGAAAATTTAATTAAAAATCAACAAAAAATCTTAAAAAAAACAACCCTTAGCAACTGTTTTGGCAAAATAACTTTTTTTTATTTACAGTTTTCCAGCAAATGTCAAGTATTTCATTCATGTGGTGGTTTTCTGTTTCCTTGTTGGGTTTGGACATCACCAGGCAACAAGAGAAGAATACAAAAAAAAACCCAAAAGGAAAATTGATTTTGTATGTCATTAAGAATCAATTATCACTTTATGGCAATGTGTTTTCCCTGCGGGCATACTTACCACTTTGTTTCAGTTGGATAACACTTTCTTTGCCCAGTAAGAAAGTTGAGCTACTTTAGATTCAAGGTTGGTTTTTGTCACAGTTACAAACAGGGAGCTCCCAAACTTGCGTTTTTTTGTTTTTTTCCCCACATGGTCACTTTCCTGTTTCCTTGCCATTTCACCCTCAGGCTTCAGAAGGCAGT
Organism: Malacoctenus gilli; assembly: GCA_032164315.1. Taxonomy (NCBI): domain Eukaryota; kingdom Metazoa; phylum Chordata; class Actinopteri; order Blenniiformes; family Labrisomidae; genus Malacoctenus; species Malacoctenus gilli. The sequence continues at coordinate 10,232,757 of JASSRZ010000053.1, read as the reverse complement.
TGTCCTGCTGACAGAGCTTTTGTTCTGTGCAGGGTGAAGCCATCAGAGAAACTGCTCTGGGTACAGGGTGGCTTTAAAGCCCACTCGGCTCCCAAAGACTGACATGACTTGCGGCTTCTGAAGGCTAATGAGGAAACGCACATGTTGAAGCACACGCCATCGGAAAGGGAACTTAAATCTGTTTTTTCCTGTTTCACGGTTTAAGTATTTTTTTTTTATGTTCATTTTCTCCGTTTACACTTTGTGTAACGACTGGGAAACAAAACACTGAACTTGGAAAACTACCAGGTTGAGTCAGCATCTTTTCTTTTCCTCTTTTTGAAACAAGCTGATTTTTCTGAACTGTTGCATTTGTGCTTTTCAACCTGATGAAAAATGTGCTTTGTTTCTCGGTCCATCAATAAAGGCACTTTGCAAAACCTAACGCCTGATCATGTGACGTGGCCTCATGTTTCACATGGGTTCTTTTGATTTTAGCAGATGAGATCTCAAAGTACACAGAGGTGTGTCATCAACTCTCAGCAATAATGACTGTGGGGTTTGTTTGTCCTCACTGGGCCTGTGTGGGGAATTGTAGGTCGATTGGCACCATCAGTTGTTTAATGTTGAAGGTATGACAGACTGTCTGCTGCTTGGTTTTTCATTGTGTCAGTGGTTTCCAACGTGCCCATAACACCACCACCACCAATGCTTTGCCATCTCTGAGGTTGCAAACACACTAGAAAAGCACAAAGTGGTGGGACCCTTTCTAGAACAAGGCGTGGACCATTGCTTTTATTGTGAAGGGTCCCGCTTTGGTGAGATTGTGCTTTTTTTTTTTCTGCCGCCAGTGTTTGTTTTCACAGCAATGTTTTCGTAAGTCAAAGTCGAAGATAAACCCTTAATGTTTATGTTCAGTGTACTTCCAGTCAGCTCATGTGTGTCAGCACACATTCAGTTCAAGGATAATTGTTTTCTCGACCATTATCTGAAGAGAAAGTGCCGAATTAATTGTCAAAACATTACAAATACACTGTGAAAGTGTTGTATAAAAAACAGGATCCCTGTCAAAGCAGAATGGAGCAGCTTCAGATGTCCCTCACGATTCAAGTCTCAGCATGACATGAAGTGCAGGGCCATGCTGGTAGCTCAGCTCGTCTCCAACATGTTAACCATGTCCTCGTTCAAGGAATTCAACATGTTAGCATTATAACAAGATTCAATTGTCTCTTTCTGCCGATGGCTGAAAAGATGGGCTGGTTGTACCTGCCTGGTGTCCCAGCTTGTTGACGTTGTACTGCAGGCACAATGCCATGGCTTACAGAAATACCTAAGAGGAACACAGTGCTCCCTAATGTCATTAGTTCAGACTTGTGTTTTTTCTCAGCCATCACATGTTGAAATGTCTGCTTGAGAGTGTCTCGTGCATCCCAAAGGAGGACATGAACTTGTGCTGCAGCGTTTCAACGTTTCACAGAAGAAAAAGTGGGAGCTCCACCACAGGGGAGCATCATATCCAAACCCGTTGTTCAAAAAAACATTGCACAGTTCTGTGTAAGAATCATGAAAGATTCAATAAACCATTTTCACATTGCTGCACACTTGCGCACCGTCAGGCTTCACCGTTTTCAACGACTCACCCTCACGGATTCGACCGTGACTTTGCTGACAAAAAGCTAGCCTGCCTTCACAGCGGCCACAGGCCCGGTTGCTACAGACTTTAGGGAAATTGCAGAGCCTTCCGTGAGGAAGTGTTCTGCAAGGCAAAGTGGTTAGTTCTCCTGTGGTTGCTGTTACACTACCCACAGATGCAGCCAGCCACCGTGTTCCCACAGGAGACATTTTTTGTGTCTTGTGTGTCTAAACATTTAAATGTTTTGCTGCCGGTGATCCCACAGTGGCGGTGTGATCGGCAGCAGAGCTTGAGGTCTCCTGTTGTGGGTCTGTTTGCTAATAAGACTCATAGGGCACTTGGTAGAGCACACACCTCTGACAAGATACACCAGGCAGCTCTGTCTGCACACAAAGCACTGACATATTGTAGGACTTTTAAACTACTTTATAATAGTGTACAAAAATATACAAAATTACCAGTGCCACTATTTTTTAAAATTTAATTGATAGACTTTTTTTAATCAGTCCTTTCTAAATGATCTCAAAAACAATTTCTTTGATCTGCAAAGAAATCCCTTTATCTAAAACACCAAGTCAGTAAAATATGTAATTATACTTGTGCAAGTTTTATCCGTGAAATCAACATAAAATGAGCGAATATTCTTCAATAAACGACTCGGTCCCGGTGCTTTTCAGACGTCAGGTGAGGGGCGGGCTGGGAGGGAGGGAGGGAGGCTGTCGCTTTAAGAAATTGTTGCATGAAGCTGTTTTTTTCCACTCAAACTGCTACGAAACGCGCACCAGCTCATACAAACAATGGTCTGACCAAAAGAGAATAAACTGAATCAGACCGCGCGTTCAAACGTCACCCCGCAACACTTGGAACAACACGCTGCCTAGTAAAAGTACAGGTAACCCGATTATTTTTTTCGTTTGCATATCATTAATCAATATACAAATCAGATTTGATGATGTTGTACGACAATATAAAGAAAAAGAGCGACGTGCACAAAAATGAAGAACGCGTCTTGTCAGATGTGTTGATCAAGCTTCATTCGAAGCGTATTCGGACGTGTCGAGCGGACGCTCTGTTTTTTTTCCGTTTTTTTTTTTTACTCTCATAAGAGGAAACATTTGCTCTCTTTTTCTCTGACATGATGCTGTGTCCTATTTCCATGATGCTTCCGCTGAAAGAGAAACAGTGAACCGCGTTTGAACTCGAGTTTAAATGATCTCGTGGGTAAAATAACACCCCCCGCTCTTGAATCTTGTTTCCTGCGTTTATTTATGATCAGGTGTCTCGCTTCTGTGGAATTTTTTTAAAATTATTATTTTATTATAATTTTTTTATTTTATTTTGGAGGGGCTGCTGTGCTGCGTTCAGGCACGCCCGGGCTCCACGGAGACTTGTGATGCCGTCGCGAACGACCCACAAAAACCCCCCCGAAATGTTGGTCGTCTGTCCTGCAGGTTGCAGGTGCACCTTCAGTCTGCATGTCAACCTCTGAATGAGCGAAGGGAATGCAGGTGCCTGCTGAAGTAGGGCTGATTAACTAAGGCGTTTACTAGCTTATATCTTCTGCTTAGTGGCACATACTTAACCTACTTCTTCTTCTGTCCCCCACCTCGGACAGTGTATGATTGATTGACGTGTGTCCTTTAATAACCCCAATCCGCCCTCTCAACAGATAACACCGAAGGGGTCGTTGCACCGGGTGATATAAATAAAACTTTCAAAAGTGAGGCACAGGGGTTATTGTGCAGCTTGCAAAGGGGCTCAGAGAAGATCGAGAGGAAAATGAATAACTTTCTTACCTCTTACAGGTTAAGTTGTGGTGTTTACTCTGAAGAGTTTCGTGGGCTCGTGTGAAACTGAACAATGAACTTGGAAAAGAGGCTTTTCTGAATCCTGTGCTGATTAATCTGACATGTCAAACCTGTGCTTTTATTTTTCTAACCTACTTACTTATTGATTATATTTCCTGAAAAAACCCTACAGATTTTTTTGTTTCAAGCTTATATTGGTTGGAAACACCAACTTGAACAACATTCCCTTTTCAAAACCACAAAACAGCACATTGAACCTAAGGAGTGCAACACACTCTAAATTTGTGTTTGTACAAAAGAGTAATGCTCTTAATTTGAAAGGGGAAGACTGAATTGTTCCTCAAGAGTCAAACTCTGATGGGAGTTTTGCAAGGTAACAAATGTTCAAGCAAACACAAAGTCTGCCATGTAATAAGAGGAACTCTGATCTTTTATGAGCACGTCGAAGCGCCACTGGCGTCAGAATCCAAACCGTGCCGTCTCTTGTCCAGAAGCCCAGACGATGGTGTTTGTCAAAGGTTACATAACCAAAATAGTATCCAGAGCGTGCCTCCGACCAAAATATGGTGGACTGTGTCTGTGCAAAGCTCGGAGGTGTCATAGGTGAGAGCGTGTTTGTGAGTGTGTGCAGTGTCTGAATGGCAGCTTGTCATCAGCTAATTCTTGTCCTCTCCTGTTTAACGCTGCAGATGAATCTCGCAGTTTTTTGACAATTGTTTGGCCGGCCTTTTTGTGCAGCCGCTCGGGAGCCCGGCGAGCGGCGAGCAGCCTCGGACGCAGACAGGCAGGGGAGACGCATTACCTTATTAGGCATTGTTATAGGCTGATACTGTACTGGTTTACATTTCCCAGATAACAAACCACATGTCATGTGCAGATAGGAGACGGCGATTGAAAAATTTTCCACTGCCTTGCCATGATTGCTGCATACCGTCGAATGAAAATACTTTTTCCAAGATGCTTGGAAGTGTTTTGGTGATGCTATGAGAGGCAGGCTGATTATGAAACTGGGCATCATGTTTCAGTGCTGTTTGAGCATGCATAAAAACAAGAAAAAAATACAGAGACACCAAAGTCCACAGGCTGTCTTTTAATTTATACCATTTTACCAGCTCATAATTCAATGCCAGCCTCCTTTAAATGACCCGCTCGGTCCCGTTCCCCCCCTGCCCCCCCCCCAGAAACCTCCTCCGTGCCTTCGACATGAATAAGAAGCATGTGTGCGTGCGTGTGCGTGCTCCTCGTGTGACACACACTCATCCCCCCCACCACTTGGCCGTGTGTATGTTTGTGGGCAGGGAGTAGTGGGAAGTGGAAATTTACAGTCTCCCACGTTGGTACCTGAGTTGTCTGTCACAGCGAGGCTGCGTCCAATCTCCGCTTAGGATTTAATTGTCTTTAGCCAAGGGGCGGGACCTGCTGTCAGCTCCACTTCTTGTGACCCGTGTCGGCATAAAGGCATTCAGTACAGAGGAATGGTGACAGCTGAGAGAGAGGGACACTATACATAGTCGCAGCCATGAAGGAAATGTAAGTTTTCTTTTCTGCTTGACCGTAAAGGGGATTCGGTTTTACTGTTATCTTCATGTGTTTATTGCTTATCTGTGTTTTCCAACGAGTTTAAAATGAGTTCAATCTAAAGCAGTTATATTTTTGGTTAGAATTTATTTGCATGTTTCTGAAAAGGAAGTTAAAGAACTGAAAGTGCGTGGCGTTGTCGTCTTTGGGAGTCAGAGAGATAAAGGAAAGGGAAGCAAAGATTTCACATTCATCACTGAGAAAGTCTTGGCGTGTTATTTCTAAGGTTGAGCTTTGGCTCCTGTGAAGTATGTCTGGTTTGGATCTCAAGGACAGTTTTTTGGGTTCTTTTCTTTTTTTTTTTTTTATTTTTTCAAAGTCTTATCTGGTGGACGGAGGTCCTCCAAACACCATGCGGGCAGGTGAAAACAGACGCAGAGCAGAACGGAGAGAAGAAGAGGGGGGTTGGGGGGTTGTGGGGGTGGGGGGGATAAAAGAGAGCAAGCGAGAGAGGGAGAAAGAGAGAGGGAGAGAGGAGGAAACAGGATGAGAGAGACGGAGTGGGCAAGAACTGATCCAGTTATGTAAGGAGGTTTGAGAATGGAAAGCAGCTCGACTTGACTTGTCATGCATAACAGCAAGACAGAAATGCTCGAAAATGATCGGACGCAGCTTGTGCACGGTGTTAATGAAGTGGGGAGACGCATAGTTCCCAGCAGGAATGTGAGAGCTTTCATTAATCATCCTCTTAAAGTGGCATCTGAGGAAAGAGTGTGTGTTTTTGGTTTTTTTTTTCCCCCTAGACATGTTATCGATTTCTTTCTTTTTTTTCCTCACCACTGTGGCGTTTGTTGCTCTGCTTCTATAATTCAAACTTTCTCTCATTGAAAAACCATTTATGACCATTGTTCTTGCTCTGAACGAGAAAGAAAGCCTGGGTGGGGTTTTTTTGTCATAAATAGTGAAGTTTTGTTGGAGTACAATGCGTTCTTTTGATAAAGCGACACTGCTCAACTTTTCTTTGTGTGGTCTGCAGGAGTATTGAGGAAGTATTTTACCCTGTCCTGTGGAACGTTCCTCCGATTCGAGCTTAAAAGAAGAAGTCGTGCGCAGCAGAATTAGAGCTAATCCACTCACATTTAATGATGGTGTCCCTGTTTTTTTGTTCTTTATTCCATACCAGCTGGGTGCTTCGGTAATATTTGGTTGTGGCACGTCGCACGCAGTTATTCCGGTCCTATTAGGGTTGCTTTTCTTCCCTGGCTAATGCGAGGAAATAGGATACCCTGGTTAGTAATAACAAATCCTGTCTTTCTTGGAAAGGTGGGTTACAGTGTAAACACTCCAGCGAACTTAAGCTGTCGTAGCTTCCTGAGAGCGACGGGTGCTTTGGAAAAAAAAATAAAACCCACACGGATATCTTCCTCCTCTAAATTTGGACCGCGTCGGGCCGAGTGGCTGCTGACCCGTTAGCGGAGGACAGCTCCATCAGAAAGAGGGAGGGGGAAAAAAAAAACCACCCAAAGTCCTCTAGGTTCAGGTGAGGTCCTTTTTTAAAAGGGTGTATGGCCCTCGGCCGTTCCCTTCCTTTTCCTTTGGTGACAATGTGCCCCCCTCTGAGCAGAAGATCCACCCTGAATAGAGCTGGGGAAACGGGGAGCTGCTGCTGTGCTTCACTCACTGCTTTAGTTGTATTGTTCGAAGCGCGCATAAAAACAAAGAAGTCTTTACTGCGAAGCTGAAAGTTCACCGTCTTTGTGAATAAATCCCCGCTGTTTGTTGGGCCGTTAAGGCAGATTAACTGTAATTAGGTGCTCCAGTAACTTTTGTCTTCTACTTGTCTTGCTGGTGTGTGTTATCGACCCATAAATGTGTTGAAATCTGTCTTCCGCGCGACCTTCATTGCGGGAGCCTGCTCGGGAGCGGCAGTCCTCGCTGCTTGCCGTTCGCTTGTGCTTTCAGTTTCAAGACGAGTCGGCTCGCAGAACATTTCCTCAGTTTGGATGACCTCCATGCATGAGTTGCCCAGATTAGCAAGATTACCGAGCGTTTTACTGTATATCATCTGCTCACACAGCAAGCTGTAATGAAATCAGGAGACGGCTTTATCTCTCTAATGCTCCTTTCTATCTGTGTGTTATCCCTCTCTCACCTCTGTCCGTCTCTCTTTGTCCCTCCATCCCAATGACTCGGTACTTATTTGTTTTGTTTTTTTTCTTCCTCCCCCCCTTCTGTTTGACGTCCACAGCATGGCACAAAAAGAGAAGCTCCAATGCTTGAAGGATTTCCACAAGGACACCCTGAAACCTTCACCTGGGAAGAGCCCGGGCACGCGGCCCGAGGACGAGGCCGAAGGGAAGGCCCCGCAGAGGGAGAAGTGGGCCAGTAAGCTCGACTTTGTCCTGTCCGTCGCCGGAGGATTCGTCGGATTGGGAAACGTCTGGCGATTCCCTTATCTTTGTTATAAGAATGGTGGAGGTAAGCATGGGGGCGGAGGCTGGATCAGGCATCACAATATGCACTCGGCGATTGCCACTAAATCCCCTCGTCCTCTCTTCCAGGTGCGTTTCTCATCCCGTACACTATCTTCCTGTTCGGCGGCGGCCTGCCGGTGTTTTTCCTGGAGGTCGCGCTGGGCCAGTACACCTCTGAGGGGGGCATCACCTGCTGGGGAAAACTGTGCCCCATCTTCACTGGTCAGTGCGAACACACAAGCGCAGACATGCTCACACACACACACACACACACACGGAGAAAAAAAACCCCAGCAGCGCTGCATCACGGCACAAATCATCCCAGACAAGATCATCCAATATTTAACATGGAGTAAAAGCCTCATTTGTCAGAACAACATTTCTGACCTGATTTTTTTTTTTTCTCGCTGGTTTTAGCCCAATAGTTGTTTCTAGCACAGTATTTTCTGCTAAGCGTCCAATCTGCTGTCTCAATGTGACTCAACCTGTGGCTCCTTTATAGACCGACACAGTTTGTTGTGGCTGAAATAACACAACAGAACAAAAAGAGCTCAAGGTTGAAGCCAAACACTGGAGAAACACACGCAAGCTGGTCAACATAGAAAATCAAGAGCCTTCAAAATAAAAGCAGGCCTGGCCTGCTCTTGATTCTCGAAAGTGAATCGGTGTTTTTATTTGATTGCTCTTGAGGTTGTCAATATTTCAGAGCCTCTGGTGCCCCCCCCCCTCTCAATTTGGGTCCCAGACGAGAACGACTTGCCATAAAATACACTCGAAATAAAAGGTTGCATGTTCAGGGGAGAAAAATTATATTATTTGAAAGCCGTTTTTTTAGGGCAGCTTAAAAAAGAATCATTTATTCGTATGTTTACTGCTGAGTCTGTGGGAAAAATGAAGGTACATCAGAAATGGGTTGTTTGGACAGTAAAACACCAATGAGTTCATCTAAGTACATTGGATTAGATTAAACTTTATTAATCGCACCGGAGGACAGCCTCGGGGAATTGAGAGATGCAGGACTGCAATAACCAAGCGCAATAACATCCAAGTATAACGCGTGTCCCCACAGCCTGCAAGTTATCTACTTGAAACTTATTGTACTCTCGTAACTTAGACATTCTTGGTGTGCTTTTATCTTGCAGATGTTCTTTATACTCAGACATAGAGTAACCGATTTCACAATATGCGTCAGTACAAAAGGCAATAAAGTCTATCTTATCTCATCTCAATAAACCGGCCTGACGACGGTTGAAGCGCGGTCAGCCGGCCCCGGATTCGTCAGCCCGCAACAGTGACAAAAAAGCCGCCGCTACTTCCAAATGTGTAGGTGTGAAGTTCATAAATAGTTTTGACCTGACAAGCATCAATTCACGTGTGTCAGCTTATACGTGCGATGACAAGGTTGTTTGTCATTTTTGCGGAGGAGTACGTGGCGCTGAACTTGTCATGTGGATGCTCCCGTTTCAAGAGTGGGACTTTCCCCAACTCTCAACTTCCCGCATGGATCGGTTGCTGCGTGGAAAGGGACTGATAACTTGTCAGTTGCCATAGAAGTAGACTTGAAAAGCTTTAAAAAACAACAAAAAAAAACACTGGGTTGCCTAGCGATGAGCCCAGTCTGATGTCTGGCTGATGTTGGTGCTGCCCTGTGGAGCCACGTGTTTTGGTTTAGTTTATGGGAGATTATAAATATTATATGTCTTGGGTGACAGTGTTGCCACAGTCGCATTCCCTCATAGGCTTCTTGTCCCCATGAGCCTCTGGGGCTCTGAAGACACACTTGGCCTTCTCAGTGCTCTCGCACGCGGGCTTTAACCCCTGATTGACAGCTGTAGACAAGCACCGGGGCACCGGACCCTCCGCAGCTGCCGTGACGGCGTTACTCATGTTCGAATGGGCGAGGACGTCACATGAAGAGAGAGGAAACTGCATGGCAACGGATCTCCAGCAGCTGTTGAGTCGACGCAGGCGGAGGCTGCTGTCCGTCCATCTGCCGCGGCGTCTGCCACAGCGGCGTGGAACTCCACAAGTGGCTGCAAAAAACTGGCTAATCAAATATGGGAGCCACCCCCACACACACACACACACACACACAAGTTCACATCATGTTCTTTTTTTCGACTTCTTATTTCTCAGTAAGCCCAGAGCTGGAGGCACAATTCAGCAGGACCCTCTAGAGTTTGCACGCACCTGTCACAGCATCGGCTTGTCTATCAGTTTGCGTTTGGAATGTGGGAACGAGGAGGTGGGGGCGATGGAGATGATGAGTTTAAAAATATCACAAAGCAGTGGAAGAGTACCGGGGATTTCTGAGTGCAGGTTCGTGGCAAAGTCATCTAAAAATAGCATGAAAACACTAAGGACATTATAACAGTCGATCGCCGTGGCGAAGCTCAGTGCGTTTCCTCGCGTTTTTTGAGCCAGCTTACCTCAAAACTTTTTACGCAGTTGTCACGGTGGGGAGGGGGGGCTCTGATCCCATCGGCCGTCACTGGGAAAAGTAGTTGGGCGTGGCCAGGAGTGGATTTAATCAGCTCAACACGGACAGAAACACAGATTAATCCACTGCTCCGATGAAATTACACGGTTTTGTTCATCCGCAGTGCCTGATATTATAATTATACATGAATGAGGTTGCTTCTTGTCATAAAACCTCAAAGAAAGTCATCGATCATTTGGGGTCTTCGGAGATTGGCTGAGCTTTTGAGTCGATTGTTCAAGTTTCCTGCTTTTGTTCAGCCACAATGCGCGTTTCAGAGGTGTTTTCTGGCCGCCCCGGGCAGCATCAAACAAGTGAGGGGTTCCTGTAATCAAGCTGCTAGTCACATAGTGGATTATGTGGTACCAAGATGTCCAAATGCTTATCTCATTAGCCGGTGGAGACCAAAAACGGAGCTAAAAGCATAGTGAGAACTGGAGGTCCACTCATCCAGGAGCCATAAAAAGTTGCTCCGCACGCCCGCAGGTTTTTTAAAATAGGCATCGGATAAGTGCTTCACCAAATGTACAGTTAGGCTATAGTGGCCACAGCTCGGAGGAAACATCCCATTTTTTTTGAAAGGGGGAGTTTGTGAAATGAAAGTCTAAATTCTGTGTCTCACTCTGCCCTTCTTTGGCAGCACCTCCGTTATGTGCATCATGTGGCTTCACACTTTAGCATTCGTTCCACCCACCATTTCCTGATGGGAAAACATCACATACTGCATGAGGCTTGTGATGTCTTTTTCCCCTGGAAAAAAACAAACTGTCAACAGTTGCCCGACATCATTGTGCCACCTCATCTGGCAGCGGGCGTTCATTTAAATATAACCCTCCTGGAATTCAGGACTTTAAAGGAGACTGTGGTGTCGCGCGTGTTGCGCTGATGCCTGAGCAGCCTTCCAATCTGTCCCCGCTCCTGTTTTTGTGTCCAGGTATCGGCTACGCCTCCATCGTGATCGTATCCCTGTTGAACGTCTACTACATCGTCATCCTGGCCTGGGGGCTCTACTACCTGTTCCAGTGCTTTCAGCCGGAGCTCCCTTGGGCCAAATGCAAGCAGCCCTGGAACACCGAGCACTGTGTGGAGGACACAGTCCGCAAGAACAAGACCCTCTGGCTGGCAGCCAACGTTACCAACTTTACCTCCCCCGTCACCGAGTTCTGGGAGTGAGTATGCACTGACGGCATGCCCCTCTCTCTCTCTCTCTCTCTCTCTCTCTCTCTCTCGCTCTCGCTCTCGCTCTCTCTAGCTCTCTCTCTCACTCTCTCCACAATTCTGTAGCAACGCTGAGTTTATCTCGGTTGCGTCACTGTGTTTAAACAGGCACAATTCACAAGGGAGTTACAGTTTACCTTCATACAGACTTGTCCTCCACACGCACTGTGCACCTTCTGTGTGATTGCCGCCATTTGACTTGACAGATCCTGTTTTCCAAGCCCTGAGAAACGGCAGGCTGATAGCGATCTGATAACGAGTGTTTCCTGCAATCCACACTAAAAACGTAGCCTTCAGGATTCTTTGCAGCTTCCCCGCTTTCACAGTTTGAGATGTTATGTTGGCAAAATCCACCAAGGAGCACAGAAAGGCCCAATTGTGTGTTTGGTGTCGTTAATTGTGCTTTTTAATAAGTACCATGTGGCCCTGGGCTCCAGCGGTCACACGATACACATCGCTGTTTGTGTTTCAAGTCAAAACACCTCTTCCGTCTTCCTGCGCTATAAACCACCATTAACGTGCACTTTCTCTCTCCGCAGACGAAACGTCCTGAGCATCTCCTCTGGCATCGAGGACATCGGGCCCCTGAAGTGGGACCTCGCCCTGTGTCTCTTGGCTGTGTGGGTTATCTGCTTCTTCTGCATCTGGAAGGGAGTCAAGTCCACCGGCAAAGTGAGTGCTGAGATGCATCCTGAACCTATTGTGCAGTCTGGATGGCTGTGTGGCCTTTACTGTTTCTCCCTGGGTAGTTGGTGACAAAGCAGCACAGCGCAGAGAACGCCCACACGTCTCCAGACACGGTTAATGTAGCTGATTTTAAGACACAAGCCTCCACGTTGTCCTGGTAGTCTTGGCCAGACTCTGTGTCGGCTGTAAAGATTTGAGTCCCACCAATCAGCTCCTTCTTTGTTCCTGTTGGCAGGCTGGAGCCAGCAAGCGAAAGATATGAGCGTCATTTACAAGTATTAATGGTTTTATTTCTTTGATCAATTCACAATCGCTTCATAAAATAACCTAATCCCAACCAGAGGAGTCTCTTCAGTGCAGCGCAGCTGGCAGGGAAACCTATAGACTTGTCTGTTGGAAGACTTAATGCAGAGAGAGAGAGAGAGAGTTAGAGATGATCACATGATGCAAACAGCGTCTCTTTTGTTCTGCATTTAGAAAAAGAAATGTGACTCGGATATGGGAACTTAAAAAAAGAAAGTACTGTTCATCGCCGATGAGTCACAAGTCTGTCATGTTTGCAGCCGATCACTCTTCTGTTGTGTGTGTAGGTGGTGTACATAACGGCCACTTTCCCGTTCGTGATGCTGATCGTACTGCTGGTGCGTGGCGTGACCCTGCCGGGAGCAGCTGAAGGGATCAAGTTCTACCTTTACCCAGATCTCACCCGCCTGAAAGATCCGGAGGTATGAATGAATGGAGACCACCCCCCACCCCTACCCCCCACCCTCAGCTGTCTGCATCCCCGCTCAGTATTCCTCTCGCGTTCAAACCAAACACTCAACGCCAAACCGTCACGTCTGAACTGACAGGTAGCGGCCGCTTCGCTCAGCGGGCCGTGAAAACCCGTAAAGTTAAACTTCTTGAAGGAGGCGAATCCTGCAGTCAGCAGCTCAGTAGTTGATGAATTCACAATAAAACCTCTTGTTGAGCCAAAGTTTAAAACCATCAAGAGAATTCTCAGATTGTCTTGGATGAATAAACGCATGAGAACGTTGTCGCAGACATTCATCTCATCTACTGGCTCTCCTAAATTTTGCTGATAACCGGCTCACGTCCTCAGGTGTGGATTGACGCAGGAACCCAGATCTTCTTCTCCTACGCCATCTGTCTGGGCGCCATGACCTCACTCGGGAGCTACAACAAATACAAGTACAACTGCTACAGGTGAGCCGTGTTCCTGGGGGGGGTGGGGGCTGGGGGTGTTGGGAGGAGGACAGCGGGACTGTAGTAGTGAAAGCTACTCGTGTCAGAGACGGTTGCGTGAAAAACAAAAGAAAAAAAAAATGGGAACTTCGGTTCCGCTTGTGTTCATTAACAACCTCCATGACATATGTGTGACATAGGGACTGTTTGCTGCTGGGAGGCCTCAACAGCGGTACCAGTTTTGTGTCTGGCTTCGCAATATTTTCCGTCCTGGGCTTCATGGCACAAGAACAAGGGGTGGACATTGCCGATGTGGCAGAGTCAGGTACGAGGGTCCGAGGTGATGGCGGCAGTGATGGTGGGCGCTGCAGCCGCAAACAAAACCAGACAATTGGCCAACTTCAGTCAAAGTATGACGCCAAAACGTAGTAGTATCGGCAATTGCACACTCCTTGAATGAAAGCAGAATTGTTCAGTGTGATACATGTTCCACGTTTTCCGAGGACAGCTCACATCGCATTCGTCGAGTGCTGTTTGTTTGTCTCTCTGTTGTTTTTTTTTACCTGCACAATGAACTGCGGAGCTCAGGAGCTCCTCTGCTGAGCCATCATCATTACTACAGGTGTTCACTGGCACCAGACGTCCACACGTCCCACATTCAACCGCTTCATGTCCTCCAGTAGCGATAGCGCCTACCTGGCCAGGGCATGATGTTCAGAGGATTGGCATCGTACTGTATCTACATTCCTGTTTGTGCTCTGGCACCCTGGGGTGACATTTCTGACCAGCAGCAGGCGGACGCCAGCGGGTTTCTCTCTCTGTCTTCCTTGATTTCTTTTTTCTATGTGGACTTGGAAGGAGATGTGTCTTCTTTTAGCATGCTCGCTCTGTTCACTGTAAACTAAACTGTTGCTATGTTGAACGTAATCACTCGAGCTCAAACGACAGTCCAAAGAAAAACGAAGTAAACCCTTAATGGCATGTCTGATCGTACATGCGTATGAAAACAGAGAAGCGACATTTATAAGGGACAGTATTTGTAATTTGGGAGAAGCTGTCCAGCTGCTGATTGATGGCTGACTGTCTCTGATGCTCCGATGACATCCTGTTGAACTGGTTCATGGCTCTGCGTAAATCTGGAAAAACGCCAGCTCCATCCTGTTTAGATGAAGTTTGATTACTTCCAGCAGTGTTTACTTTGTACCCTGTAGGTGCCAAAGTGCAGGAGGACACCTCAGGCTGAAGGGAAGGTGTAAACTCATGTGCAGAATGAACAATTCGCCATTGTTGATGCAATTGTTGGAACGTGTGATTAAAACATAGTCTGACCCTATCCTGTCAATAGTGCATAATGCATAGTTTGAATAGTTCGATCCTCTTAGAAAGTGCAGAAATATTATTTTATGTGCAATTTAAAAAAAATATATAGCATGTTTATATTTTTTGGATGCTTGTCCTGAAAGTAAACAAACAGGATACATGAAAGAAAAAGGCCTGGTAAACAAAAGGCCTTTTAAAGAATAGATGATTGCTGCAGTCTTGGCTGTGCGGCCACACTGGGACATATTCCCCGCTCAGTCTCCCCTAGCTCAGCGTTGACATTATTTTCCGATCCCTTTACAGTGTGTCGTCCAAAATGCAATCAGATAGAAATATTAAGTCCGCCCTCTGCCCCCGTCTCCCCTTCCCCACTCTGTTCTCCCTCCAGGTCCCGGCCTGGCCTTCATCGCCTACCCCAAGGCAGTGTCCATGATGCCGCTGCCAACCCTCTGGGCCATCCTCTTCTTCATCATGCTGCTGCTCCTGGGGCTCGACAGCCAGGTCTGTGTGTTTTCACCGTCGCCATAGCGCCGGGCGGTCCGGCGGAGCATCCGTCATTTTTTTTTTTTTCTCAGTCCCACACATCAAAGGTCCCCCGAGTTCGTTGGCTCCTGCCAGGCCTAACGTGTAAAACACATTTAGTGCATCTCTGGTCCGTATCGAACGTCTCCGGGATATCGGATGACTGACAGACAAGAACAGCAACCCGCTCCCACAAAGGCATTTTACAACCGCACTCCACTGCTCTGTGTGAAGATTATAGCCGCTTTTAATACCCCCCCCCCCCACCCTCCCCACCCGGGCCACAAATTAAGTTTTTAGAAGGCAGCGGGTTGTTTGCCCAAACAGCGAGTTAGTAAAAGTCATTATAATAGCACGCATGCGAGCTTCACAGCCTTGATACGGAGCAGAGCTTTGATTAAGACAAGATAATCTAAGTAGACAAAACATAAGTGTGCGCCCGGGGGGATTCTCCGGCTATATCACATTTCCTGCCTCCAAGTGTAATTCTACTCCTGTGCTAACTCAGTCGTGCACATGGCCAGCTCCCCGCCGCAGCCAACTGCGAGTTCAGGCCAAGGCTCGAAAGGGAGTACATGTAAATACTCATGCGAGTGCAGCGCAGCTATTTCCATGAGAGAACCGGAGCCTGTGTGTGAGTGAGAGTGGGTGCCGGGGCCCATTGCTCAGCCATAAATTTCATGCAGATGTGTCGCCCCTCAATGCTATATATTGTCAACGTCGCTCACACATACATGCCTCCGTTATGTAAGGGGGGTTTTGTTTGGCATTGTGTAACAAAGGAGCATGTTCTCGGAGCACGAGGGAAACTGCAATTTGCTGAGCAGAAACAATTTCATGTCATCTTGCTGTGACATTTTGTGGCTGGTGAAGCAAAGAGCGAGGGGGGGGAGAGAAGGAGCGACGAGGGAGAGAAGCGGCTTCACAGGGAAAAAAGGAGAGGGACAGTAATTCACTGTTGTTTTGTTTCTGTTGTGTCTTGCTAGCAACAAACCAGTGTTGCAGAGAGAAGCCTTGTTTAAATTCTCATTACAGCCCAACAAAGACAGCTCTTATTCTCTAATCACTGGTTTATAGAAGCAGAACAAGAGACGCGTTTTTTCTTCTCTCTCCCTCTCTCTCCCTCCATTCCTCTGAGAACTTAATGGTTGTTTTTCTCCTCGCAGTTTGTTGAAGTGGAAGGACAGATCACCTCTATTGTGGATCTGTACCCAGAGCTCCTCAGGAAAGGTTACCGGCGAGAGATCTTCATAGCCGTGATGTGTTTCATGAGCTATCTCCTGGGACTCGCCATGGTAACAAAAGTAAGTCCCCCTCCCACCCCACCCCCCCAAACACCCACGTTGTCGGCGCTTCTGCCGCCTGTCCTGTTTAGAAAAGGAAGAGCGAGAGAGACTCCGCGTATTCGGATCAACACCCGAGATAACGCCGCAAATTTTTCCACACTCCTGCCCGCCGCTGCATTGTCGCGACCAAATATGGCCGCCCACCACCTTCGGCGCCCGCGTCTTGCGTGTTCGAATGGAACAATTTGGAATGCTGTTTTCCGTTAAGCAGTTAACCGTGCTTCAATGACGTCTTAGCACCTGTTGAACTCTGCCTCTGTTGGTCTTGTGCCAGCATTCTTGTGTCCTGCTCGCTAAATCCCCTCCCACCATGCTTTAATTCCCTCGTCTATCCCTGCCACTCTCCCCTCCTGACACACACACACACACACATCAGAGAGATAATTAATGAAGCTCTTTTGTCTTTTCATTTTCCAGGGTGGCATGTATGTGTTTCAACTCTTTGACTACTATGCAGCCAGTGGTGTGTGCCTTTTGTGGGTTGCATTCTTCGAGTGCATCGCTGTAGCCTGGGTTTATGGTAAGTGGGAACGACTCCTACGTGCTATTGGCTTCACTGGTTGTGTGTCACTTTTCAAAGCAGTGATGCAGGAGAGCTGGGCGTGAAGGCCTGAGTGATCTCGGTGCCTGTGCACAAAGGTGCCCTTGTGGGGCTTCTCGAACACGTCGGTAATAAATAAATTTAACTGCAGGGGTGTGTTGGGGTCGTGGGGAGGTGGGGATGGAGTCGGTCCCCCAGCGAGGTTCCCGATTGGCCATCCGGGGCTGCCTCCCACCACATTTTTATCCCGACATTATCACCGAGGAAAGAACACTCGCTGGAAACAGAAAAACATGGACGTGCATCCTCCCCTTCACACAAAACCTCTTCAGTCCCTTCACTTGTTTGGGGATAATCGAGCCTCACTTTGCGAGCCTCCGTGAACTCTCCAAATTTGCTAAAAGTAATGGGACAAAGTTTCTTACATTACTGTTTACTGAGAAAACGGAAAAAAAATTACCTAGTTTTTGCACACAAATCTGTGATTGAACTCAAACCGGGAATTTATTTGCATTTGTAACTAAACTAAAACTTCCTGTTGTTTACATGCAGGTTGTGTCTAATTTCTTTCACAAGTCCCATTTGTTGTTGTTATTTAGCTGCTTTTTCAGGACTTAGTCATCTGACGTCTCCACCCAGATATCAATATAATGCATATAATCAATTCTCACATAAATCCTCCTCAAGTTAAACTGCAAGCTGTATTTTCATCATTCTTATGCGATTGTCATTTCGATCTGCAGACGAAAGTGCTTGCTCGTTTGTGAGGTCCCACTTTAAATGGCGCAGGGAAAGAAGAACAAGCCAATAAAGTTAACAATTCGAGAAGAGAACGGCACAAACTGTTCTAGGGCCTTCACCTATAAAGATGTTGGTCGTTGGCAACATGTCATGACTACATCCTCCCTCAGTCTCAGAGGTCACATGCTGCTTGTCTTCAGGAGCATTTTATTGCCCTTTATGAGTGTTGCCCACAGATTCAGTTATATGGATTTGCTAAGTCTTTAGTTCATTATTAGATGGAATTTGTGAGGTAAAAATAGTCGACCTCAGTGGGATTACATATGGAAAAGAAGACGGCAGCTGATGTCTTGCGCTGTATTTTCCGCATTATAAGGCGCACTGGATTATAAGGCGCACCTTCAATGAATGGCGTATTTTAAAACTTTGTTCATATATAAGGCGAACCGCATTATAAGGCGAATAGGATAGACGCTACAGTAGAAGCTGGGGTTGCTCTATGCATCCATTAGAAGGAGCTGCGCTAAAGGGAATGTCAACAAAACAGTCGGATAGGTCAGTCAAACTTTATTATTAGATTACAAAGCAGCGTTCTGAAAACTCCGTTCACTCCCAAAAATGAATAAACCGTCTTCTTTACTTGGCGCAGGTCATCTTGTTGCTTCCTCCACTTCCGCACCATTGATTCGTTCATGTCAAATTCTCTCACTGCTGCTCTATTCCCGTGTTCTACTGCGTGACCGATCGCCTTGAGTTTAAACTCTGTGCCGTAAGCGTGTCTCTTAACAGGAGCCATTTTGGGGTCTTTACATAAACACACAAATGGAAATGAAACGGCACGCCTCACGCAGTCATATATCCCAGCATGAACCGCGTGCTTGAAGTCAGCGGCTGCTTACCGTAGTTGCGAGACCTGTTTTGGCTCAATATTGGTCCATATATAAGGCGCACCGGATTATAAGGCGCCCTGCCAGCTTTTGAGAAAATTGGAGGTTTTTAGGTGCGCCTTATAGTGCGGAAAATACGGTCCATGGCTAAATGTCAGGATACCGTGACCTGAATGGCTCCAATCAATAACCAAGACAAGCCGATGATGACCTACTAAGATAGTTACAAGATACAAAACAGGACTGTTTATAGTACGTATATCTAAGTAGTACATGTCCTGACAAAACCAAAAGCTGCCGTTTATGACTAGCAGCAGAGATAAGGGACCATAAGCGTGATCATTTCCGTTGTCCAAAGGTCAATCTGCAACTGCAAACAGCCCCATGTGACCGGTCTGGTGTTGTTGAGATTCTTTGCTTTACAGGCTTAAACGGACTCACCGTGTCTTTCCTTGTTCCTCCGGTAGGAGTTGATAATTTCTACGATGGAGTTGAGGACATGATTGGCTACAGACCAAACCCCTGGATGAAGTGGAGCTGGACCATAATCACTCCTGTCCTCTGCATGGTGAGGGCCCCGTCGCTCTGGGTGACGCCGTCCGCGTCTTTCGGGCCACTTTGGCTCGCCGTGCTGAGAAACCCTGCTTGTGCTTTCGTTCCGCAGGGTTGCTTCATCTTCTCCCTGGTGAAGTACAAGCCGTTGACCTACAACAAGGTGTATGAGTATCCTGACTGGGCCATCGGCCTGGGCTGGACATTGGCCCTTTGCTCCATGATTTGCATCCCAATGGTGATGGTCATAAAGATTTTACAGTCTGAGGGACCTCTGATTGAGGTGAGAACGAGCGTGATGTTTACTTAAACTCGTCTGCTCTGTATTTAGTGAATAAGTTTCTTTTATGATTAATTATGACCAGGAAAAATAAAACCTGTCACTTAAAACGCCTCAGATACTAATGCTGAGGCTGTAATTGGTCAACAGTTTCAAGTTCAATATAAATGAGGGGAGATAAACTATCATAATTGCAACTATTAAACGACTTATCTGGATGACAATTTCTTTTGTGACATTTGTCAGTGCCAGCTAGATGGTGCATCATCAAGTTCAGCTGTGCTCTTGATTATTGTTTATATTATCCTTCATATCAGTTCATATCAGTAGTATGCTAATTGAGGCTACCTATATTTTCACAACTCGTGTGTGGGTAAAATAAAATCTTGTTTTGTGAGTGTGTGCCTGTTAGAAAATTGCCCTGTACTCAGTACGGTTGCATCACAGAAGCAGAAGCTTCCTCTCTCCCAATCTGGGCAGCTGCTGAAGCCTCTTCATATCATCATTCACATCCGGTGTCCTGTGTGATGCAACCGAATCTAAAGCGACTGGGTCACCCGAGTGCCCCCCCTTGCGCAAACATAGCGACTCGTGGCGGCGCGTCATCGTGAGCCCGGAACCGCCCCAGTTTCACCCGATGCTAATTAGCCCGATGTCTCATCTCCTTCCCCCAGAGGATCAAAGCGGTGGCGGCCCCGGCGAAGTCAGGCGTGAGCTCTCGCCCGAAAGAGTACAACTTGAAGGGCAGCGAGCTGACACAGCCCCTGGACCCAAACGGGAACAATGGCTTGATCAAGCCCACCCACACCATTGTAGAAACAATGATGTGAGCGCTCTCTGTGAGAGGAATACGATTGATGTGCTTTTTCTGTGTTTTCATCCTATTTGCTAACTTTGATAATGGTAGGTTTACATTGTTCAGTATATTCACATTAGAAATACTCTGGTTTGATTTATATGAAGAGAGTTATATATTATTGTTGTAATTTTCTTCTCTTGTAATTTCTTTTTTTCCTTTTTTTTTTTTTTTTACTATATTGATATTGTCGATGTTACAATTGTTGCTGTAGTTGGCACTGATCTCGTTTAGGCAGTATTTTTGAGATAGAACATGTTCAATGTTTACTACCTTTATTTTGATTCCGGGGATATGAGGATTATGCCTTTTTTTTTAAAAGAAAAAGACGTGCTAGAAGGAAAAAAAGAGTAAATTCTCACTTCTCGTCAATTCAAGTCAACTAAATAAGTAATTAACAGTGAAAAGGTAGAAAGTGTCTGAACACCCTCACGTGATTGTGGCAGTCTTGTTGCTCCCGCTATCTTGTAATCTCTTGTTGTTTTTTCATCCCACAATGAAAACTGAATGTACCTCCGCGAGCAGCGGAAGCGAGCCGCCCACGTCTGTGAGAGTCCGTAGCCATAACATGTCGAGTGGCGATATGCAGTGTATAGATAACAGACCTTTTGCTTTACGACCTTCTACGTTACGAGTTGAACAAGGCCTTGGCCAAATACTGTGAGAAATGCATTCGTGCGATCGTGGACAACAGCTGAGGCAAAATACTAAAGGCGACAAAAACAGCTAGGAGAGAAAAGCAAGGAGTAAAGGGAAGTGGCATTTTTAGAGTATTTGTACACTGCCTGTGTGACTACTATAGTCAGTCCCAGTGCATTTATCAAAACCTCTCTTTGCACTTTATATGTTATTTCAACTTTATTGTAGTGTTTGTTTTTATTGCTGAAAGGCATTGCAGATACATTTGCAACACATTATCAGGAGGAAATATTTTTAGTTTCTAACTTTTTGATATAACTTTGGTATACAGTGTCTAGTCCCCTCGCTAAGACAATGACAAATTAGACTAGAGAACTGATATCAAATACTCTGATTTGTAACAATTAATGGAATCTGTGAGAACTTCATTTAAAAAGCAAAAAATCCATCTTTTTTTTTCTAAACCTGTCAGCTCTCTTCATCGTGCTCATTTACAGTAGCAAGCGTGCTCTGCAAAAACTACCACTGGATTCTAGTGTCTAATGTTCGGTTACATTTGTATTGTAGAATTTGAATTGTTTGTAAATCACATATGCCTTTTTGTAACAATTTTATACTGTACAACATCTGAACACCACCACTGACTCATTGTCGTACTGAGATCTTACCATTGTTGTCGAAGTGTCAGCCAGCGTGAGCCCCGATGACACTTTTCAACGTGCAATACCTGATGAGGCATCGTCATCCCAAACGCCTGATGATAGTAATGAAACAATGCTCGTAGTTGGATACAGAATCTGAAATTGTTGTTCCTGAAGCATTAGCGGGAGGCACCACTGCGCCATGCTGATTCCTCCACAAAAACAACCTTGTGCTCTATGAAAATTCAAATGTACCAAAGTATTTTTTTTTTCCTTTCGTCTCACAGTTTTCCCCTTTGGAGATGCACATTGCATCCTTTCTTTTTAGATTAAATAAACATCATTTTTCTTTGAATTTGTTTGTGGCGCTTTCATTTCTGGATGGCATTAAGTGACAAACGCACACACTGTCGCAGCAGCAAAAAGCTTGCGCAGAGTCATTCATCACCCACACAACTGAATTTCTTGAGGTTCATCCATTTTTTAGCTTTCTCTTAAAATCATTAGCTCGTATTCCTTTGCATATACGACTCCGTGGGGGCAGCAAATGAAAGTCAACTCTTTAAAATATTAACTATATCTAAATAAACTAAACAGGTAATGGTTTTCCTCTATTTCTTTCTGTTCCTGCCAAACTCGAACTACATGCAGCAGTGACGCAAGGTGGTTCTATTTTTCTAAGATCACTCTTTAACCGCAGAAATTAGCTCGTGTGCATGGCATTTCTATTCTAGTCATCACTGTTCCCACCTTCACTTTCGCCCTTCGTCAGTGCTATTTTCGAAGTTGATCTGTATCCAAATCACAATGCATTTCGATTCCACACCTCAAATATCAATCTATATTTACTCAAACAAATGCCCTTTATCGAAGGCCACCGGTGACCTCCTCCCGGCCGTTTCTTCTCCGCTCCCTCCGACGGCTCAGTGACGGCCGTCCTAAACTTTTACCGCGCGTGAGCGGCCGTTCATCCAGCAGCACTTGGAGCTCTGAATCCCCAAACACTTTCATTCACGTCAGCAGCCTGCATGTGGGTGGTGCAAACGGCCTTCAGTTACTTCCATGGAAATTGTATCGCACATGGAGAAGCCATGCTTACAGGTGCTTTCTCTAGACTGAGCACTGGAGGGTCGTTAATGATGGAACTAGAATGCATCTTCTCATATCAGATACATTAAAGAAATGCAAAAAGAATGAATCCCTTTAGTTTTTTTACTTCGAGTACTATTTGAGTATGTCAGCTTAATGCAAATAGCATTCTCATTACAACATATCAAATTGTAAAAAAAGGTTTGCTGCATTATCAGAGCTCATTTTTCAGCCTGGGAGCTGAACAAAATAACTGATAATTATGTTAATTGACAAAGTATTTACATAAGGATCATTAAAAAAAAACTAACGCTAATGGTCAACATTTTAATCTGTTAATGTTCTCTGGACATGAAGAAAAAATAGTGTTTACCGTCATGATGCACTGAAGGCAGAACGCCAATCCCTTTTCAATAGATTTGACAATATTTGATTAAAACTTTACGTAAGACCAGGCGACAGTTTTTCTTGTTTGGTCAAAGCAGAAAAACTGAACACAAGCAGGAGCTAAATTAGCGACAGTTTCATAACTTTATTTTGTTAAAAACAAATAGTAAGAAATTAAATAACAAAAATAAAATATGCAAATAAATATTTCTTCTGAATCGGTTCCCAACATATTCAGGCAAACAGTTGAAATCAACCAAAAATGCACACATTCAGTATCACAGCTTACAGGAAGATACTACAGTGTATGTGCAAAAAATAATAAAAACAAAGCACTGCATACAATGGTGTATGTTACAGTAAAATGAAGATAATACATTAAAATTCAAAACCTCAAAAATAGGTTTTTGTGTACAACAAGACATTTAGATACGCAATACAAACAACGCGGTCCCGAGGATGAATCAGTCTCCTAAAGCTGCTCAGGAGAGGTCGATGACGTCACCCCCAACACTTTGACGTCAGACAATGTGTGAAATGAACCCGATGTTCGTTGCTCTATAAAGTGAGTTGATCTGAAGGGTCAAATAAAAGTTTCATGAAAAGAAAAATTGATCCACAACACCACATCGTGATATGAAGGCAGAGCTCTTAGAGATCCTGAGGAGACACAGATGGATCCAACTCTTAGAAAACCAAAGTACAACTTGGTGAAAACACATCCTGTGCATGTTTGACATGCAACCGGCCACCGCAGGAAGGAACAGATTGACGGACTAAAACCACTAAAAATAAGTGCCGTCAGCAAACCGAGATAAACACACGCGTCTGCTCAAAAACTGACGAGTCATTTTCTTAGAAATACTCAAACTGAAAGTGAAAGTGATCAGAACTCACTTCTTGGAAAAAGAAAAAGTTGTTGCTGTGTGAGTGTAAAGAAAACAGAAACCAAGCGTGACTCAAAACGGTGCTTTGCAAATGTGTCTTCAACCCAAAGATGGAGGAGAGAAGCATTGTGTGAGCAACCATAAAGAGTGGATTCATCTCGGGAACACCTGCTTTTGTAACACAGAGGGCAGCGTGTCTTCGCAAGCATCCGTGGTATTGAGATATGGGGGGGGGGGTTCAAAATATATTTAATGATACTTGGCAAATAGTGTGCGTTGGGTCTATTTGGAGGCGCTGTCCCCTTCTGGCGGGCAGGCCGTGCAGAGAGGACACTGGAAACGAGGGCGGCGAGCCAAGTCGCGGCTGAAATAACTCAAATAGGTGCGACGTGCCTTGAACCTCGAGTCCACGAACGCCCTCTGTGTCTCCCCGCGCGACTGTTTAATATGCATACAAAGCACCGCATGTGGGGCGTCTCTGTGCAACGGGGTACGAGGGAGTGAAAAATTGGCCTAACGGTTCCTCAACAAGAGCTCGGAGCTCTGTGGAGCGGGAGATTGTGAATTTATGCGGCGCATGTGTGCAGCATTTGATTCTCTCCAGAGCTGAGGCGTGTGTGTTGACATCCTGGCTTCATCAGGAGCGATGACTCCTCTGTTATATAACCCTGCATGTGGCTCTGCCCCTGGAGAGCAAAGCGGTGGGGGTGGGGTTATGTCTGTGTATGTGTGTGTGTGGTGGCTACCCTGAAGCAAGAGGCTCCTCCAAACTGCATCATGTGAACACAATGACTAAAACTGGCCATCGTGCACACATGCACTTGTAATGTTTGCGAGCGAGGCGTGCTCTCAGGCAGACACGGGGTCTGTTGCTGTGGATGCGACGGCGTGCTGAACATGAGTGTGAGGGTCTGTGCGAGAGGGGCAATGTGACAGAACTTAACCGTGTGTGCACACGCAAAACCCAAACGTGCGTGCATGTGTGTGTATGTGTGTGTGGGGGGGTTGCCCCCGCGAGCTGTGGTGGCGCTTCAACAGTTCGCCGTCTATCTGCGAGGTCACAGCGCGATGCTGTTGGTCCTGTGGTCGGAAAAGCAGAACAGTGAGTTGGAGGGGTCGTCACAGTCGTTGGGCAGCTCGGCGTCTGCTGCTGCCAGCGGATTCCTGCTAATGACCAAGTCCAGGCTGTCTCCGGCGTCCATAATGAGGGGCACCGTCAGACAGCAGTCCAAGTCCCTGGTCCTCACGCGGTTCACCTGGAAGATCACGACCGACCCGTTTAGCATTCAACACCCTGCGCATTCTGTCAGAGCAGAAGGTTCAGATTTGCCTCTTTGTTGCGGGCGAGTTTAATGAAACAAAGACACACGGCAATCTGTGGCCATTCTCTGGAGACACCAAGTACTGAAAAAGGGTTGAAAGTGATCAGGATATTAGGTGCTGACTTCAGATGGAGAAATAAAGAAAAAACAAAACCATTTCCATAAAAAAGGGCTGCTAACAGTTTGAATATAAACAGTTTATGTCGTAAAACATCCTGTTATGAAAGCCCCTAAAAACATGCCAGGACAACTGATGGAAGTAATCTGGAGTAGGCCAATTATGGCTCATGAACATGGTGTAAATTGCTAAGCATAGTTTTTTGTAAGATTAAATAAGGAGTAAAAATGAAATTTTTCTTTGTTTTACTGGCTATAAAATGTTGGTCATGCTCCTGAGAGCTCCCCGTGTGGCAGTGAGCCAGGAGGCCCCGAGTTACAGGGGCCGCAGATCAAAGAATAAACTCGCACAAGTTGCTCCCGTTTCGATGACTAAAAACAGGCCAGAGCAACAAAAGGTTGGCTGCCATTGGGGTGCATGAGGCTGCTTCATTCATTCTGCTGAAAACAGGGCAGACGGCCCCCAGGTTCAAGCTTCAGGTTACAAATAAAAAGAAAATGTTTTGCAGAGACAAAACCCACCTGAAGGATGCGGTCGAAAGGTTTCAACCCCGCCTGGTCAGCGGGGCCGTCCGGTCGAATCATGTTGACAAACACTCCTTTTTCCAAGAGTCCGTCGGACACGCTGAAGCCAAAGTCCCGACTATCAAGGTCCTTCCTCACGGTCACCTGCAGAGATCAGAAAATTAGACCAGTCACCACGTCTGTGAGCATTTACATGTTAGAAAATTCTTCACCACAGAGTGGAAACATGAGTGATGCGAGACTAAGATTGGGAGGAGAGAATGACCTCAGTGTGTTGCTCTCAGGCGTCAGACTAGAATTTACAGCGAGGACATCAAGTCCTACATAAAAACCGAAAACAGGGACGTTATCCCTGCATCGAGTGTAATCTCTGGCACTGTAACTGTTTTGACTGTATACAAAGACTCATTCATTTGGGTGGTCCGCAACTCAGAAGCAGATTTCCCACCGAGACATTCAACAACTTTTCCTCATGTAAGCCGTGTTGACTGCAAATATTATTGATTTCCACTCTTCCTCTTTACGCAACACGACGAGATGCCCAGATGACACCGAATGTGCATCCCGACCAGCGCTCACAGGGCGAGCACAGTCGGCGGTCACAGCATGTGTGTGTGTGTGTCGCTCCTCGGATAATGTCGTCTAATGGGTGTTTGTCCCGCATCCGATGCAAGTCTGGACGGGCCGGGCGTCCACTGGGTCCAGTTAAACCGCGCAGACGCGAGCGGTGAGTCAAGAGAAAGAGCCGCGCAGGTAATGGGCAGAATCCCCCAGGACGGCGTTGTTTGTGCTGCGCTCGGCAAGTGCAAGGGGAGCTGATCACATTTCCGTTTGAATGATGTGACGCTGCTCCAGATCAGAGGCCGTCGAGGAGCAGCGGAACCGTATAGTACATATAGGATTGCCATTCAATATTCATGAGCAGCCGCAGCCCAAGAAAGGACGAAGATCAAGGAAGTAACACCTCTGTTTTTGAAAAGAGAGAAGCTCGACGACTGAGTGACGACAGAAGAACACTCCACGTGGTCAATACACTTGGGTGAATAAATGTTGAGTTTCAAAATGTTTTTCTGACTTATTAATCACAAAAAGTCCATGGAGAATAAAGTTATGCAAGGATGTAAAACAAGGTCAGTCGAAAAAAGTAAAATGTGATCTTTGAAACTTCCACAAGATGCAATTTGAAAAAAAATCATAGTTGCATGAATGATGTCTCCGGTTTTGTATTGTTTTTCCAAAAAGTGTGTGGAAAAACATGGCCCACCAGAGGGTCCAATCAGGTCTACTTGTGTGTAAAGGGATAAAAAAGACAAAACAGCCTCCTGTTGGGACCTTCTACAACTTGTCAACCAAGCAAACGCATTAAAAACACTTAAATTTTGTTTGGATTTTCCATTTGCAAGAATTCACTTTGAGATGCTGTAAAGCTCCAAGTTTTCACAGAGCTCCAGGATGTGTCAGTGAAAGTAAAAAAGGGGGAAAAAAACTCGACACATGATTCAGAGGCTTCGACTTTTTCGTGGTCAGTCTGGTTTCTGAGGTGATTTTCAGACGAGTAGGTGTTTTTGAAGTCACCTTGTGCAGTGCCAAAGCTGTCGGGGACAAAACCCCCGACGTGTCGCCTTTGACTCTGGACGATGCGTCCCTGGTGCCGCTGGATATGTTCAGGCTGCTCGTGTTTTTACTCTCCCTATGGATTTCTTCCCTCTTATTAGGACTGAGTTCCGATTGAAACATGGAGTCGTCGTTGGTCTTGGTCTCCTCTAGGTAAAGACTAAGAGCGCTACCTGTCATGGATGCCTGAAAGACAGCAGAATGGGGAACGATTAGCCAAGTGAAAAGAAAAACAAGGCTTTCGTTTGCACAAACAAACTGTACAGATATTTACTGGAGCGGGGCACACAGATTAGAGGCCGTGGCATTGTGAGAGCCTTCCTCGGTCAGTATGGCAGCAGGTGCCCAGCTTGTCTTGTCAGATTTAATAACAGATTACAAACTGATGATTATCGTAATGCTTCATCTGGCGTGTTCGTTTAGGCCCGACACCCAACACGCGGCGAGGACAAGACAGATGGGAGGAGGAGGAGAGGGAAGGCAGCTCCGTACCTCCAGCTCCCTGAGAATCTCTGACTGGCCGCAGGTCTCCAGGTCCTGCAGAGCCTGGGACCAGAAGCTGTCTTCCTGGTTCAGGGTGCCATGGCAACGAGGAGGGCTGACGAATCTATGACAATGCAGGAACCACAACATGAGAGCAGCCCTGCAGAGCGGAGGCCGGCGCTGCGTACAAGAGCAGCATGGGAAATGCAGTTTGTTTTTTTGAGGGGGCCCACGGTAGCTGGAGAGTCCCAGTGAAAAGCTCTCAGGACCACAAGGAGGGTTTACTGTAAATTCTCCGCCTCGTATCAGCTTGAAAGCGGAGGGGGGTCCGCGAGGTTAGATCGAGCCACAGTTCACACTCACAACGTCACTTCCCCACCCCCCAAAAAAAATCAGGAAACTGAAAGTATGTGACACAAAAGTTCAGGAAAAAAAAAAAAAAAGAAGTCAAGCGTGGAGAGACAGACAAGGCTGATGTATCCTTGGAGGGGGCCTTTTGGATGGGGGGAGGCTCTCTGAGAAGATGTTTTGTTTTTTTCATGTGGACAAGGGGTGATAGAAAAAAGATGTGAAACACCAAAAGAGTTCGTGGGCAGTTAATAAAGCAGATGAGAGAGAGAATACCTGAGAAAGAAGAGAAAAGAACAGTTTGGAAATGCAAAAAACACACCGAAGCTTAAAAACACACGATGACTACAGAAACAGTCCAATGAATACAGTGTAGCAGCAAAATCAAAAGACACTTTTGCACAGGTTGTCATGAAACCTCAAAAAAACCACAGAAAAATACTTGAAGCTCTGCCGACATAAAACGAGATGATGAAACGAGTGCAACAAAATAACAGGTCGCAACTTATTCCTCTTACAGACGAGCCAACAGGCTCACTGAGCAGAGAACAGAAACACAATGACTTATGACTAAAACACTGGAGCAACAAAGCTTGTTGTGTAACCAAGTATATTCATCTCATTGACTCATGTTGATCTGATGAAGTACAATGTATACGAACTTCAGTTTATATATTTATACACTTTGTATGTCAGTATTTAGTACATGAGTAAACATACAAGCTGCTGAATTAAATGACTTCAAGTACTTTTTGTCCACGTTCAAGATGTATTTTAGGCTTTTTCCAGATGACCAAGTTTGACATTTTTCAATGTTTTCAGTCTTACGAAAATATGTAGAAACACATAATTGCAACAAATCCCAGAATCACACATTTCCTGAAGACCCACAGCTGCTTCTATGACCGACAGTAGGAAAAGTGAAGTAAACAACCAGCCGGAAAAGCCATGTTGACATAAATCCGGTCAGACTGATGTTTAGCTCAGACAGGACAAATAAAGACATAAACTAGACGTCTCTCTCTGTTTCAGCTTGAGGGGAGGAGATAACTTCACAGCTGAAAATGCTTTCTAGAACAAAAACAAAAACCCAAACCTTTTACCAGAAGCCGCCCTCTGGAACGGACACCCTCCTCTGCACTCACCCCGGGATCTTGTCCCACTCGTCCTCCGTGAATCTGCCATCATACAGGGCCGAGTGGTGGACGAGGCCTGCCGAGCTGGACGTGGTTTGACTCCTGTGCTTTGTGCGCCTCCACTCATGTGGATTGAGCAGCAGATCAGACGCTTTGTGAAGATACGTCCCTGAGAAAGAGAGAGAGAAAGAAGTCTCACACAAAGCAAAAAAGAAGCTAAAACGTTTCGTGTGGAACTGTATAGTTGATATTAACATGTGTGAGTGTCCATGGACACATGAACGTACACAAATATTTTGGAGGTTTCATTTGGTTCATGTCTCAATGGTGAGCCTCACCTTGGCTGCTGTAGCCAGCGTCGAACCCCGAGCTATCCCAGGAGCTCATGGCAGAGTCTATACTGGGCACGGTGGCCGAGTAGACCTCAGAGTGTTTACTCGTCTTCGGGAAATCCGCAAGGTCGTCCTCCGTGTCGCTCAAGAACGCGGCTTCTCTGTCCGAGTGCCGCTGGCCATCAGAGTCTGGGATGGCAACACAGAGCAAGATCGGTGAACCGTCCAGCACGACGTTTACGAACCTGATTTAACCGTTTTCCCCAGAGCGTTTATTGAGGTCTACCTCCAGTTCTCCACCCTTCTCTCTTAAAGCACCTTATTTCGTAACAAGCAGAGCCTGATTTAGGGCCGATAAGACTGTGGAAAAGTACAACTTGCTCTGTTGGAGGATTCTAAACTTTTTTTGTGCGTTTTGCATTCAAAACCCAAGTGATGAAATGATCAAGACAGAATTGGTGTGTTTCTCTCATATTAATCGTGAAGGAGAAAACAAAAAATATAGTTTACGTTCAGATTGCTTCTTGATCTTGAGGGTGACCGACTCCCCGGCCATCTGCAGGAGGTGGATGGCTTCGCTCAGAGGCTTTCCTTTAAGGCTGACGCCGTTGATGGCCAGAACTCGGTCTCCTATATGGATGGCGCCGGTCCTGCAGCGTCGGACGGGGGGGCAGAGGACACAGAGACACCAGAATATACCAGACAGTACCAACAGGAGGGCAAGTCAACCTGTCAGGCTGCCAGCGTGCTGACCGAGGCGGAAACAAAGAGGCTTCTTGTTATGGGGAAAAATAACCGAGACGGGCATTGTTTACTGTCTCTAAAAAAAAAAAACCTTTCCATCCAAAAAGGGGCCATAAAACCACCAAGTCGCTTCAGCTCAATGGGCCACTATCCTCCCAAAGAACTAGCGAGACCAGCAGCGGGTTCCTCCTCACCTCTCTGCAAGGCCTTTCTTGGTGAGACCCGATATGACGATGGGGTCAAAGGGCTCCTCTGTGCCCGAGATGGTGATGCCCAGTGGTCCGTTGTACCTCTTCAGCTCCACTGTGTAGATGATGGAGCCCGACATCTCCAGCTCATCTGCAGCCAAACAAAGCAAGAACCCGTCGTTCAAGGGGATACTCGTTGCTTTTAATATTGTCCTTTCCCCAAATCCTTATTGACGTCAAATTGTTTTTTTCAATCTTAAATCCGTCACAAAAACTTGAGGGACTAATTATCAACATGTCTTTGCAAAGAACAAGACAATCCTCCAAAGGCCGCTTTTTCCGTTGGAAAAGGAACGCTGGCAGCCAGCATGTGAAGTGGTTTATACTTTGACGCAGTTATTTAGTAACCAGTTATGAGCATTCAATGCAGTTTTTATTCTAAAAACCACAGTTGTGAAACGTGGTTAGTGAACATGAAGTAGAATGATCTATGTTCTGTTCAATACGTTTGCTGGATAAAGGTTTATCGTGTGATTCGAGCCACTCGTGTACCGATATTGTCCTCGTCTTTCTGGATGCGTAGTTTCACCATGTCCTCGGCCTGCTGCAGGACATGCATGGCGTCCTCCATGGTGCAGTTCTCCAGACGCACAGTGTCGATGGCCAGCAGCCGGTCCCCGGGCTCCAGAGTGCCCGTTCTGTGAGACGCAGGAGCGAAAGGATCATCGATATGAAGGAGGGGGACCACAGAGCTGCACTCCTGACTCACCCTTCGAATCCGATTAGCCCCGTGTCCCAGGAGGGATCTTCGTGGGGTGACCGTAACCTCAACCTCCTCCACACTGAGCAGACAAATGTAGCTGCGCTGCCCTACTGATCCAGTTTTGATAGCGCAATCCAATTAGGCTTTTGTTCAGCAGTGGCCACACAATCCTTTTCATATGCGAATGTGTATATATTCATACGCAAGTTCACGTGTTTACATCTCTGCTTGCATTTTAACACATTCTGCAGACCTGATACAAAGTTCAACATGCACCTCCAGCTGAGCTGAAAGCCAGAGCCACTAATGACTAAAAAAACTGTCACAACACAGATTGTAGAAATAAGAGCAACAAGCATTTATCTGACGGGACATACCTGTGTGCTATACTTCCTTTTCTGATGTCAGATATAATGAGGGGTTTGCCAGGTTTTTTACTAGCTGGAAGAAACAGAAAAAAAACGTTCTCAGGGCTTATTCCAGATAAACAAATGAACTAAAATAAACAAAAAAAAGTGTTAAAATCATAGCTGCTGTTTCCTTTTCTTGCACTGATCACATATGGCCTATAAAACGTCAGTTACAGCAGAAAAGGTGTGGATGAATGTTATAGGCCAGTATTACTCAAGTGTAATGAGGTCCATGCTTTCCATGCAGTAACAGGTTTGTGATATGGATCACAGCCCATTGATTTGAAGAGTTACAGTTTGCAGTATTACTGAGCAACACTGCCCCCTGCTGATCATCTCGCTGCTCTCCAACTCACCACTGATGGTGATGCCCAGCTCCACGCCTCTTCTTTTTGGTAGTTTTACATGGAAGGTGCCGCTGCTGGGGACCACAGACTCTGTCGGGAGGTGTGACAAACAGTAGATAAATTCAAGGCAGGTGAGCACAAGTGTTCAGGTCACACAACAAGGATTCCCTTTTATGATACCTGCGACGTCGAACTCGACCTCCACCGTGACCTTGTTGGACAGAGCGGAGTCTCTGAGGAGTTGGTGAGCCTCCTCCAAAGTGCCGTCTTCAGTCGGGATGCCGTTGATGGACAGCAGCCTGTCTCCAACCTGCAACAGCCCACATCTGCACACAGAACAAACAAACAAAACTGAGGGAAGAAAATCTCCAACTGACAAATCTCATCCTTGAACTTCTCTATACAAACTTTAATGCAACTATTTTCTGACTCCTTGTGTATTCTGAGCTAAAATGAGATGCAGTTCAATCGGACACCTGGTCTTTAAATGGGATTTTAAGTTTTTCTTCAGGATACCGTCTCAGATTCATGCAGCAGCTTTTTGACCAAAGTTTGTTGCTTTTTCAACACTTTAACCAAAGTCTAAATAGTAGAGCTACTTCAAATTATGTCTTCAAATACAACTTGATTCAAACAACATTGAGTGTAAAGTACAAGTATTTTTTGGCCTGCATGGTACAAGATGTTTTCCTAATTCACTGTACCTATAAAAACAGTTCACCCTGTAAATACGTGCAAGCTGAGCTTTATATTCTAGTGAGCTACACAGCCTAATGTGTTCATGCTCAAGCCCAGTGGGGCTATTCCTCTCTGTTAACAGCAAAAATGTGTAGAAGTTGACCTTATTCGAACTTTAAAATGACTTTGTTAACATGCGCATATCACACGTTTAATCAGACCTCCAATTTGTGAGGGCAAACACCGAAGCACTGTCATCTGCGATTAATTCACTGGCCACCGCTGCTCATTAACCCTGTGCTGAGGCTGAAGCGCCGACATCACCGCGCTGATGCTGCGCTTGACTCACCCCCCCTCCAACTGCTGCCGGACTAATCGGGCTGCGGCACCCAGAGGAGATGGCCTCGCATCGCCCCCGGCCACCATCGTTAATCTTGCACGACGACGACGGATAATAGAAACTGGCCGTATTTCAGCCGCGCGGTAATGAGGCTGCAACATGTAGTGTCAATCGATACAAGACACACTACTATCACTACGAGCAGGGTTTCGCCATTGAAAAAACAAATCCAATGGCTGCATCAACATCTAGTGGCTAGTGTTTCACTCATCACCACCGACACAAACTCCGCCTGAAACTTGCATATAAAGATAACTGAGAACATCTGTTGAATTTTGTACCAATAAATCAGTATTATCATGTCAGCAGGATAAGCATAACTCATTCTATTTTAAAATATAGACGAAGATGCAACAAGCTGTCGTACTTGCAGCGATAAAGTTAAACGTCACAACTACTGTGTTTGCATGCCATCAGTTGCTGAACATCACTTCACAAAGACACACTTTAGCCTGAGGAAACATTGACTTTCACCAGTATTTTGGGACTCAAACGAATTTACAACATTTTGGTTTATACCAAACCCCATTTAATAGTCATTCAGACATTCACAGAAGAACAGCTAAATACCACTACATGGAAACTCCAGGGGTGATCCACAATTTGTTACTATTTCAATTGTTTCTGCAATAGTTTATCCTGGACTGAAGGGAGGGACTGAGAAAACTACTTTGGTCCTCCTATGTTCGATCTGTTGCTCACACAGCTGTTATGGTTTACATCTGAAAAAGGATCAATGTTCAGTGTTTTATCATCCGCAGAATTAAAAAAAGGACTTCTACTGTTCGTCCAAAATCATTTTGTGAGATTGCAATTGACCGATGCTGTTCATTGAGGAAAATAAACTGGCTGCATTTGATATACAGCAGCAATAACCAAAAGGTGCAGAACAGCTGCCATGTATTGCAAGCAACAAACCAAACCAGGTGTGAGACGACATAAACTCAAGTCGACCTGAATCCATAAAACTTGTGACAGACGTTAAGAAGGCCGTTGAGTTTTTAACAACCTCCCAGAGAAGGTCACTAAGGTTCAGATATCAAAGGCACAACAGAAAAAGCTGCAAGACACATTCTGTGGAACTGCAAGTGAATGAGGGGCCATGAGGGAAAAAGACTAAAGTATTGTTCATTTACAAAATGACAAAGATGTTTAATGAAATAAAAAAAATCCTTCCTTTGGTATAGAACTAAAAACTATTGTAAAGACACTGTCACACAAGTGAGAGACTGTCAAATGATTTGTGGAAGAGATGTAGTTTATATTCCTTAGAAGACGTCCTTTGTTGTCTTTTATAGTGATTGAGTCGAGTTCCTCTGTCTCTTATTTACTGGCATTTTGACGTTGATGTAAGGCTAGCGAGTCTCAATAAAATATCCACTGACAATAAAATCTCAAATACCCAAAAGTTCCCATCATTTCTGCAACCAAACTTCATTCAATGATATGTGAATCCACAGTTTCAAATTACTGCTCGCACTCGATCGCGTAACTGAGCGTCAGTGCAAAAGGGAGTGTACGAGCCAACGTGGGAGCATTTCAGACCCCCGCCATTGAGACACCAGGCTAAAATTAGCCCCTTTCTCACATGTGGTGTTTCATCGCCGGGCTGAATGATTAGCGCGGAGGCCCTGCAGTTCAAGGTGACTCCCTATATGATATTTGTTTACTCGTTAGGCGTCTCATTGCGTTACCTCTCAGCAGGGCTGTCAGGCTCAATAAAGCGGATGACTGGGGGAGCGGACAGGGTTTCTGTGGCAAAGACACCCCCCTGCAGCTGGATCCCAAAACCTGTGAGCGGATCCCCCCTCAGGACGACCTCGCTCGTTTCCACATGAAAAACCTGCCCCCCTGGGCCCACCGAACTGGACGCCAGAGACACTGAGGGAGGGGAGGCGGGAGAGAGAGGGGGGGGGGGGCACGACACACACATCAGAGAGAGATATCAGTTGAGAAGTGGCAGATAAATGGAGCACGAGGGGGATTGTAGGAGACAAAAGAGGGAGGAGGGTAAAGGGAAGAGACGTGCACCCACAGAGACTACATGGGCATGAAAAGGGGATGAGTCACTTAATCCGCGTTTACGTCATTCACGTTCAAGTCAGTGATCGGATCTGTTCAGAGCAGCAGGAAAGGTGGCTTACTTTTAAGACTCCTCTCACTCGACGCCCTTTTTTCAATGAATCATTTGTCTGCACGACTCAGATTAGGAAATGCTTAAGAAACGGACGAGGTTGTAACAAAATGAAATGTTTGTGAAAGGTTTCTCCCCCTACATGAGCTCTTGTGGTCCTTTTTCCGGTTCCTCCTCTTGCCAGTGGAGATGCGCGGGCTGGTGGGGGCCAGTGGGGCAACGGGGCAAGGCAGGGTGTTGCTCCCCTGGCTGCTGAAGCCGGAGGTGGCTGTGGAGGAAGGGGAGAAGCCACCACTCACCAGAGCTGAAAGGAGACATAGCACTGCATGTGTCAAACGCCTGGCAACATCCACAACACACACAAGGAGGAAAACGTGGTCGCCCATGTTGGATGAGATGTAACAATTGTGCTGGGAAAAAAAAAAAGAGAAGTCTCCTGCTTTGGTGTCTCGCCAGCAGCAGTGCTGTCACAAGTGATAACTTACATTTGCAGTGGTCCTGCTGGTTGTGTGGGTGGCTTGGGCTGCTCCATGTCTTGCTGTGGCTGGCATGTGGGGGATGGCAGTAGTTGCTGCTCTGGTCCCAGTGATGATGGTTGCTTTTCTGTACCTTCACTGCGGCAGCAAAACGCATGCATAGGATTAACCACATCCAATCCTATGCTGTGTTATTCTAAACTCAACCCATGAAAAAAAAAAAAAAAAAAAAAAAAATCACATTTCTGCTCCTCTGTCTAAATTCGTACCACTCCACACGGAGCCCGGAGGACAATTCAGAGCAGAGTAATTGATATTTAATGTCTTTTTTATGGTACGCTAGATTAAATCCTGTGGATAAATGCATTCCGATGTGCATCCCGGAAACAATTAGACACACAGAGCCGTATGGAAACGTGATGAGAGGTCCAAAATAATACATTGACGAATCTTACATTGACAAGCAACGTTCCACCAAGCTGAATGCAGTCCGTAGATCATTCTTATCACTTCATTTTCAAACACGCCAAAAGGTACAAAAACAGCCTGAGTGAGGTGACCACCAGCCATGACGAGGGAGCGGTACTGGCTGCGAGGAGGCGTGTGGCGGGACCTTGATTGGACCCAGCTGAAGGCCTGATTGGTGTTAATGCAGAGTGTCCGCCTCTGAATCTGATTGGCAGCATTAATGTGTTTCACTTTAATCCCTTTTTAAGGATCTGTGTTGACTTCTCCGACTTGAGAGGAAATTGAAGGGCCCGCAGACTGTTGTTTATGCTGAAAGGCATCTTATCCCTCGTGTCAGAGCCACTGTAGCACAAGGAATTCAGTCAGACAGTATTCAGAGGGCCTTCAAAGGGAAACAGCTGACCCACTGTATGACACACACCTCAATAATTAACTTCCCTTTTACACATTCATGCAGCTAAATTTGTCACCGAATGCTACATGTGACAGTAATCCGCGCTGCTTCGTCTGGGTCTAATCTCCGGCTGCTCGTGCACATGGATGGAGGATTTGCCGGAAACGTTGGCGACTGCAGAAGGGACCAGGATGTTTGCCATTCGCAGGGGAGCCCCGGTTCAATCCAGCTGCATGCAATCAGAATATTTTAAGGCAAACCTCTGGCCCTTTTCAGAAACCAGTTTCTATCTGACTCAATCAAACCTGTAAAGCTCCAGCTCTGCCAGCTTACGTTAAGCTCACCTTGGGGAATCTCTCCAAGAAATGGCGCATTCAATCGACACTGATGGAAAGAAACATTAACTCCTAATCTCTCAGTGGCCATATCAGTCGCATTAAATCCCCAGAGCAGATTAGACAAATTGCATCTTATAATCATGTCTTATCCTGGGGGGAGAAGCTGCAAAAAATATCATCCTATCATAACGCCACAACACCTCATTCAGGAGCCGAATCATGATTGGATTGAGCCTCGCCTGTGTTTCTCTAAAGTGGTGCTGGCACTATTTTTGATTGACAGACTTCGTCAACAACACATCATGCAACAATTTGATGAGCGTCTTCAATAGGATGGATTTTGGCTCCTCCCTCAGCAAAGAAACATAAACGATTAAACGATTAATATTTTATTCATTGTACTTTTGTGTGAATTATCAAGTACTATCAATACAATCTAGTGATAATGAATCCTGCTATAAAGTAGCATCATAGGTTTTTCTGATTTTTGACAGTGTCATACAGTGTTGGTGTTCGTATCAGTTGAAGCCAAAGTTTCCCCTATTCAGACACAGATGTGAAACCTCCGAGTTGATTTAAACAAGGTGATTTGGATTTTGCAGCAAGCCACGAGGCTGAAGACAAACTACATGAACATAGTGCTACATGCTGGAGGTTCAGTGCTGGTGAAATATTTCTCTTGGAAAAAAAACAAAGAGGCCTGAATGTAAGTGGGTGTTTAAATACAGAACAGCTGAAGTAGATCTTAGGCTGAGAATATAAGGGTCAGTTTAGGATCTAACTTTGTGAAGGAAAATCATGAATAATTCATGTAAAACCAGGCAACAAAAGACTGAATTCAGGGACTTCAAACTGAGATTGATCTGCTGCTTTGTCATGTTGTGTGATTCCTCTCATGCCTCCGTGTAATCGCCTCCCTGCAGCTGTTGACCCAGAAATAAGTTCACAGAACATGGCAAGAACATGATCTCTGACAGAGAAAGTGTGTGTACGCGGGCACGCCCGTGTGTGTGTATGGGTGCGCACGTGTTTGTCTAGCTTGTAGGTATGCACAAAAGGCCAAGTGTGTGCCCGATGCCAGAGGGACTGTGGCCAGCAATGTGCCATGTCCACACACACACACACACACACACACACACACACACACACACACACACACACACACACACACACACACCCACTCACAC
>JASSRZ010000053.1:10169506-10184510 GCA_032164315.1 Malacoctenus gilli | reverse complement strand
CACACACACACACACACACACACACACACACACACACACACACACACACACACACACACACACACACACAAAGTGGGTGACACATCACAAACACATTAGACGAGGCAAAAAGCCTCGTAACCACGCGGGCTCCTGAGGGCCCTGACAGTCCAGCAGCTGTCATTGCAGTCAAAAGGCAACATTAGCTCTGGGTTACACAGACCCAACGCGCCGCACGTGACCGAGCACTACTGTACCATCGAGGCGTCCGCCAGCCATCCTCCTCCAGCTTAAAATAACCATCGCCCACCCTGGGCCAGAATTAAGATCAGGATTAATCTGAATACCAACGACCCGAACCGTGAAACGCTCCAACATATGCATGACAGCTATGGAGCCTCACTCGGTTGTGTTCGGCCGAAGGTGCCGGTTTCTGGCTCGGTGACGTGATTCGTGCGTGCAGCTGCACCTAAAACCGTCTGGCGAGTAAAAATAAGACCCCTTCCTCTCTGCATAAACACGCAGCGGGTTAATTAACTCCTCCGCTCAATTCGGGGCACTGCATGCCATCCCTCTCGCGTCCAATCAGAATGTAGGTTGAATACGAGGGCGGTGCTGAAAATGACAATGAAATCATAACGCTATTTCGAGATGTAAAACTTTATTTAGAAAGTGAGACCGTCCAGACCCAGTTTGACTTGCAATGTCTGCCCTGATTCCACACGGCGGAGTGCTGTGCAGGCAGTGTGCACTGACGCTCCTTGCAGTCTGACACTGCTTTAATGCATGCCACATAATTATTCCACAATCTCTGTCATTTGCACTCAGGGCTAAATGGATGTGAGCCCACAATCTGAGGGCTGATATCCCAGCTGCCTTCAAAACCAAACACACTCTGTGGAGAAGAGCGGCGGTAGGTGACAAGTGACCTCCCGCTCCCCCTCTTCGCCCCTGAAGATCAAACAGTGGCGCTCTTACCGACGCTGTTCTTGGTGTCTCTCCTCAGACCACACAGCATGGCGGGAGTTTGGGCGGCGGGCTCGCTGATGTTCAGTAGTGGTCAGGAGGAAGTTGGTGACCCCAGGACCAGGTCGCAGCCGCTCGGACGCAATTACAAAAACATCCCTGTTTGGTCTGGAGCCGACATTCCCCTCAAAGCTCGTCTCTCTTTGCAGGACCTGGTGAAGTCTGGAGCTCCCGAGGGCAAAATCTGATCCTCAGATGGTCCTTCCTGCCTCTTCTGCTTGAACTTATCAGATGCTTCCCCCTCAATCCTCTCGAATGTACAACTACTCTCTGCCGAGCTCCTTCCTATAAGATCCGAGGCTTGGAATGAAGCAGTCCTTCTCCTTCTCTTGCCATCTTGCAGTGGTCCCCGTTTTGAGCCAATCTTAGTGATCGTTCGCCTCTTTTCCGAGGGATTTATCATGCCCTGTTCATGCACTCACACGAGCTCACACACAACCCTCCTCTCTCTCGTACAGAGCTGAGCCAGAGTGTTTGCTCGCTCTCCCTCCCTCTCCTCTCTGCCAGAGGGGTTCAATGAGGCAGGCGCACGCACGCACGCACGCATGTCCCCCCCCCACACACACACGCTAAACACTCCCTCCCCCCACATGCACGCATGTACGTACGCTCATGTCACACACACACGCGTACGCACACACACGCACACACACGCACACACATGCACACGCACACACAATCTTTATCC
Organism: Malacoctenus gilli; assembly: GCA_032164315.1. Taxonomy (NCBI): domain Eukaryota; kingdom Metazoa; phylum Chordata; class Actinopteri; order Blenniiformes; family Labrisomidae; genus Malacoctenus; species Malacoctenus gilli. The sequence goes on along the minus strand of JASSRZ010000053.1, from coordinate 10,182,817 downwards.
AATTCCCACCAAGTCAAAGACGTTTTCAAACCCACCCACCCACACATACTCAGTACACACACTGAGATTAAACACGACCAAACTACACACTCCCCGCACACTCGACTCTCGGCACAATTAACACCACCTGCACATTCATTGTCAGTCTCAGCCCTGAGCAGTGTCACGTTTTTCTCACATCGAGCCTGCTCCCATCTTATAGAGCTTGTATCTTTAAATCTCTTTTACTCACACTCTCGTGCAAGCACTGAATGGAAAATGCACATGCAAAAGATCCCTTTGTCAACTGTGCATTTAGCAGTCCAAATCAATGGGAACTCTTTGCACGGGTGACACATTCAGATTGTGATTGTGTGGGATTAAATTGACTGATTTCCAACCAGAAATAACGAAATCAATCTGGGCCTTGAACAATTTTTCTGGAAAAATGAGGTCCATCTCTTTCAAAGTCTCACATCTGATGTTTTCCCCCCATCTGGATAGTTAAAGGACCATTTGCTGATCTTCCACCCACTGAGATCCTTTCACCCAAACACAGCGGGCCTGTCGCTGCACCTGTCCCGCCATTTGTCATGCACACAAGCCTCGGTGCCTGCCACTTCCTGACACCCACTAAAAACACACCCCTCCTCCAGCCTCACTGACGGCCCCTTTAACCTCAACCCACATGTTCCGGTTCACCACAGCCTAATGTTTGTCTTCGGTGAGACTTTTTGGGGGGAAGGACAGAATCTGGCTGCGATGGTAATGAACCCACGCTGCACAGACAGATTACAACAAACCTCAGAAATCAATGAAATGACACCCTCCAGTCTCCAGCTGCCTGTTGTAACAACTTGTGAGATGATTACAAACAAACATTTCCATGTTTTCACCCGCTGTTGCGTGGAGCCTAATTAGTCAGCTGTTCCAGTGGACATAATACTCTTTGGTGCAGATAATTTCCTCAGGGACTTATGTCCTTAATACCCCATTTTCAATGTGAGTGAGCATCGTCTTTCAGAGCGAGACTAATTAATTTCCAGCAGAATAAAGAGAATCGGGCGATGGAGCAGAGTGTCAGACTGACAAAAACCTCTGGGAACACGCAGGAAAACCTTGTGTGATGATAAATATGATAAAACTTTTGTGTACGTCTTCTGAGTTTGGAATCAACTTTGAGCTTGTAAAATAAAATTCTAAAATAATGAATATTGTTGTGACCACAGTCAAGATATGAGAGTAAAAAGTCAATTTAGAAGAAGGTTTAAAACCGTATTTTGCACATAACAGAGGTTATGGCAAAATGTTTATTTCAGGGTGTTTTTTGTTTTTGTTTTTTTTTTCATTCATAAGTCTAACGTTTGTCTCTACTACAATGAAGCCATTTCAGGCAGGGGACCTGATCTGAAACCACACCGCCACCGCGTGGTGAGCCACCAGAATTACAAGTTACTGTCGCCCAGTTCACCTTGGATCCGTTTATAAAAAACAAACAAGAAAATAAAACAAAAAAACCCAACCCAACCCAATTTAAAAAATGGTCAGCCTGATTGTAGTAAGCTTGTTTGTCGAATCACCTGCACTGCAGAGTGACACTTAGTCATGAGAAGCCTGAGAAATATCAACATTGTTGATCACTGCAGCTGAAGTGATGTTGTTTCATGGTTATTTTTGGCTTTAGCATGTTCGTCACACTCGGGCTTGTGTTGTTGCTTCACCGCTTTGTCTTGTACCGTGCTGGAGGTGGTGGCCAAATCACACAGCAGAGCACAACTGTAACAATTGTTGAAATGCAGTTAACTTGATTGTCCACTTAGTAAAGTGCTGAGCATTCTTGAGGCACACTTGGCTGGCTGTATGTTTGACAGTTTAATTTAGCAAAAAGCCTGCAGCAAACAAACAAAAAATCGAAAGAGTGCTTTATTTAAAGGCTTGTTGATGACAGAAAAACACTGATGACGACCAAATTCCTTTTAAACTTGGCGATAATTTAATCTTGTGCATCTCCTCAGGTTTGAGTAAATTATTTCAAATAATTAAAGGCTGATTTTGTCACCAATGACCCTGGAATGGAACGCATCACTCGTGAGTTTTACCTTTCGTTCTTCCTCTGATGACGCCCAGTCGACATCTGAGGGAGAAGGAGAACATCCTCCTCTTTCCTCCTGCACACCGGCTGCTTTTCCTCAGGGAATCCGGGTGAGCGAAGGTGAAGGGAAGCTGTTTGGGAGCCGGCCGCGCTTTCCCAAACACGACCCTTGCTGACATGTTCATTTTTTTTTCTGACCGGTGAAAAGGGGGGTGTGTGTGAAAAATCTGATCCTGCCCACTTGCTGACAGTCTCACCATCCCTCAGATATTTGCAGTCTTTGCCTGTCTTGCTGTTTCTCCTCCATCTTTGAGAAAAAAAAAACACCCAATACTCTCAGGTGAGTCTTCCAGGGCTTTTCCACCAACAGGAACTAATGTTTGTGGGGGGAAAATAGCAGATTTACATCCAAAATTGATGTTTCCCCCCCCCAGAAAAACATCAACAGTGACTTAATAACACATCCATGCAGCCACAAGCTGACTGGCCAAATAAATGTTGTGCTTTTGCATCTCTGGCAATGTCAGTTTTACAGGAGCAGATGGCAGAGGGCTCAGGGCTGTGGGGCACAGCTTGTCTGCCAGGATGCAATGGAAACTTTCTCTGCAGGGAGTCAAGCCTGAACATCATAAAACTGTATGGTTCAATCCGAGCAAAGGCTCTTTTTTTTTGATAACATCCACTTTCATCTCTCTTAACACAGATTTAGCGATTTTTATACGAGCGTGGAGAGCGGAGGATTTCTCTAATCAAGATGTTTCATCATGCCAAACCGCGTTGAAAATCCAAAACATTTGAGCCAAACAACAGAAGTTAATATATTTCATGGCGCGCTCTTTGCTATCAGTTTTATGCAGCAGGTCATCAAATGGGGCACGCCACCAAATTATGACATGCTTGGTTATGATCCGTCTTGCTTAGCCTTTTAAAAACAGCAGCATAATAAATCACTCCGGCTACAAGCGAGCTTTTGCAAAATTCCCCCCCCCCCCCAAAAAAAAAAATCCAGGGGACATTTCACATTTGGGAATCAAACTCATTTCAAAAAGCCTGTTCTTGCTGTTATTTTCACTGATCAACAAGACTATTATTTGAAAAGAGAAAAACAGCAAGATTCACCTTTGACCTCAGCCTTTTAAGAGAAAGGTGTTTCTCTTTCTCAAGCAGTGTAGGAAATGAATAAAGTGTCTGCTGACATTAAGTATTTTAGTATCTCTCTCTCAAGTGACAATTTTCAAATAAGTTTCTTGGTGAAAACTGACTCAGATGTTCATCAGTGAGGCCTCATTGCGGAAAGGATAAGTTGGTCCTCCTCCAAACACACAGCAAAGATCACATCTTGGAGGTGGAACAGTATTTATACTAAGTTATGTGACCTCCTTCATTTCTACCACGGGTCATTGCTCCTCTTCAGGCGTCTTGCCCCTTTTGTTCTGCTCCAGTGTTCAGTCAACTGGAAAGAGGGAAGAAATAACTCCCGTTTCCCCAGAGGAGGATACAACCAGCTCTGGAGCTGTCAGCAGAGACGCCAACTCACATGTGACCGCTCCACTATATTTGACACTCAGCCAACATAAAAATAGCTCGTTTCAGAATAATCATCCTCATCAATTATGTATTTGCGCTTCATCACCACAAATCAGCCGTTTAGCACGGACAGTTTCAGATCAGAACCAAATTGATGCAAAATACTAATTCTTATACTCCAACACAGACATTCACTCTGTCAACATAGCCAAGAAATGAAAATCTGGTTCACAGCACTTTCACACAAAATCTTTCCCCCTTCAAAGTATTTTGTGTTTCAGGTGTAAGATTTATTTGAGATGTTGGGGATTTTTTCTGCAACAATACAGTGGACCAACGGAAAGATAAACAAGACCCACGAATCTGGCTCTCTTTTTAAAGCATTTTATTTTACTGTGAATGACCAGTTTATTCGTTCTCCTCGCTCCTGAGCCTGGCGTTGGGGTTTGTGATCTTGATGGCCAGCTGAGCAGCCCTCTCCACGATCACCTTTCTGTTCTTGGAGGAGACGTTGTGGGCGATCTCAGCGCAGTGAGTCCTGCAGAGGCAGAGAAACAGTAGTACATTAGGAAAAAAGAAGTTTTTTCCCATCAAAACATTACAATGTTGAGGCGATGTAAACCTCTTGAATAAAATGGATTCTTAATTGAAAAAAAGTCCTCCTGCAATTGTACTTTTGCTGCACAGAATATGAAATAGACACTTTGGACCAAGATTTGGTTCCTCAATTCTGTACATTCGTGTTGAAATAGTCAGAAATTGCTTCAAAACCTGACTCAGTTTCCCTAAAATATAACAAACATGACACTCAGTATAACTCTTCAACCCATTTGTGAGTAAAACAAGAAAGAAAGGAGGGAATAACAAACTGGATGACAAACAATTTAGCTCATTATTGCTAAATTGTCCATTTAAAGCAAAGAAATGATCTCATTCATTCACTAAATATGGGATGAACTTAATTCATATTTACAAATAACTAGCGGTGTCATAATTCAGTTTGAACCTCATAAAAGCCTGCTCTGCAACTTTCAACAATCCTGTGACAATGTATTTAAATAAAAATAATCAAGAAGTTCTGCAGTTGTTCTTCATTCAGATACTTGTTTGGATACGATTTGTTGCATCAGATGAATGATCTGGACTGCTGGAGTGCATGTTGAAACGAAAACTATTCTCACTGACTAAGTTCTCAGGACTTCTGTTCAATAAGCATCCCAACCAGCATCTCAAACTGCTTGCCCATCACAGGATGAGACAGATAATGGCAAGCTGCAATGTCAATTTTAAATGAATAAAAATTTTGTCAGTAATGAGCACAAAGCCTCTGCCCTCCACTGAGCCTCATAATCTACCCTGCCAACCGCAGGAACATGAAGCATTTACATTGAAAATCCGCTCAACCCACACCTACAAACTGCAGCAGGAGAGGAGCAACCATCAACCGAGGGTGGAAATTGGCACAAATCAAACTGAACTTGAATCAACAAGTGTGGAAAAACTTGACAACACACTTCGAATAGAGCCTGTTCACCTTTTGAACTATGGCAGGAAAATAAGTCTATGAACCTCTGGACTATCTTTCCACATGAGCGCCGTTCACACTTACTTGTTGCTCATCATCAAGACCTCGAGCTCCTTGACATTGTGCACCAGGAACTTCTTGAAGCCGTTTGGCAGCATGAACTTAGTCTTCTTGTTGCTACCATAACCGATGTTGGGCATCAGCATCTGACCCTTGAACCTCCTGCGGACCCTGTTGTCAATACCTCTGGGTTTACGCCAGTTTTTCTGTTGGGGGATACAGAAGAAATACACAGTGGGTTACATCTTGGAGCTGAAATTGGTGGCCCCACATTTGATGGCCTCTCTGGGTCTCACACTTACCGCAATCTTGACATATCGGTCAGACTGGTGGCGGATGAACTTCTTGGTTCTCTTTTTGACAATCTTGGGTTTTGTTAAGGGCCGGAGGGCTGCCATGATGACTGCAAACGAGAGTGAATGGAAATCAACACAGGCTCACACTACATCTCCACCTGGTCTCACCATTAGCCCAAAATGTATCAGTCAAATCTCAGGCTTCACATAAACACGTAAAGGAGCCAATAATTGTGGAACTGGTGAACACATGCACGAAAAAAATGAATACAAGACGGCATTAACAACGCAACCTGCCTTTATTATTGAACGGTAAGGATCTAAACGTGTTGATCAGGGTTAGCAAGCTAGCGCTACCTGTCTTTAGCTTGCAGGCTAATCATGCTATTATTGTACTTTTAAACCTGGACAGTGTGACAAATACATTCATGAATTGACTTCAACGTAAACAAGTAATGGTTTGTTTAATTCAGAAAGAGAGAACTGCACGTTGGCCTTTACTGGCAGAGCACCATTACACGGAGGAAGCGCTAGCAGCCGGGCAGACAGCACTTCACGGTACATCGACGCATTTTTCACTTAAAATCGACATTTTCTTGTCCATATTTGCCAGTAATTACGCATCGAGTGGCGTTATATGACACACCGTTGCTGTATGGACTAATAACGCCCTAAACACCACGGATCACTACAGATTGAGTGAACTCACCCGCCGATGTAAATCCAAAAGGGACTTCAGCGACGGCGGAAAGAGGGAAAAGGACTTCCGCGGGCGCTGCAAAGGATTGTGGGTACTGTAGTTTTTCGTGGGTTGTCGAGCAAGAGTTGTCCAATTTTCAACGCCAATAAGTGTATTTTGAAAATTTTGACATTTGTCCCTCACAGTGTTTTATTTACGTCCGTATCTTGCGTTTTGAACCCGCTCAAACACCCTTACGCCCGCATACGTTGATAAAGTGACTCGTGCGCACTTCCTGAAAGGAAGAGGTTTCTCTTTTTCTCGGGTGGGGGGTTCCTAAAACTTCTCGAAACCTAAGTCAGCGCATTTTTTCTGATTAAATTTGTTGGTCGGTTGGTCAGCTTCCGCACCGACCCCACCAGAATTATAGCTCAGGCAGAAAACCTCATTTTTTTTGGGCGAAGAAGCTTTTATTTCCCCTGCTGGTTGTAAAATTTGCAGGTTGCAAGTGTGAGACGTGATAAAAGGTAATACGATCCGCCGAAGTGGTTTAATGATTTCTGACGCGTCCTGTCAGCGCGTGATAAGCGCACCTATATGAGGGTTTAAGCTGCTCCTTTTCGTCTTCCATTCAGCTTATTCCAACGATTTCAGATGGCGTATCGGCCTTTTGTCAAGTAAGTTTCATTTTGTCCGTTGTTTGTTTGGATGTCACCCGAAATCCGATGCTGTTTTTTTTGCTTTCCGAGTTTCAGGCATAACTTTCGTTTCCCGTTACTTGCAGCTCACCGGGAGACACGTATGGGACCGCAAACCCCGGTTATATGCCGTCAGCACAAGGGGCGGCCGGTAAGAAATGCACGAAAATGTATTTTACGAGTCGCACGGAAATTTGTGTTTCTCATTCGACATTTGAAAGTAAAGCTGCGTTACTTGGCTGACGTGCTGGGCGCAACGTGACGTCATTTTTGACGTACAGGTTGTTTGAGGCTATCGGCGCAGTGCTGACTCCTGGAGTTCAGGACCTGTAGTTTGCCGCGAGTTTTTGCGCAAACGTTTCAGGGATAAATCCGCGCCGGAAGTGGTTTAATTTATTGTGGAACGATACAAACATCTCGCGATGGATCTTACCGCGGAGGGACAAGGTAAGTTTCTCTCGGGAAACCGTTTTTGGGTGGTCGTGTAGAAACATGCACCATCTTGGACACCTCCCAAGAATTCACCTGAGTTTTTCTGATAGGACTGAGTGATACGGAGGAGTCTTTGTGGAGGTCCTGTTTTTTTTAAATAACAAAACCAAGGCTTGCGTCTTTTATAGTACGTTTTAAAAAGTTAATAGGTGTCACAAATGTGTATAGGGTTCAGTCGTGTTCTGCTCTGTATGAATGAACTGGTTCTTCTGGTTTGTTGCAGCAATGTTTGCCCCACCCGCTGCAGACTCCCATGGCCCCAGCGCTCCACCAGCGAGCATGTTTGACAGCATGCCTGGTTATGAAGGAACACTGGCCGGAGGAGGAGGTACAGTGCGCTGGTTGTCCCGCTTGACCCACTGAAAGCGTCTCTATGGGGCGCCCAAGCCTGGAATGACAGACAATTGCTGGTCCCCCACGAGTTCAAACAGAAGTCAAGAGAGTCTATGTGTTACAAGCATGATGGCACTTGTACAAGAGCAGAGAAATGGTCACAGTAACTCGAAAGTTTGCAGAGAGATAGAAATCACAGTGAAAATGTAAATATACTGTGTAAAAGCAACTTCAGTGAATTAAAGAGTCTGCTTTATATATCAGCATGATTTTCAAGATAAATTGGCTAGAGGTGAGTTTATTCCACCAAAGAAAAAATCGTTTTTTAAAGGGAAAAAAACCCCAAAAGCTCTATAGAATAAAAATGAACTGCAAGGAATCTAACTTGGGGATATGTTTCAACTAGGCAGAGCAGCATTAACAGTAAACTGGTTCTCTCAGTATAATGTTTGATGCCTGAATGGCCTGGGGTAAGACTCTTTCTTAATCTGGGAGCTTTCATTGCGTCGGCTCCTCGTGACTTTTCTCTGCCTTCCTGTGACTGAGACTCTTAATGAACTCACAGAAATTAACTTGTGTCTTCCTCCGCTCAGACGACTTGACCACAAATCTGAAATTAAACGAGCCTGTTCCTCAGAAATCTTTTCGTGAAAAAAACACTAACTTGTTTCAACATAGATAAGGTCTTTTGTCTTGTTTGTTGTTTTGCAACTTTGATTGTGGCCACCTGACTCATCTGAGGTCCTCACAAAGAAGAGTTTGAGACACGAATTGTAATTTCTGCATAAATAAAAATTCATTTTGCTTTGTAATTCTGCCAAAAGTAAGAGGATATGAAAAATCGATATCACACTCTGGTGACCCTATGATAATTGTCTCACACTTTGCTGGCTTGTGATTTTGTAGATTTTTTCAATGCAGCAGGTACAAAACTGTAATATTGTAAATATAATTTCTATACAACCAAATTGAAACACGTTTGATCTTATGAGTAAATGTAGATGAAGCAAGAAATGGTAAAAAAAACAAACAACAACCCAGTTTCTCTCTTTTAGGTGGATTTCTGCCGCCTCCTATGCCTGCACAACCCGTCCCCCAACCTGAACCTGCACCTGAACAACCACATTGGAAGTTAGTTTCAAACACTTCCTCCTCTTTCAACATGATTTCTGCAATTATTCCAAAACACTCCCGCCGTGGGATTGAAGAAGTGAAACAACTGAATTGCCTCAGCACTGTGTTGATGGTCACTTCCTTTCAACGGGTGAACTCGTTTGAACTCAGTCGCATCCCTTCGTTGCTTCCAGTATCCCGTCCATCACTGAGGAAACTGCTCGGGAGGCGCTGAAGCTGTTCGCTTCCAGCAAATGCTGCTACAGTACTGCACCCGCAAAGGATGGTGTCATCACCAACATGGAGGCTTTCAATACATACAGAGTAAGAGGACGCTGCCTGTGTGTGTGTGTTTGCATATCAATGTGTTTGAAGGAGGGACACGTTGTAATTCATCGAATTTTTTCAATGCACTGTTTGATTTAACTGCACAGAGCAAAACTTTGGCTTATGTTTTTTGGTTTTTTTTAACTTTTCATTTTCAGTACCGCCTGGAAACGTTTACTGAATCAAGATCGACTGCATGGAGTCATGAGCCGTACACAGGTATTGAAGTTACTTCATCCATTCTCCATAAAAACAGATTTTTCCTGATAAATTTGTCAATAAAAATGCCTGATGATTTTCCAAAACCCAAAAACAACCACCTTCAAATTTTTATTGAATGTTTGTAAGATGAAAATGAAAGGATATTCATCCATCCATTTTATGATAATATGATTTGTAGAGTACTTTTCACGACACCCAGAGATGACTTGCATTATGTACTATTCATTCCATCACACGTTCAAGCATTGGTGGTTAGTCACTAGTGTTGCCATGACGGGTCGCGGGTTTTGTTATATTTCTAATGTTCTCTTACGTGGACCAGGTCAGCCAGTGGATGCCTTTGCTCAACCACCTCCAGGGCCATGGGAAATTCCAGCTAAATGCCCTAATTTCTTCCTGAATGACACACAGACCATCAAAGTTCCCTATACATCATCGATGAAGGTACGGTATTGAAAAACGTGTTTTTAGTACTCGGTGGTTTTTAGGTCTTTTTAAATGACGATGAGAGCTGCTTTACCTGCAGAGCTGCCATGGCTGTATGGGAATGGGCCGAAAACCCTGCAAAGACTGCGCCGGTGCTGGAAATGTAAGTGTTTCAAAAAGAACAAGTTAGCTGAGAAACTTTTAGGAAGGTAATCCAAGAAATCCATGTTATGTTGTTTTGTTTTTTCTTTACTGTTGACAGAAAGTTTGCTGGGTTTGCAACGGATCCGGTTTCCGTCACGGAGATGATCGATGCCACCACTGCTCTGGCAGAGGGAGGGAAAAGTACGCACTTATTTAACTTAGGCTGCAGTGAAACCATGTAAACAATCTTCAAACCACACAGCTTACAATTATACAAAGGTAACAAACATTCTTTGCACACAGCTGCCCTCGCTGCCACGGACAAGGATCAATGCAGTGCGACATATGCAATGGAAAACAGCAGCTTCTGGTCTATATCAACCTGACAGTGAAATGGTACTGTAGACCTTTTTTATTTAAATTATGATAAACCTCCATATTTTAGATGTCTGGTTTTGCAGCTCATGATTTAAACCATTATTATTTAGTTTGGCTTCATAAAAGCAAAATTAAATGTCTTTATTTTGATCGGGTGTGTTTGATCTGAGAAACGTGTAAATAGGGGAGGACTCAAATTGGAAAACTCTCGTGCGCAAATTAAAAGTTAAATTGAACTAAATATTCTTTGTGTGTAAATGTTTTCAGGACAAACAACTCGGATGATTATGTTGTGGAACAGCTGAGTGGGCTTCAGGTGGACAATCTCAGCAACGTGTCCGGCAAGGAGCTTTTCAGAGACTCTCAGTACTTGGTAAAAGCTCCTTCTTCTACAATAAAGTCCCAGAGAAACATTTTAAGTCCAAAAGCAAAGAGACTGTTTGCATTTTGGTTGGGGGGAACTCTTTTTCGAACTTGCTGAATTTGAAGGCTGTGTGCAAAGCATGTCGTCCTTGCTCCGATCAATATAGAACAGAGTTTCTGTGTACTCAGCACTGACCCACATGCCAAATGCAGGCAGCCACAATGTGGCACTGTGGGTGAACACATTATTGTGTTTTTGTTGAGGGAAAAAAAGTGAATCAAATAATGTAACCAAATGTAACAATTTCACTGTCTTTCTTTGCAGGTGTACCCAGTGATGGGCTTCCCTGATCCTGCGGTGTTGCAGGCTTCACAGCGTCTCGTCAGTGAACATCAGGGCAAGTTCTCCCAGACTTCACGCATCCTGCAACAGGTAAGCTGAAGACAGAAGAAAATTGACATTTTCCATCGAGTGTAAAGAGTTTATTGACCAAACCCAATTCCGTCCCACTGTTTGCTTGCAGCGCCAAACAATAGAGCTGATCCCTGTGACCAGGGTCACCTACTTGTGGAAAGGGAAATCGCACATCTACTTTGTTTATGGAAATGAGTTCAAAGTCAATGCCGATAACTATCCTGCTACCTGCTGCTGCACTGTGATGTAACGGTCAGTGGTTTGGGTGGATGTTCCCACCTCCGTCAAGCCATTGATAACGCTTACTGACACGATATACATCATGATTATACAATGTTTACTGAATTGCCGGAGTGTTTGCTTGTATGTGACAGAAGTAATTTTTTAACACCTTGCAACACAAAGTATTTGATACCAATAAAATGAATTTTTTGCACTTGTATTATCAGTTTGCTTTTAAACGTAATCCATTCACTGTAATGTACACTGTTTGCTTTTTATAATGACCCAGTTTTCTGAAAAGATGATTAATTCACAAGAGAGAAAGTGCTAGTTTGTATTATTTGATTAGCTATGTGGAGAAATGGAAAAGTATCTTGTGTAAACGAACTCTAAAAAAACCCCTTAATTTTTCAGATTAATAAATTTTTTTCTGCCAGTTATCTGAAAAAAATAAAGAGGAAGAATGTTGTCAATTCAGAAAACAAGATAAACAATTAAAATATGTGAAATCTGCGTCAATGTGCGTGATTTGTAAACCAAATATTTGTAAAATAAATAAATAAATAAATAAACGTCATTTCACAATGTTTTTCTAGTGTGCTGCTTCGTCACTAAAAGTCGACCGTCGCTGCTGCAGTGACGTAAAGAACGTGTTTGCCATAATGATAATAAACCGTGAACACAAAGCTACAAAAAGGCAAATTAAGCCTCGTTTGTGAACCGCCGGTTCAGGCGCTGATATTCACCCGGCAGCCACCGAGGCAGGACCGACGTCGGAGGACACGAGTCTCGGTGAATTTGGCAGACAGCGAGCAGAGCTGAACGGAACAACGAGGTAAGGTTAGCATGCTGGCTAACTAGCCTGATTCACCTGTGATGCCTCTAGCTAGTTCCTCAGTGCCATGATACATGTGCAGGCAGGTTTCGTGGCTTCATGTTTGAATATAATCTGTCAATGTAAACTCGACGTGTATGAACAGCTCGGGCGCGGTGAGAAATGTGGTATCAAATCCAAAAGTGTCGCCCTTAGACGTGCTGATAGCCCGATGGGGAGATTAGCTTCCCTTTCTAGCCGCATTCTCGCTAGCCAAACATCGCAACAGGCAGTGTCTATGGAGTTTGTTGCCCTCCAGTCAGCTGATGTGTCGACTGTAAACAGCAGCGTGGCCGGAAAAATGTCGGAATCGTTTCAGCGCCAATCGCAGTTTTAAAACAAATTAAACAGACGCTAAAGATGTTGGAGCCCAATGCTAACTCCAGCACAAGTTTGACAGTTGCTGTCTCTGGAGAACAGTCTCGCACCTGCTGCGAGTCTGAAGCGACGGAGCGAATCTGTCTGCTCGCACTCCTCACGGCAGCACGACACAGATTGTCACTGTTTTGGATTGCTGAAGCACAGTTCCGCTATTTGCGCTGCGGTGACATCCTGGAGCTATTTTCTTAGTGACATTTGACTAAAGTGCACGCGGGGAGTCAACGACTGGGGACTGAAACAACGATTACTGCTCAGTCAAGACATCGAAGTGCAAGTCAGCCGTTTGTGGACAGCTTGGTTCCGATATTTTCATGCCGATTTGCTAAGTTTTAAATATAAATCTTGATTGTACAGAAGTACAGTTCTGCTTTTTGCGCATTGCCTACATGGAGTGACATTAATTATGATTCCAGAGTTTGGAAGCCCCTAATAAATGCATTTATTCTTACTGATGTAGTCAAGTTTTAAGTGTTTTGTTTTTATATATGGGTATTACTTGTCTGAAACTAAATTTTTAAAAGCACAGTAATTTTAATGGAACCATCACCATAACTGAATCTTGGTCAAGCTTATTTAAATCATTTAAAAGCAGACAAACTTGGGTGAAGAGTCGCAAGAAGATCCAACTTGCAGGGAAAAAAGTGACATTTTAAAAATACACTGTACTCTCTGAAGCCAGCTTCTAAATTTTAGGCAACTTTAATTTCTCAGAGTTTAACTACATTAACTTTGTAATGTTTTACTTGTTGTTGGGAGGATTAGCCA
>JASSRZ010000053.1:10141611-10159313 GCA_032164315.1 Malacoctenus gilli | reverse complement strand
GTGAATCCGTGTTGCATATGTGAGTGAGAGTCTTGCCTCTTGAGTCATGGCTCTGTTTGGACCAACACACATTGCAATTGTGGATTGTTTCCGGGGCACATTACAGGAGCCTGTTGGTGAGAGAATCTCCTCTTTTAGTGTCAATTTTGAAGCTGTGTAATATTTCAAAATACAAAAGGAGATATTCTCTTCAAGAGGGCGATGAATGAAACCGTTATAAAAACATAAATCTCATCTGCGATGCTTGTAGGGGTCGTTTCTATTTTGACTTTTTAACCGGTTTTTCTTTCAGATTCTTTGAAATGAATATTCTGTATTCATAGTGATTGATATTCTTGGACTGCAGTTTATTTGAAGCCAGATTGGTTAAAAAAATGAAGGTAAAATACTTTAAAGCTAAACTGAGACTATAAAACATTCTTTTGATTTTTTTTTTTGCTTGAAACTGAGTTGTTTGTACAACTTGTGATACGTTGGCAATTTATTGTTCTTATTAATGGTAATGGACCCACTTAGGTACATTTCAGGAAAAAATAGACCCTCATTTCAACATGACAAGTGATTCAGACCCTCCAGTAAAGCAAGAATGATTTCAGTAGTAGAGTTTGTCTTGGTGATGCTTTGTAAGCAGGAACAGCTGAGTTTATTCAAGAATAACCAAACAAAGTCTTTCTAAAAATGATGGATCACTGTGTCCAGTCTCTTTGTTTTCATGCTCGTCTGGTCACTGAGAAGAGACGCTGCGGCTCCCAGTGGAATTCAAAAAAACTGCTGTGTTGACTTTTGTTCGTACGTTGACAGAACAAGCATCATTTGGGAGGAGAACCGAGGAGCCGACGTAGACCTGCTTCACATTGTGCCAGATCTGCTTTGTTTTTGTCATTTTGGCAGTTTCCCTGTTTTGTTTTGTTTTTTTTACCCACTGACCTGTTCAGCACAAAATATCTGTATTCCCCCGTCTCTGACGCCCGCTGTTTATCTGCCGCGCCAACAGACAGCTCCGACAACTCTGACCTTGAGGATGACATCATCTTATCCCTGAACGAGTGAGGAGCGACCGGGACCGAGGACCCGGGCGGCGTGTGGAGACTCGTGCCTCACAGACATTCGAGCTGCAGGAAAGAATGCAGGGAGAAGGGATCGCATCAGCAGAGAGGGTGGGAGACGACACGGAGCACTGCCAGTCTCAAACAGTAGGTGTTTGCACACTTTGAGTGACAAGACAAAGAAAGAACAAGCTCACGCAAACCGAGCGGAGAGGAGGCTGCGTACTGTTGGCAAACTGCTTCTGGTTGGGGGAAAAAAAACATGATGTATGTTGATAGTTTTATAAAACAAAAGTGTTCCTGATGTTGATTAAAATGGCCAACGTTTAAGTTGAAGTGCAAAAAAAAAAATGGTTTCATATTTTATCACTTTAATGGCTCGATGAATGAGAGTTTTAATTTGGTATTGATTCACTCACTTTGTAAGCCTCTGTTTGGTCACAGATTAGTCTTTGTAGGAGTGGAGGCTTTTGTTGCAGAGCTGCACTCGTGCGGCCGGGATCCGGAGCGCTCGCGGCTTCTGCTGTGCCAGATCGCTGGAAATAATCACCAAAAAGTCCTCGAGGGACCGCATTTGGCAGCTAACGTGACGCGCAAGAATGTTGCCGACACTTCATCAAGCATCGCAAAACGACCTTCAGGTTTCCACGCGGTAAAAACTGATGACCAAAATGCCACACACAGACACGCAGTCTCAGAGCAGTGCCATTCGTGAACACCGCCTGCCGGTCTCATTATGTAAATAAAGGAAATTAAATCAGCTCGGCACTCTTAAGTAGTGAGGACACACTAACAAAACATTGACACACCTGTTTTTCTGTCAGCTCGACAAACAGGAGGGAGCTTCCCGTGGCTCCTTACCGCCGTCTTATTTCACAGGAACTGCCGCAGAGTTCCGACTCCGGACACTTTTCGTAGCGAGCGCAGGGCTTTCATCCACACAGGTCCAACTGTACAAGTGAAACGTCACATGAATTTCTGGGGGGGGGGGCTCACAGATGGTCATTAGGAAACGGCCGTATTAACATAGTGAAAATCTTCTGAAAACAAACGGATGTCGCTAAACTTCCGCTCCGTGGGACTTCTACAAGGATGGTAAAGCTACGGCAGGATTTTGCGAAGTTTGTTGTCCTCTGATGGGGCAGTAAGCTTCAGACTGTCAACATTGTGAGAACCGATGCCTTGCAAGTGCACGCTTTGAGTGCAGTGCAAAACCTTTTTCATAGTTTTACTCATGTTTTTGCCTTGTATCCATTAATTTCACTTATCTCCTTTCTGAAAGGTTGTTTTTGGGCTTTTTGTTTTTGGTTTCAAGTTTTTTTGAGACAGTAAATGTACAGCTTGTATGTATCTAAAGTATTTTTACTATAAATAAAAGAAAAAAATAAGTTGTGGTGTGTCGCTCTTGGCGTGTGGTTCACGTTTTTCCACAGAGGCGCCTTTGAGGAGAACAAGCACAAGGATGAAACTTGAAACTATTGAGTCATTTAGACTGTTATTGTGATGCTGCACTGAATCAAGTGGAGAGACCTTCAAGTAAATGTTTTGACCTCGTCTCCATTAGAGGCGACATGGGAGATCTGCTTTTGGCGAGTGTTAAAAAGTAAATACAAGTTCACAAGAACGTAAAAGCTTCATTAGTATTATTGAAGTAATTCGACTCTGGAGTTACTTTTATTGGAGTCATTGTATGTTCAAGTAAAGTACAAAGAAAGCAGGGAGGTAAAAAAAAAAGTAAGGATGGAAAGTAGTTTCTTAATTTCAGTCCATTTTATTTCACATTAGTTTCATGTTAATACTTTTTGTGGATATAACAGCTCTGCATGTGCTTTCCCTGAAGTGGCATTTTTGGGGCCTCTGATGGTGAATTGTGGATGCAGAAATTGGCCGCGAGATTTCCTGTGGCGTCCCTCACTGTTAATAATGGGGGACATTAAAACAGTTGCCAGAAACCACATTAAAACAGACTGACTCAGTCTCATTAACCACGAGCACGCAGACTGCTGCACATGTGTATCCGGGTGTACAGGATGGATGGGGAGTATGGGGAGTGTGTTTAAATATCTGGTCCTGAGGAGGCTGAAGAAGCAGGAATGTGTGCGTTTGTGTGCGAGCGGGTGATGGATGAGACACTGAGACATGCTTCTTATTACCTCCTCTGCTGCGTCTTATTGTCTGCCGGCTTTGGGAGTGTTGAAACGGATAGCAGCTCTCACTGTACCAGGCAGTGAACCAATGTTTCATCCACAGAGCTGCTGCATCAGAACAGGAGCTCAATGTGGCCAAAAAAAACAAGTTTCCCTTTTTTTTTTCTCTATCTCTTTCTTTTAAAAAAACATCACAGGATCGTTAAGAGAACGAGGCGTTTCTTGAATATTTTATCACCCGAAATGTCCGTTCGCTTACATTCTAACAGTTGGCGGGAAGTCGTTTCACTCGAGCACATGTTCAGCGAGTGTGGTGAAAGCTTGTAATTTGTTCTGTTTAATCTTCCCCTAAATGTTTATTATCCGGGATGCATATTTAGCTTATAAAACGCCCCACACTCCCCCAGCTTTATGTATGCGATTGGAACACCGCCCACAGTGTTCCACTTGAAGTAATAGACAGATGGGAGTCAGTCACGGCGTCGCTGTGATGGAGAGAAATTACCCTGCTGAATACTGCCCTCCCTCCCACACGACATCAAATTCACTGGACGCTCAATATTCACCAAATCACTCCATTTTTCCAGTCATGACTGCCTTGTCTATAAGACAGGACAGCTTAATGCACTGAAATGAGCAGACGTGCATTGAGTAATGGCTGACACATGTAATGACAGATCTTTGAACCGAGTGCTGCATTTTCATCCGCTTTTAAAGCACCAACATCAACTCAAGGTCTGAGTGCTTGGCCGAGCAACAATTTCAAGAAGGAGCATTGCTTGCATGTATTCCGTTGTGTTTATTGAGGGCATTCTCTGGCGTCGCGCGGTTCTAACTATCGCCCCTCTTGCCTGCTCTGGGATCAGTTGGCACCAAGTCCAAGTCAAACTCTGCAAGTTCCACAGAAAGCTGATGTTTGTGGTGTTAGTCATTGCCCCACAGACTTTTGTAACGGCACTGACTCACTTTATGACACCCTGTTATGCCATGAAGTCAGTCACTGTGTGGGTATATTGTGCACAAGTCGCAGCTAATCAATGACAACACACACGTCACTGGCATAAAAAAAAAATGTAATTACAGGCAGGCTGTTTTGTTTTTTTGTCTCCAAGAAGTTGAAGATATCCTGGCAGGTTTGTGTGCCGATCGTGAGACTTCCAGTCACAGAGTTTGCTTGTGCTGCTCAATTTAATTTTAAACTTTATTTTTCTAAATTAAAAAAAGGAAGACTTTTATTTATTTCAAATGACTTTTTAGGTGTGACCTTTTGTCAGACAAAAATATATTACTTTAAAAGGAAACCTAAGTTCCCAACTGACAGGGCTCTGAGTCATGAGACTCAGAATAAAACAGAAAACAAATCAGGTGAAAAAAAACGTCAATCTCCTGGTAACAAGTATGCAAATAGCAGGAATGTGATTTTCAGTCATTTTATGTGGAGCATGCATGTTTTCCGTGTGTGTGCAATCACTCGATGAACAGCAGATTACATGATGAATGAGCCAGTAAGTGATCAGAACAGGATGACAAGTGCACAAGGTCCCAGACCAACACTGGTCGGAAGCCCAAAGAGCAGTAAAAACTATCAGCAGGGTGGATCTCATCTTCAGTTGCTCCAAGAAAAAGACCCCAAAACAATCACCAGCGAAGACGGTTGAACAAGAAAAGCAAATATTGCCCCAAGTTTGGAGTCAAGTTGAAAGTGACATTTTGAGTCACCGCCTCACCTCTGGTCTCTGGCTCGTTAATCTCCAAGAAGCCATTATCAAGAATAGGTCACAGGTGAATAAATGATGACAATTAACATTTCAGAAGCCACACATGATCATTTATTTAATGTGAGTTACGTCCGCGTGTCGCTCAGCAGTTGGTGTGATGGGAATAGTCAGCTGGCCAAGGCCATCCGTCAAACCTGGGGGGTGGGGGGGCGCACAGGCCGCCGGGAAGGAGGTGCGTCTCCTGTGTGTGGGAGCATGACTGCACTATGACAAAGCATTGCTGGTAGTTGCTCTGCTTCTTTGAAATGACTCAACCGGGAGGTGCTTCCCCGCGTGGTCCGGCCTGATGTGGAGCACCGAGGGGGCTGCTTTATGGCCGGTAGCCCCCTCCTCCCTCACCACCTCCCCTCCTCCGTTAAGGAACACATTCAATCAGAGACAGGCGGAGTGGCAGGCAGCATCCCTGCATGGTCGCGGCAGAAAATGCAGTTTGTGTTCGTGATGGATGGAAGTGCCATGCAGAGAGAGAGGGAGAGTGAGAGGGAGGGAGGGAGAGAGAGAGAGGGAGAGAGGCAGGCATATATTTGCAAACGCTTGACACATCCGTGTTGACAAAACAAGTCATGTGACGGCCGTGAAGATGGCGCAGCTTATGTTATATTGCAGTTTTTTCCCAGCCTTGCCTCGCGCCAACTTGTCGGCTCGAACCGGCGAGCGACGCCGCGACCTATTAGCTCGTAATTACCGAGCGATCCCGCACCGTTCACGCCGGCCGGGCTGCCCTATTGTGGATCAGATGTTGGACTTGAGCGCGATTGGCTGCTGAGAAATTAAAAAAAAAAACCCAACAAGGAAACGAGAGAAACACAAAGAAAATAAATAAATGCGCTTCGAGGGAAAACAAATCTCTGCGCTCCCTCTTGGATGCGGCTGAAATCGCTCCTTTAAAAAGAAAAATCTTGTGGAGACTAAGAAGACTGCGCTTGAGAGCGTGCGTGCGCGCGTCGGCTGCCTCTGCGCGCGCGCGAGTGTGTGTATGCGTGAGTGCGCTACATTAGGTGGACACGGAGACTGCATCAGACTGGAGACACACGCCGGGACATAATAGAGCAAGAGATACCGAGGCTTTGGTGGTCCTTTCCTTCTCTCGCCCCCCCTCTAAGATTTGGCGCACGCAAACGTCAGGATCCGGATTCCGGCCGAGACATGTAGTCCCGCGTCCGAGGAGCGCGGATCGTTTGTAGCCTTCAGCTCGCATTTTTTTTTTCTAGCAGCATCATCTCACGATATCGACACAATGTGGCTTTCTCTGCTGGAGGGAAAATAACCAAATATGTGGATCCCTACAGAGGATGAGAAAATCGGAGTTGGTGAGTACATCGCTCCTTTTATCCCTAATTAACGACGCGTTTGCTTTCTAGCTTTTTTCCCTTCTCCTAAACGGGCTTTAATTATCGAGCAGCTTATTTGCGTGTTTTCTGGCACGAGAAAACACCCTTTTTTATTAATCGACGTCCCGCATTGAGCGGGCGCTGCCGATCTTTTCTTGTATTTCAGCCCATTACACCCAGTGAAAAACACATACACTTATAATGGCTGATACACTCGGCCAGTGACTGCATAGAAAGGGGAAATTGCGTGGGATGATACAGCCCACAACCCGCCACCTTACAGATGCCATCGCAGGCTCTCCAGTACCGCAGACAGGTCGTCAAATCACGCACTTTTATCTTCTTCTGGGGTTTTAAACTAAAAAAATAACAGAATGCGTCAGTGAAGCATTTTAGTCTTTCTCTAAGCGAGCGTATCTGGAGGGGAGGTGAGGAGGGGAACAAAAAAAGACGCTATTCGTGTGGAAACCACGAGGGGGCATCGTGACTGCGTCCTTCCAACAGGTGTAGGCAGGAGTGAAGCTGAAGTCTACCTGTAGAGAAAAAAAAACACACTCTGCCCTGCTGCTGCTGCAGCTGCTGCAAAGACAGGGACTGCGCTGTAAACACGCTGTAGTGCTTCAGCCATGCGTGTGTGCACTTTGACCCCAACAGAGAGAGAGAGGGGGGGGGGGGTGGAGGGGGTGGCTTTTACGAGATCAGCATTGCTTCGTTCACATTAGGCAGATCCTTCGCCGAGCTGCATGCAATCTAACGACAGTGCGCCACAAGACCCCCATAGGGTCTTTTCAATTGACTTTTGGGGTCCTACAGCCATGGCAGAAGTGTCTATAGCGTATGATTACGTTTTGGAGGGTTTTCATTAGGGGAATGAGTCACGTCCAGATGCTCTACAGCTCCTTATACTTGCAGGGCTACTCGTGCTCGCTCTCAAATGACACCCCCCACCCCCCCACAAGCACCCACCCAACAACCCACCCACCCACACACACACTTTGTTTGGAGGCCTTTAACAGTCGACATGATGGTCTCATGAAGACCGCGAGCTGAATGGCCAACGGCACTCCGAGCCGTAATCTCGCCACTTCCAGCGGGCTGTAAAATGATCCCATTGCAGTTAATCGTTTGCCTGTTCATCCATCCATCCATTCATCCATCCTGGAATCACTGCAGTTCTTTTTTTTTCAAGCGCAAATCTGCAGGGTTTTTTTTCCCCTCTGTATTTTTTTTCTTTAACCGGGAAGGCGGAGGAGAGGAGGAGAGGGCTCGTGTGATGTGGGGGAGCAACAGTTCGGCGCAGCCTCCGCAGCAGTCTGCGCGGAGTGACCTGGCGCTGTCCGCGGTGCTGAAATGTGGAGATGACGCTGTCCGCGGTGCTGAAACGCGGGATAAGCGAGCCTCTGTGTACCTACACAGTACATACTGTACCTTGTGAAGGCACCCGGCATCACACCCGTGTATTTCCCTCCTCGCTCTCAGATCACTTCTTGACAAGCTGGGCTCGATATTTCCCTGAGATCACTGTGGAGGAGGCCCACTCTGCTCGGCTGTTGCATTGCCTCGCAGTGCAGCTTCAAGGCCTCCGTTATCGCATCGTTGCCAGCTTCGTTTCTCCTATTTGCGGAGAATAATATTCAATTCTTCCATATATTCTTTCATTTTGTCCTCTTTGCACGTGAACCGGCTCTCAGCGCTGACAGGACTGAAGCTGCGCTCTGTCAGATACCAGCTGGGCCTTCTCCTATTTCCTCCTGCTTTATTTTGATAGGCTCCCTCCAAAGCAAAACAGTTTCGAACCACTTCATGAAACGTTAATGGCCATCATAATCACTGCCGAGTCACTAGTTTGTTCTCGCTTATGGAGGAGATGTCATCGTGCAAATTGCAGCAAAGGCCTTGATTGAATCTGCTCTTATCTGCAGCCCAGATTATTATTATTATTATTATTATTATTATTATTATTATTATTATTATTATTATTAATTTCTGTTAAGTTTTTTTCTCATTTTAAAGCATTTCAAAAGAAGGCTAGCACTCTTACATGAATTCCTTTTTTTTAATTTAAAGGTTGCAAGTTAATCAGAAATTCATCTCCAATGTTTACAGATCATCTGAAGTTTACAAAACAAACAACTAATCTGCTTTCAGTTAATTGGCCTCACAGGTTGAGCAGTTTCCTCGTTGTCTTTTTTGGAGACGAATCTGTGTCGGACTGTCGAATCTCCCTCCAATGACAACAGACAGAAACCTGCTCTGTACCGGCCATCATGAGGGACAGAAAGTAAATGAACTCCAAAGGCTGTAACTGCGGCCACATGGACGAGGCTGAGAAACAAACGGCAGCAGCCGCACTGGCATTACATGAGATAATCAGGCAGACGAGGCCACATGATCTGAAATAGACAACTCGGGGATCAAATGTGATGAAGACAGAACAAACGATAGAGCTAATATTCAGCTGAGAGCGGGATTAGAGTGATTAGCCTAAAGCAGTGATTTTTCAGCCTCGGTACTCCAGTGTGCTGAGAGGAGCCATCAGGTGTGCCATGGAAAAATATGCAATTTTTTTGCAAGATTTGTTTTGTTTCAAGCTGTCAAATTCAGTTGAATTTGTGGTTTCAAATCGAGTGCATGTCAACTGTTGAAACTCTTTAAAAAATTGACATTTGTTGATGCGCACATGATTAGTTTTAATTTGAAAGGTCGAGCTGTCGTGAGTCCCAGCGACTGAGGAACCGCAGCGGTCTTGGCTCTTATTTGATGGACATTACATGGATTGTAATGAACACAATTCACAAAAATACGATATAAACACAAACTATTTTGTCTTAAACTTGTCTGCCGCAGGATCTTTTCACTGCGAGAAATGTGCCTTGACTCCGAAAAGGTTATAAAATTCTGGCCTAAAGTAGCTTTTCTCCACAGTTCATCTGCAGTGGGAAGTTTACTCAGCCTCATTTGGGCAAACACTTGACAGTTTCATCTCAGGCACTGGATTTAAAGTTCATTTAACTCTGCCTTCCATTTTTTTTTGTGGCTTTATTAACTTGCGCAGTGGCACATTACAGTAGGTGTTTCTGGGTGTCCATTAGGAATATTCCACGATGAGTTCGTGATCCCACAGCTCAGCAGTTTAGTGGCATGACTACATTTCTGGGACACGACTCTGAAATCAGATACGTTGGAAGCGTCTCAGCCTGTGTGGCAGAAAATCCGTTTGGTTACTGAGGCTGTGTGTCGCTGAGCAAGCCTGCACTGAAGTGGTGTTGAGCACCATGACTCAGTGGGCCAAACCCAAAGACCGACCGTCGTGTCCTTCTTTTTTTTTTTTTTCAAACCTCGCCTGGATCTGGGACAGGATTCACTTACGCCAGGAGAGCCGGGTCTTCATGGGCTACATGCTCACATTGGATGACGGGATCGTTGGAGGATGCACCAAGTCACCCTGCTTTCATTGAACTAGTTGGTTTACGAGACTGGAACCCGGAAGAGACGGGAAACCCTGGGAAAATCTGCCTCATCTTCAGCGTTGCAGTTTCGGGGGAGCAACGAGTCCTCTTTCACACAATGTTTCTCGATACCGTGCTGCCATTAGCACTCAGTTGTTTTGGAAATCGAGCCGGCAATTTATAAGCCGTAATAGTGTTTGCTGGTGTGCTGGCAGGTTTCTGATGACATCTCTCACTTCTCTGCTGAAAATTTGTCCCCCGTGGGCCATTGTTCCGTTGCGTGCTCTATGTGTCTATCACTAATTTAAAGCAAGGTCATCAGGCCTTGCATGCTTTGTTTTGAGCCTCACATACAGCAAGTGACACTTTTTTTTTTCAGGAAATGACAGCATGTAATATGGTCACTGTTTGCGATCGAAAGCAATGCGAGTTTCTCTTTCCTCTGTTGTGCGAGAGAAAAATAGGTTTCATTACAGAGATACAACACGCGCGGGTCTGTCTCAGTGTTTCTTTTCCCTGATGACCGGCTTTTCAGCGGTACAGTGAGGGCTGGATGAGGGAAGCGGGTCAAAAGCCAAACTGTAATTAAAGTACAATAGATCATTCGACGGAGTGAGGAATAAAATGACTTTCGAGACTCGCCGTGTGTTTTATCACAGGTTTTTTGTGTTGATACTGAAACGTAACTGGATGACAGATAACCAGGGAACATTACTTTAACAGAATTCAGCTTGGATTTGCTTGTTTTGTAATGAAGTGTGCTTGTGACACAGTGAATGTTTGTGGTGATTTACAACTCTCCCGTTTCCAGTTATTTCCTAGCAAGTTTTCTGCAGTCATCATTAAAAAGACCTTTTTTTTTTGACACTGCATGGCAGCGGGATGCAATCAGCAAGGATTTTTAGTGTTCACTCACCGGCTTCCTATTTCAGAAAGCACACCGAGTCTGCTCCCACATGACATGACCACTCTGGTTATATTAGGCTTTTTTTTCCTACACACTATGGGTGGCAGCACTGCTGGTGAGCAGCGGCGAGTTAGGAAATAAAGACACAACAGAGGAAAAGTGCTCGCGATTCTCACGCAGGCTGCCTGAATCATTTGGTGTCCTGCTTTACAACCGAGCAGCGCTTTATATACGGTTCACTAATGCTTATTTTAACGTGTGATGCTTGCCGAGTCCCGTCTCATGGTTTTATTTTTGCCGTAGGAGACCAACGCGATGCTCCTCTGTGGAGGCAAAAATGCTGGCTCAAGTAAAGTGACGTTCTGTATGAAATAGTGATCCAGCAATAATCCTGCTTTTTCCACGCACGAGCTCAAGACGGTGGTTACGAGGTGCCGTCAAAAAAACCCGAAACAGCTCCAGGTTGTCTTCTCACTTCACACCAACACAGAAAACTGGATTCTTGAAAGGCCGTCTTCATGCTGTAAAATCTTCCGGTAGATTTGGGAGGAAATGCATCAGGAGGGGATGAAAAGACAGTGTCGGCTTGGACACGGTTAACACCTGATACTCGATCACTTTTGTATCCTTGAACTCAGTTTATTTTTTCGAAGACATTCTTTCTAGTAGATGAACGATAAAACAAGTTAACTTTCTTTATTCACTTTAGTTTATTATGCTTTTGACTGAAAACTGTATATCTTTCACTCACAGCTGAATTTCATAAACAGCTTTTTTTATATAATCTGGCACATAATTGGGTGCGACAATGTGGGGAAATGAACGCAGCCAAACTGTGTTGGCTGATTTATTTTATTTGATGGTTGTATTTAGACGTGTTTTCAAAAAGGACTGGACTCAATTTGAAACTCCAAAACAGATCAAATATTAAATAGATAGTAAAATTGACGTTTTTCGTGAATAAAAGCAGACCAAGAGTTATGTCAAAGAAAGATGAAGGCGATTTAGGCTCTGGTTCAAGTCTAAGAGAACAACAGTTACCTTCGTCTCTGTCCGTCCTTCATGTGGGGACCTTCATCACTTCATCACGCTGCCTCTCAGAGTAGAAACCTCAGTGGAGCAAAACATTATTTCACTGTCTACTGATGACAACATCCAGTAACTACCTTGTATTTGACCAAATTAAATTTACCGCTTATCTCATGACAGAGGTTTTTAGTGATATTTTACTCACTTACATCAGAGTAGGCAGCACTGCTTTACTTGAATAAACAGAGTTATTCCAGGTGTTTTGTTGCTCCTGATGTAGTTTTAATGACTGCTGGATTACAGTAGATTTAATCTCCCCTCATGATGAGAAGAATTTAGCAGACGGGGGCGACAGGTCGACGAGAGAAGGAAGGGGGAGTTAAATCCCTCGTAAGAATTAGCACTCTGGACGTAAATGTTTGAAGTACTTAGAAGACCGGAGGTGAGAGGACGATGGAGGACAGCAGGAGTCTCTTCTTGTGCCCAGTTCCCATAATCCTTTTGCAGCGAGTTCGTGGTTACACAATAACAACCGTCAGATGTCGCGTGGATCATAAGACGAACCAAATAGAAGGACAGTCTGGACTGATATACTGTTACTGAGTAAAAATATTTGCTGTGCCAAACATTTTCTGCTCCCCGTCCCGCCAGTTCTTCCAACATCCTACGTTCAACATGTTGAAGGCTGAAGATTTTCTTTCCTTTTTTTTCCTTCGTCTTCTTCTTCTTCTTCTACTGCCGGTTATGTTTTGAGGATATGCTAATGCTCTGCAGCTTTTAGGCACAATGAACGAAGTGTGTGACTGCATGTTTACACAGCTTGGAGAGGTTTTTTTTCTCCTTTCTTTTGTGAGGGAGGACGACGGTAAAAAAAAAAGAAAGAAAGAAAGAAAGCGAGAGTCTGTTCGGTGCGGTCGTCTCTCTCAAACATGACAATTTCATCTTGTTCCGATGTGGTATCCGCTGAAGAGTTTTCAGATGGTGTGAATGCAGGTTTTTAGCAATTCAAATGAATGAGGGGCCATTAAGAACGGGACACTCAAATAGGAAATGCTTAGCCCCGGCTAGAGAAAAGGACTGGAGGCAGAGTGAGAAAGGTGACAAGGACACTCTTTAAGTCCATCCATCTTTCTCTCTCTCTCTTAAGCACATGCCCGGGATGCTTGGTTTCAACTCCAGGGCGATGCAGCTGCCGCAAGCTTGCCATTTTAAAATGCCCCGATCCCCGCAGCAGTTACAGTGAAGAAAGCCCTCCAGTTTGTGGATGATCTGTTGCCATAGTTACCCCAGCGCAAGAAGCGAGCACTCGTCACCCTCCAACAGGCAACGGCGCCGAGCCTCAAGCCCCTCCTTCTCTTCCTCCCCCTCACTGGGTCCCCTGGCTAGTTCATTAGCATAGTGATTCACACCAAACTCTCCTTGAAGGGCCACCGTTTGTAGGTTTTTTTTTTTTTCCTCTCAACAGAATCGTCAGCGGAACGGCGTCAATGTTAAACAAGTCGGCCTCCGCCGAGGCTCGTGTGCTGGCACTCCGCCGTGTGGCGCATGTTGCCGAGCTGCAGTGCTGCACGGATAGAAAAACAGGCTCTGGAGGCAATGCGGCTGTGAAGGCCTTTCGCTGTGGCATGTATCCCCTAAAGACTAATCACATCATCAGCGTTTAAGTCACAGGATGCCTCTGCGTTATAGCCCAAGACCGCGTGATGCGGCACAGGCAGGTGGCATGGAAGACTGAACTAATACCGGCTTATGATAAATCAGCATTTAGCCTTATTACCTCACAGGTTTGTGTGGGCTATTTTTTTTTTACTTTTTTTTTTTTTTTTTTTTTACATTTTTTGGTGGCGATAGTTCAATTAACTTAACATTGCACAAAACCAGGTCACTTAGGAATTAATTGCCTATTAAAAGGACTACCCACTTCAAGGTGGGAGCTTGTTTACAGTTGGCTAAGCAGTGCTTCCTGTGTGACTGCGTTCAGATGTTTGCATTAAACAGCTTATTAAAAAGCTGCAGCGGCCTGGTCCACTCCAACCCCAAAACCACACACTGTGCACGGAAGCAACTTTGACAAGGAGGGCTGGGGGGGGGGGCACGTTGCCTAATCAGAGGGCATGGGGTAGAAATTGGAGCGCCTTATTCGTGGTTTCATTTCTGTTGACAATCAATAAGAAAAACCTCCCCAAATGTTCGATGTTTCTTTAATAATTGTATTTGTTTTTTTGTGTTTTTCTTCCTGCACAGTGATCTGCAACTTCCGGTCATCGATATGTCAGGCGCTGGTCCTGGAGATTGGTGAAACTGTGCAGATTCTGGAGAAGAGTGAAGGTAAGGGCAGCTGAATCTCTTCAGACAATGTTCACTTGTTCTCGGAGATGCTTTTTCAGGTGGGGCCTCCGGACCTCCACACGAACAGCAACGGTAGTGCTGAATTGTTTTCTCTGTGATGTGCGTCAGACGCTGGCGGTCAGTCCTCGTCGTGTTTGTTCCTCGGCAAAACCAGCGTCAATACATCATAGAATAACAGTCGTATTATGCAGGAAGGGACGAGTTTTACTTTGAAGAGGCATTCAAATCACTCTGTAGACCTACAGTTTGATGGTTTGATCATCAAACTTGAATCAAAAGCTCAACTTGTTGCTGAGAATGAAACTAAGTCAGACAACTTCACTCTGACAAGAGCACAAATATCTAGTGTTATTCCGCGAGTCGCAACTAAACGGTCGAAAGCGATTTTCTTCGAAATCCAGTGAAGTTATTTTGGTCTTTCTGTCTGTCTCTGTGAAGACGCCAAGCTAACTGCAAGCTAAAGCCTCCAACTGCCACCACAAATCTGTTCACGCCATCATGGCCAAGACATTAACTGACTAGTCGCCAAAGCTTCAAATTAACCAGCACTAGCTCGTTAAACAGGGCAAGCGAACATATTTCTTTGTTTTTTTTCCTCTCAAAGTTGTTTTGCAGGAATAACGCAGGTTCTCCAACAGGGAGACAATTTCTCACGTGGGCTGTGTTTCCTTTACAGGATGGTACAGAGGCTTTTCCACCAAGAAGCCCTCCATCAAGGTAATGTGAGCGCTCATAAAGCACTGACCTGTAATGAATTTGACGAGCAGTACTTTGGTTTAGGATGACGAACAGCGTTTCATGTGAGAACTGTCGACTGAATCTGAGGCAGATCATGACGAGAGGACAATTTTAGTAAAGTATTTAGGTCAAAATAACTTTGTTAGTTATGTGTTCATTGCATCCCACACATAGCTTTGACAACACAAGTAAAGTCTTGATTACAAAGCAACTAAACTGAAATAAATTTTGATTCTATAGAACTTTCCTGAACTGTTTTGTTCCAGGGATGTTTTATTAAAAAACATCAATTTAGAGAATGTGCATATCAAAATGTGTTGTTGTCTTTAGTAAACTAGTACAAAAATTATAAATATAAATATGAGCGTTGTTTGTAATATCAAGGAAATTATGCTGATATATTTTCAGCAGTGTTTTATATCCAGAAAATAACAGCGTGAAACGCTCATCTTTGATTTTTCCCTCAGCCAGCAGATGGTGCACTTATTAATCTGGAAACCAGCCTTGATATTTCTATTCTTTTATAACTGAAAACGAGGTTGATGTAAAGATGAAGCTTCCAATTTGATTTGACTCCGCGACACTTCTCCTCTCTGCTGTGTGGGGCCGAAAGCCGCGACGCTCGAGCAGTGTGATCAGCCAGGAAAGGAAGTCGAGAAAAGACGCCACGATTCTCGGACGGAATGCAACTCTTGTCAGTTCGGCGTGTCTGACGATCGAGCAGCATGATTGTGGGGAGGTCTTCGGCGAGGTGCTCAGCCGGAAGGCAACAAACCGTTCCCACACTGCAGCAAATGCTTGACCATATATGCTGCAGCTCAAGTACCACGACGCGCTGCGGCGTCGGGGCACTTTAAAAAGCCGTTGTGCATATTTCAAATACAAAACAGTCCAATCTGTATATGCAGATTATAAAAGCTCTCATCAGCAGAAACACAACTAGCAGACTTATTATTAGAGGCACTAAAGCAGTGGGTTATTCCTCCTGCTGCCTGAAATGTCAGAAGCTAAAGTCTTGTGCGGTATTGAAAGAATGTTTCAAAGAAAGACACAAAAGCTGTCCAGTCCTGGTGAATGTAGGTGTTAGTGGCTACATGCTGTCCTTTTCTACTCTCATCAGCTATTTACAGTTCCCACTAACACCCCTCCATTTTGTTATGTACCGCGCTGCCCACATTCAGTCGCCCCCATACTCTCGCAGCGCGGAGAGAATTAGTTGTGCTCGCTGTGGCCAATTCTTTCACATCTGGCAGATTAGAATAAGAAATCTGAACTGCAAGGGTGGCAGCTGGCACCACTCAGTCTCCCGTGCCCTTCCCCTGCTAAGCCGAGCCACAATAGGGGATCCTGCACGTTGCTCAGCCCTCTCGTCTCTGCAGTGGGTGAAAACAGTATGGGCTCTGCTTTTTATTTTGTGCGCGTGTGTGTTGTGTGCACCAAAAATATTTCCACACAGCAGAAAAACGTCAGAATACATGAAAAGGAGCCGTAATCTTGCACCTCCTTTCGCTTATAAACTATTGCCAGCAGAACTGTAAAATCTCCCTTTTTTTTCACCTCTGCAACACTCGACGGGGGGTTTTGGATTTCGACTGTCAAATCGCACAAACGCAACACGGGACTTTACGTTTCCGTCATGTGGCGCAGCAGCATTAGAAGTCTAATCCTGTCACACCCAGTAACGTCTCCGCTCTTTTCTTCGTCCACAGGGTATTTTCCCAGTCAGCTATGTCCACTTGAAGAAATCTACAGTGACAAACAGAGGGTGAGTTGTATGATAAAGTGTTTTAATTGGAACGTGCGCGGAATCATAAACGGGGATGCACAGAGGTGGCCTCTTCTGTGAAGAAGCCCCCAGATCAGGCGTGCGAAGGTCCATCAGAAGCGCGAAACTCGGCTGCCCAACTGAAGCTGAAGCAGCGCGAGGAAGAGGTGCAATTTTGAAGCCACCCTACGAGGAACGACACAATTAAATCCTCTTAAAAACCAACTCACTTCCTGCGCCTGACGAGTAATGGGCGCTACTTTAATCAACTTTTTTTTTTTTTTGTCCTCTTGCGTTTTCACTCTCATCAGTGTATCTGTCTCTCCCTTAAAGTGTGCAGAGCTCTTTTGGGGGAACAAGTGCAACGTTATAACTGCGCACGAATCCCGTTTCAACGACTAAATGTGTCAGCAGTTGTGGAGTTTTTAGTCTGTTGATGCATCGTTACACAAACCAGTGAAACTGGACAAGTTGAAGGATATAAATTTGAATCACTGGTCTCCATGATTTTCAGTGCAAAAGCACAAGCTGCCTCCCACATTCATACTCACAAGACAAAGAATATAATCATCAGACTGTTCAAAAACTCGATACATTTTTGGGAGGATTTGTTATAATTAATGTATTTTGACCCTCTTTTTGTCACAATTAGCCCTACATGATTAAATGTGTCAGTTTCTTTGATTTACCAAGCATAGAATTTTCCACGAACAACAGTGATCCTCCTCTGTAACCTACAAAGAATCCTCTTTTGAATCAGGCAGTTGAAGGTTACACATTACATGACAGACATCGTCGAACGTCCCGCTTTTGATCCAGACCGGCGAACGGCGCAACTCCACCACAACATCCTCGCCAAGATCAGAGTGAAGTCTCGTGCAGGGAGGAAACATTGTGTTATCTGTTCGCCGGATTTTTAAATGTTTTATTATCGAGCAGACAAGTAGGTATTTAAATTCATTGCGGCAAAGTGGGAGGCGAATGCTGCTGAAAATAGTGATGGCCTGCTGTGTTCTACAGCAGCAGCAGTGGCTTCTCTCTCTCTCTCTCTCTCTCTCTCTCTCTCTCTCTCTCTCTCTCTCAGTCTCTCTCAGCCTCTCTCTGTCTATCTGTCTCTCTCTCTCCCTCTCTTTCTCTCTCTCTCTCTCTCTCTCTCTCTCTCT
>JASSRZ010000053.1:10128182-10141493 GCA_032164315.1 Malacoctenus gilli | reverse complement strand
CTCTCTCTCTCTCTCTCTCTCTCTCTCTCTCTCTCTCTCTCTCTCTCTCTCTCTCTCTCGCTCTTTCTCTCTCTCTCACTGGATCCATCACCTTTAGATTTTTGTTGAGACCTACTGGAGGATGATGTTGGTTCTCCGCCGGTCGGAGCCGGCGGGCCGCGCCGTCCCCTCATTACCCAGGTGGTGTGATACCGATTCATCAACTGATCAATGTCAAAGGATTTGAATCCCTGCCTGCTTCGCCATCTAATTTTGTCTCAGCACTGATTAGCGACAATCCAATCTTCAAGCGAATTACCACCTGACAGCTGCTAACATACATGTGCACACGCGCTCGTGTGTGTGTGTGTGTGTGTCCACACGCTGTGTGATTCTCCATCCATCTCATCACAATAGCACGCCACGGCTGCACATGCCAGAATAAAGGCGGAGACAAAGACAGGCTGCGGAGCTTTTTTTGTCAGCCTGCGGTAACGTTCAGGCTGGGAGCCGCCGCTCAGCCGAGGACTGGGAGCTTGCTGGTGTCTCTCCGTCCTCCAGCGGCGCTCCCGCCGTAGCGAGCGGACTCTTGTTTTTCGCTCAAACGATTAAAAGTGCCGACTTGAAAATTGACATTATTATACTTCCTCGCTCCAGGAGTTTCACTTTGGGAAATCTGCTTTGCTGTCTCATGGAGTTAATGAGGTGACACACCTACCGCATCTGTGTACTCCCAAAGCGTTCCTCGCCACAGACAATCAGCCAGACTCACTCAGTAATGGATGGAGACGCTTTTGCCTTGTATCAAAAAAACAACAACAAAAAAATCACATAGGATCACAGTTTATTCGTTGCCGGAGCAAAGTGCAAAAAAAAAAAAAAAAAAGCCACAATAGCTCCATCCTTGGCTCTAATGTTTGCAGTCACTCAGGAAGGATGTGTGTTGTGGGCGTTTCTGGAGAGCTCCACTTCGACTCCCCGCAGAAGCCTGAGATAATCATATTACTCTTCATAGCGATGCCTCGTCGTCATCCTATAGCCGGCTGGATCCTCACAGAGTTGTGACAGTAACCTGCACACGTGCACATTTGACTGAGCGTGAAGTCTCTTCGACACATGACATGTTAAGTTATTCTGAAGATCACCTGCATTATTTACACACATGCCACATGTTTGTTTTTTTCCCCTATAAATATAAAACAAGGCGTTGTTGCTTGACAAGCAAAAAAGTAAAATCACAAGCTAAATAAATTGAGGTGAAAGTGAAGGAATCAGCAATATTCTCTTGTTTTTCGAAGCTGCGTGGACATTTTGATTGAAAACGCGAGAGCGCGGTCATGCCAAGTGCCGCGTCTCAAATGTCAACAGCCACTTGCTAACAAATTTATTCACGGACAAGGTTTGTGAGTGAAGTTTTACAAATGTACACAGAACAAATGAAAGTGCAAGCAGGCGCCAGCTGACAGGCAACCTCAATAACCAATATAGTTCATTTATATTTCTATAAATATTTGCACATCTGATATTTTTGTATCTGTAGATACGTGTAAAGGTTTGTGCTTATTATAAATGATCAGAATAGTTTCCAGAAAGTCTTTCTTTTTACTTTGCACCTCGAAAAAAAATATCATTTTATTTTCTAATTAGGAGAATAAACATTTCTGCAGTTCCTGCGTCTGGAGAAGCTCAGTCTAAAACGTTTGAGTGTCGTAAAAACAGCAGCTGTGGTAATTTGTTTCAGACCTGAGGTCCTTGTTCTGTTGGGGAAAAAAAAAGAAAGAAGAAGACATCTCAACAATAGCAGTGACGCTCGCAAATTTTTGATCTCACACTGGTGCACGTGTGTTTTTCCTGCAGGCTGTGCGAGACGGTGGTGCCCCTGGAGGACCCCATTATCACAGAGACCACCTCCACACTGCAGGAATGGGGCGTCTTGTGGAAGCAGCTCTACGTGGTCAGTCGCAGGGTCTTACACAACATCGCGCTGCCATCAAAACAAAGCACCGAGCAGTGAATATCAGAATAGATCTTGACATGATGAGCAGGGAGCTGAGCTGCCAATGAATTTCATGCATTGTTTTGTTTGCGTTCTTCTGGTTGAATGGAAGACGATTGTTACAGTATGCGCTTCTTTCCTGCACACAAATGCACCTGTTTTAAAAGGGTTTACCAGCAGAGGAAGTAAGCCATCTGAAATATGGTCCAAACGTACAGTGGCAGCCCCCTTCATATATTCGCCCCCCCCCCCCCCCATCACATGTCGTTCTGACTGTCACCCTCTATTTTCATACACTATCTATGCAGAAACAGAAACGGTGGTTGGACACAGATAATGGCCTACAGACCTGTCGTATGCAATTTCATGCTGTGTCATTCAGCCATTGATTGATCTTGGCTCGCCTCACGCGGCTCCTGCATCATCGTAAGATCCACCACCTTCAGTCAGCCTTTGCTGGGCGAGCAAAAGTGATTACTGGAAATCTAAAGCATCCTTAATCCTGCTAAGTGTCGAGGGGGCAGGCAGAAGTGGTTGGTCGGGTTTGGAGTTTGTAGCTGAGTGGCTATGTTGCAGAGCTGGCAGCGAGTTTTTACATAACCTCTCACTGAGGACTACTCGTGCTCTGAGCAACTAAGCAGCCCCAGGCATTGGTGTGGTGATGTAACTTCCTCTGAAGCTCGACTAATATGAAGCGCTGATTTAACTGCGCTGGTTTTGGTGCTCACCCCCTCTGTGATATGGGCCATGTTGCCACAGTTGCATCCATAATAATAGGACGCAGCATTGGCTGGATGTTGATGCATTTCACTCTGTTGTTGCAGATTAGAATTCATGGTACTACTTCCGAGAGCAATGGCCTGAGCACAACTGTGTATCTGTTATAATGTATGTAATTAGCCCGGCGGAATAAAGGTCCGAAAGGGCTCATCAACCCTGACAAAAATCTTTGTTTCCAGCCGCGACCAGCCTTTGAGAACATGCAGTGTTTATCCTCATTAAATTTACATGGGCATTGTGGCGGCGCTTAATCTTTGCATTTATGTAAACAAACCTGGGTGGTAATGTGGGCACGTCACACCATTAGGGAGAACAGAGAGCGCCTGAATTAAAAGCGTTGTCCTTGGCTTACGAGAAGCGCCGGTGGATTTCACCACCGCGCTGAGGTCGAAGTGGATTTGTAACTGAAACGTTTGTGTCGTGAACGAAGCCAGAAGTCTCAAACACCTGCAGTGGAGTTTGTTTTGCTGCCTGCAGTCAGATGAGTTAAGTGCAGATATGTCTGGGAATTCAAAGATAATGCTGATCGAAGGCATTTATGTGAATGCCAAGGTAAAAAAAAAAAACAAAAACCCAACATCTTTGTCTTTATTCCTTACCTCTTTGATAGAAACACAAGGTGGATCTGTTCCACAAGCTGCGCCACGTGATGAACGAGCTAATCGATTTGCGCCGGCAGCTGATCCAGGGTCACCTCGCTCAGGACCAGACCCGTGAGATCAAACGGCACATCACAGTCCGGCTTGACTGGGGCAATGAGTGAGTAGAGACGGCGCATCGTATTACACCGAGCGGCACGAGTGGAGGCATGCACTCTGGCAATCATTTGTCTCTTACTGCTGGCCACCAAAGAACGTAATATTTCTTTGGCACTTGAAGAGATCTACAACACCCTGGATGAGTGGGTGTGTAACAGCATTGCTATGATGTAATTTTATGGTCATTTAGCAGATGAGTGAATCCGAAGCAGCTTAAAGTCAATGCAAATCCCCCTGGAGGAAGTGTAAAGCCATATTCTGACTGTTGCCAGTTTCAAACTCCCTCCAACGGAGCTGTGACAGGCATCCATAACAGCGATAAAGATGTGCAGGCTCCAGTTCAGCTGAGGAGGAGCTTTATAAGGAGAGACCATCTGTCAGTTTCATCTAAGATTCAGTGCACAATTACACACAAAAGTGAAAACATATTCATTTTGAACTGCGGCCCTCAATTAAAAAATGAATATGCGTGTACTTCAGTGCACACGCGCGCGCGCACACACACACACACACACACACCCAATCTGAACCACACTTCTCAGTTGGTCAACATCAGTGAGCATCAAGCTTGACTGACGTGTAAAAACGCCGTGATGAGGAGGAGCTTGGGCTCACGTTCGCTCTGCGTGCTGAGGCCAGCGCTCCTGTTGCGACCCGAGAGTTGTAACGATCTGATTTCGTGGCTAAAAGGTCCGAGCTGCTCGCACTGTGCCCCACGAATCACAGGCGGCCCAATTTCCAGTGGTCACAGTGCGGCGCAAAGAGAGATGGGGTGATTGTCCGACGCGATGGAGAAGGTTCGCTTGAGCTCACAGTGCGACAGGACAGAGCCGGCAGGACAAGTGTTGGACAGTGATGACATAAGTGGATCTGAAGTAACCAGAGAATAAGTTACCAGTGCAAAATGTTAAACAAGCTGTTCTATAAAAGTCCGGAGAGTTTATATATGTGACAGTATCACGACAAATGTGGCCACCAGTGTTGCAGTGTAGGTTACCACCTAAAAAGTGCAAGTGAAAATGATATTTATGTGCAGTACTTGAGAAAAATGTGTTCATGCAGATTCATCAAAGACTGTGTGAATATATTTATTCTGGAGAGCCGTGAACAGAGAGTTTCTGGACATCTCCTCTCCAACTTGAGGATCTCATTAGTGAAGCGCGGCCATTCATGCATGTTCTCTGAAAGGAGTCATGTGTTGTTTCTCCTCCGTTTCTCCCCCCGTCCTTCGTCTCTCCCTCGCCAGGCATCTCGGAATAGACCTCGTTCCGAGGAAAGAGTTCGAGATGGTGGATCCGGATCAGATCAGCGTGTCCGAGCTCTACAAACTGGTACGTGCACCGGGGCTGCTGTTTAGCCGATGCGAGCTGTACAGTGTCATGCATTATAAATCGAAAATGTGACTGTGTGCTGTTTGGAAGATAAATGCAGTCAAACGTGTCCCTGCAGCCTGCATAAACTATATCGGTGGTCATGACTCACTGACTTCCACTCTGGGAGCGCTTTTACCTCCTGTGTAACTCTTTGTCGTTGCAAGGCTCGCTTTTTGCATATAGGAATGTGTTGTTGGATGTGTAGGGACGTGTGAATGTACCGATTATCAAATCATCCATAAGAAGGTGACTCACGAGAGCGAGAGCACGATTCAGCTGTTGGAGCAGCCTCGTGTGACCCGTTCTTTATGCTTATCTTGCTGCCATATTGAGTGCGTCTCTTTACTTGCCTGCACGTGCGTCTCACAAGTGTGATCGCGAGCAAGCAAGGCGGACATAATCCAAAGTGACAGGCCCAGGTGAGGCTACAGAGGAGTACATACATATTAATTTTTTATTGTAATCTTTTTTTTCCGAAATAAATTACATATTTTAGCCTTGCTTGTTTTGAACCACCAACTAGACGAGAGACACATTTCCATAAATAAAAGATGCCTCAAATGTATTTTGGTGGTAGTGATGTGGGACTCCCAAACCTATACAGAGAGGGAGGGAGAGAGCGAGAGAGTCAGAGAGAGGGGGAGAGAGAGAGAGAGAGAGAGAGAGAGAGAGAGAGAGAGAGAGAGAGGAGACTTGCTGAGGCAGATCCAATTTTAGAAATGTGCGATTACAGCACAGATGTTATGAAATCTAATGTAATGCTGCTGGAGACTGTTATCTGGGAGGGAGATCCTTTCTGGTCAGTAGTTGAAGCTCCATATGCCGATGAAAACACTCTCCAACTGCCCTGCAGCCTCCCATTATCCCACCGCCATGTTTCTCAGCTTTGCACGCAGAATGTTTGTGCACTAAATGCTCTGTCCAGAAACAACAGTGTGGCTCCTCCTTGCCAAAAAGCCTCCTGACTCTCTCGATGAAAGTGAGCTTGTGTTTGGCAGGGCGCGAGGCCTTGGCACCTCTTCAGGTATGGGAGTAGAGGAGTTCTTTTAGGCTGCCGAGCAGAGAGAGAGAAAGAGAGGGAGAGAGAGAGAGAGAGAGAGAGAGAGAGAAAGAGAGAGGGGTGTGTGTGGGTGCTGCTGGCTTTGTCCTCCTCCCTCCCACATGCTCACGTTTTGCCTCATGTGGGCTTCTTTTAGCACTGCGGGAACGGTAGTACAGCCACTCGACAAGCATACGTAGGTGAACTTTTGTCAGATTTGAAGCATCAGCCGGGGCACCGCGCAGAAAGCCCGCGTGTCTGAAGTTTCCATAAAGGTAAATAAGTTCAATGCTGTGTGGGAAGAGCAAAGAGCGGAGTGACTGATCGGACTTCTCTCTCTTTGTAACTCCACTCTTTTTCAGCATGTATCCAGCAGACACTGTGGTCAGCAAAGCACAAACCAGGTACAGTCGTTTTCAAAGCTGTTTGTTCATGAAGTCATCACATCTTTCCTCTCTCTCTCTCTCTCTCTCTCTCTCTCTCTCTCTCTCTCTCTCTCTCTCTCTTTCTCTTTCTCTCTCAGCCGCTCATTTCTCATCTGTTTTCCAAACACTCTCTGCCAACCGAGAGTCAGGGCACCGACACATCCTCAACACTATCATGTTAGGGCTCTTTACCAGTGGCTGCTGATAATCCTTGTGATCTATGTGTGACTGTCATGCCTCATAATAACCTCACACCAACGCTGCCAGGGTGTGAGGATTAATTCCCACTGGGATCACATATGTCCCAATGCACGCACTGTTGGCCACAGTGATGAAATCCTATCCTGAGTTTCACTTGTAGCGAGACATCAGTTTAAAGACAAGTTGCTTTTTGGAGATGGAGCAGATGCAGTTTTTTTAAATACAGGCCCAAATGGAGACACAATATAAACTAAATTCAGCTCATAATTAATGAGAACATGTCTCCAAAGCACAGTTAAACATTGTGAGAGAGTGTTTTGTAGTACTGCCTTCCTGCTCTGTAAAGAAGCAGTAAACATAAAACTTTCATGTTGTTTTTCAGGTTTAAAAAAAAAAAAAAAAAATTCTCATTTAGCTTTTCGTGACCATTCAAGCAAAGTGACTCCTGCCAAACCCTCGAATCACACGCCCACATTTTGTGTCATGGGTGAATGATGGACTTTCTGACGAGTTTCCGGCCAATTAAGGCGGCTGAGACCCGCAAACATTCGTGCCCATATAAACGGTTGCCTGCTGTCGTCCTGCGTGTTCCACTCATGGTTTTGCACTGCAGCTTATTTTCTTCTTCCATTCCGAACTTCACTACATTTATATTACATTCAGATCTAAAATTCATTGAATAAAGATTTGTCTTGTCTTGACTTATTCCTTTTTATATATATAGTGTTTTTCTTTCCATAATTTAAAAGTAAGAAGGCATTCTGTGAGAACGTGGACGACAGCATACGTGTCCCCCGGGACATCTCTGACTTGCATGTGCTTCGCCATAAGATGAAACACACTGCCAAGTATATATTGGTGAATTATTTACCTGTTACAGTCCCTACTCTCATCCGTTAAACAGCTGCAGCGACATGCAGAATGAGGCTGGTGTTTGGTGCTGCTCGCAGTGCAGACTCTTGTTAGCGGTCAGTCTCCTCTTCGTTCCCAGGGTGATAGCATGAGACAGCGCCATGGTGACGGTTGCCGAGTCCCTGTGTCGCACCACCTCTTCATCAATCTGAAGAGCTTCACTTACAACAGCATCAGCGAGGATGCGGACGTCTTCTTCTCTCTGTACGACACGCGCGAGGCCAAACAGATCAGGTACGACGGGGAGTTTCTGCGCACGTGCCGCCGCCGGTCAACACCCTGCGGGTTCAAGGGCAGACACACACACGCACACATGCACACACGCACACACGCACACTGCCCCCGTCCAGCAGATTGACTGAGGCATTCTGTGGCTGACAAACACTGTGAAACTGTGAACTGGCTTCTCTTGCAGTGAGAAGTTCATGGTGAAACTGAACAAAAATGGAGGACCAAAGAATCCAGAAAAAGTTGATCGCCTGTGTGCTCTCTTCACGGTCAGATACCCCCCCCCCCCCGCCCCTGCTTCTAACATCAATGCAAAACAAAAGCTGCACTTTGCAGCCACTAATATTTCCCATCCTTTTCCTCTGCAGGACCTAAGCAGTAAAGATTTGAAGAGAGACCTGTACATTGTTGCACATGTCGTCAGAACTGGTAAATTGCTGGGAACTATTTGAGCAGCGGCTATTATTGATCAGTTGCGTTTGTTCCAAACACGTTCCTTCCCCTCCCGGTTTCCAGGTCGCATGCTGCTGAACGACTCAAAGAAAGGCCCCCCTCACGTGCAGTACAGACGACCTTATGGCTGCGCTGTGCTTGCGATGAGTGACGTTTTCCACACCATCACGGACCTCAAAGAGGAGAAGGACTTTGTACTGAAAGTATACACGTGAGTGAAGCTACTCCACTATTTCCCCCTTTAAAGTTTTTTTTTTTTTTTTCTAATTTAAGATATTTTGTTTTCTCAAAGCTCACCTAAATCATTGAACCGTGACAAACTGAGTTAGAAAAAAGCCTCCATGTTGATCGGGAAGGTGCGAGTGTCCTTAAAATTTTTCTGCATGACAACATCGCGCTTCTCTGTTGATGCTCGCCGTGGTTGGACCAGAATGATAATGAAGTGTCCCCTGGAAAATCAATAGCTCTTCACCCTGGGCACCCTGAGATCGGGGCACTTGGCGTGTTGTGAATCTGGCCGCTTCTGTTCAGCCTGGCCACAGAGAGCCACCCCCTGTATGTAGGCCAGTGAAGCCAGGAGTCGCTGGAAAGGAGAGGGGGAAGACACTGGGCACGATGACACATAGATAATTGAGCAAAGTTCGAGGACGAAGCAAAAAAAAAAAAAATCCACGGACTCAGCATATTTTCTCTTCAGTCAACGGCCATAATGTCCCCTCTCTGCACTGTCCTTCCTCTGCATCCGCTGTGGGTCAGAGGTCGCTCGTTCACTCTGCTATCTGGTTACATGATATTTACTTCCCGTGGAGTACTTTAAAGATTAGTATGCAGCCCAGTGCGGAATAAAGATCTCCAGAATAGAAAGCCGCCGTTCTTATTGGATTCCTCTGCTGACGTGGAGAGCCCTTCCCTTTAAAAAGCAAGCAGTGATTCAGTGCCGAGCTGCCTCCAAACTGTCGGCTCCTATAACGCTCCAGTCTGTGCATTTCCCCATGCCTTTCCCAGGGGCCTTCGGGCCCACAGTAATGAAAAAGGCTGGTAGAGAGCTGGCTGTCAGGTTTGCTTAGTGTGCAGTGCATTTGGGCTAATGTGCTGCTTGATAGCACCTCCCCCTGCTGCTACCTTTTCTCCAGGAGGAAATCGGCTCTGGGACTCACGCTGTTCTTGTAGTCCCCGCGCACACAATCCTGAACCCTCCATCTGGACCCACTAATGAGCGCGTTGTTAACAGCCGTACCCTGACTGTCTCCCTCCACAGATGCAACAATGAGAACGAGTGGTACCAGGTACACGAGAACATCATCCGCAAGTCCAACACCAAGTACTCAGCCCCCAGCACCAACTATGGTAACGTTCTCCCCACGGATCTCTCACCTGTTAGACGTTCTGGCTGTGACGTAGCACAGGCGTCACCGATGCCTCCTGAAAAGGGTGCGATGAGTATGTGAGTCAGAACAGAAGATGTATGATTTTGACGAAACATAAAAGCTCCATCTTCGCTGTTACTCTGAACTTGTTGACGACGCTTTTTCTAGACCGTTTATAATCTTTTTGATGAAGCAGAAGAAAAAAAAAGACAAATAAGAAACAAAACCTTAAATAATCCTTAAAAAAATCAGGTATCCACATACAAGAAGTTAAAACCATAAGTTGCAAATACCTTTTCTTACGCCTCAAAAAACAAATTTTCTTCTTGACATCATGAGCAGCTGTATTTCACCTGATAAAACCTTGTACATGCTCAGCCCCAAATTGTAACAAAACAGCGAAAGAAATCGATGCAAGTCATGTGAAACGATCACCTGGTGTGTGTGTCGTTCTTGTTTAACAGTCGTGCTGTCTGCAGCCTCAGAATTGGGACGCTGCCGTTCACTATTACTTGTCATTTCATGAGCAGCTCGGGGTTTAAACTATGACTCACGTCTCAATCACGCCTCAAAAATTATGTCACAAGATTTGTGCAGAACCCGTATTTTATTTTTTATTTTTTTTCCCTCTTGTTTCTTTGTGTAATTCCACCCTTTCTCCTCCTCCTCCCTCCCTCTGTTCTGACTCTGATCACATCTCTCCATCCACTCTCCTGTCTGTCTTCTCCTCCCCCACATTCTGACTAATGTCCTTTAAATACCCCTCCGTCCCACCCTCCTCCCATCTTCCTTCGTCTTTCTTCCCTCCGACTCTACTCTCCTCCCACAACCCCACCACCTCTTCACTTGCCCTTTTTCTCACATTTACACACTCTCACATACATTTCCCGCCACTGCCTCCTTAACCCCCCCCATTCCTCCCCCTCCTCCCCCAGGCCTCATCATTTCCCTGCAGCTGCTGCGAGGAGAGCTGGAGCAGATCAGACGGGAGAACCAGGCCGTGTTCAACAGGGCCTTGGCGCTCACACGCAAACTGGGTTTCCCAGATGTCATCCTGCCAGGTGAGGAGGCAGCCGAGCGGCCGGCGGTAAGAGGGTCAGACACCAGAGGCCAGATGGCTCGGAGGAACGAGGGAGGAAGGTCACAGATTGTTGTAAAGAGACAGCAAATGAGGAGGAAGAAGAGAAGGAAGAGGAGGAGGGACGATTGAGTTTTAGTAAGACAGGGAATTGTCAGTGTTTTTCAATTTGGCACGGCTGAGGTGGAAAGTAACTAAAAATTACTCGTCGAGAACTTTATGAAATGAAATATCCCAGTATTCTTAAATCCACAGGTTTTTTTTCATGTCCCGCATCCGAGTAAATCACTCACGAGTTGTTGCTTTTCTTTCCAGCAAACAGGTATCATTACTTCAGATCAAGTGTACAATAACTCCAACAAACTTCTTCCATCCACCACTGGCGTTTGGTAAAACTCTCAGTTTTCTCCCTCCTTGTTTGAAGGAGATCGGCATGTAGGTCAGGTGCTGAGCAAATTGCAAAGAGCAGAGGTCTTCAAAGATAACTCAAAGACAGAGAGAGAGGGGAGAGAGAGGGAGGGAGAGAGGGAGAGGTGTGTGTTTATTTCGGAATATTTCATCAGCTGACATTGCAGTGTTTTGTGTCGACCGAGAATCTATAATCCTCTCCTCTCCAGCTCCTTTCCAGCTCCTCTCCAGTTAGCCTGAAATACCTCCCAATATCAGTCCTTGTGAGTCATCTGTCCCCAAGGAAATGACTTGGATATAAATAACTATAATCTGATTTTATAAATATCCGCAATATCTTCCTGCGCTGTTGCCTACCGATATTTATTTCATTAATCACTGACCTCGCCAAAAGGTGCTGAGGCAGCCGTGAGCCCCGGCGCGCTCCAGCTCAGCGGGGTCAGTCGAAGGGAGCGCTGACATGTAGCGCACATCTTAGTCCGTGCTGAGGCTTAATTTGTGTTGACCACTCACGGTTCGTCTGTGGAGCAGGGGCTGACAAGGACGTTATGAAGTTACGAACATCGCCGAGGCAGGAGACTTGTTTGCTCTTGTAATCAGGGAGATGTCTTTGTCTCCTTCATCTCGCTCAACTTTCCACGCGTCACTTCCTTTCCGCGCGCCCTTAACAACCGGTTGATATCGATGTGATATGACTTGAGGGGATCAGGTTTCGCTCGGCTCGCTCCGGTTGCCGCTGCAGGCGTGACGCGACTTCACTTTCCACACATCTGGGCTGCGTGGACGTGTGAAATCGATGGATTCCCCCGGTCGTAGTGAAACTTCCTCCTCTGCGATCGTTCCAGGTGACACACGCAACGACCTGTACCTGACCCTGGAGCGGGGCGAGTTCGAAAGGGGCGGCAAGAGCGTCCAGAAGAACATCGAAGTCACGCTCTATGTGCTCTACGCCGACGGGGACACACTCAAAGTATGACACACAGGCACACGGCCTGTCATTGTGTGGCGTATCATCAGTCGACAAACAATGACCGGTGCAACCTTCCTTCCTTCCTTCCTTCCTTCCTTCCTTCCTTCCTCCCTCCCTCCCCTGCTTCCCTCCTTGTGTTTCGT
Organism: Malacoctenus gilli; assembly: GCA_032164315.1. Taxonomy (NCBI): domain Eukaryota; kingdom Metazoa; phylum Chordata; class Actinopteri; order Blenniiformes; family Labrisomidae; genus Malacoctenus; species Malacoctenus gilli. The sequence continues at coordinate 10,129,383 of JASSRZ010000053.1, read as the reverse complement.
CTCGTCTCCTCAGGACTGCATCAGTTTGGGCAGCGGGGAGCCCAACACCTCTGAGTATCGCTCCTTCGTCCTGTATCACAACAACGGTCCTCGCTGGAGCGAGATGGTCAAGCTGCCCATTCCCATAGATCGTTTCCGGGGGTCCCACCTCCGCTTCGAGTTCAGACACTGCTCCAGTGAGTCAGCAATGCGACCCAGTGGCGGTCGGACCCTTCGTACACTATTTTGATTGAGACAGATTGGATTAAGCCTGGAGCCACGCTGATGCTTGTGCAGTGTGGATGAGTGTGTGATGCAGCGTGTTGTGACGCGCTTCCTTTCAGCTAAAGACAAAGGGGAGAAGAAACTCTTTGGATTTGCCTTCACTCCTCTGATGAGGGAGGACGGGACCACGCTGTCAGACGAGAGTCACGAGCTTTACGTGTACAAGGTAGGGTGCCACCAAGCAAGAGAGGCACAATGTTAAATTGAGCTTGTATTTCATTTCAATGAAAGAAAAACTTGTTTTTTAATTTCAAAACACATTTTGACAAAGAACCATCATTTTTCTGCTCATATTCCACAAATTCTAGCACAAATTCTTACCAAGTAGATTTTATTAACCTCTTTTAAGTCAGACAAATCTTGTCACACCTAAAATTAACAACAGTCACCTAAAAAGTAAAGATTTTCCTGCCTATTTCAAGGCTCATTTGTTCAAGCTTGATTTGTTATTTTTCTTTTCTGGAGATTTTTCTGCTTCAAGTAAAAAATGTACTTGAACTGAGTGATAAAAAATCTGCAACAGAAACAAGCGAAAATTCACTCATTACCTAAGACAAAGGCTTAAACTGAGCAAGACAATACTGAACTTTTAGGTGATTTTATGTGCAAAAAGATTTCTTGACACGGTCGACTTTATAAGATTGTTTTTTTAAAGCTTGCATCTTCCCTCATCCTCTCATGTCCCTCCTCCAGTGCGACGAGAACGCCACCTTCAGCAACCAGGGCCTCTACCTGAGTCTGCCCTGCTGCAAGGAGGACTTCAACAGCTGCCCCAACCTGCCGTCCAACCTGCCCTTCCAGAGGAGCCCCAAAGAAACCTTTTGGGTCTCCACCATACTCTGCTCCACCAAGCTCACACAAAATGGTAATCTAACAGCCCTCCGGCTCCGCTTTCATCTCCTCCCCGTTTGATTCAATTCAACTCAGCTATGGGGGG
>JASSRZ010000053.1:10105744-10118057 GCA_032164315.1 Malacoctenus gilli | reverse complement strand
TCCCCCCCCCCCCCCCCCCCCCCCGACAACAGAGGCGGCGTTCACCCTGCTGCTGTACTGGGAGCTGCTCCAGTGGGAGGACCGGCCCCTGAGGGACTTCCTCCACTACCCGTGTCAGAGCGAGTGGCAGCGCAAGGAGAACCTGAGTCGTAAAATCCTCCACTACTTCAACAAGGGCAAGGCGAGTGAATCATTTGGGAAGCGCGCCCGTCTCCACCTGTCTCCACCTGTGCCAGTGCTCGACTCCACCTGAGCGTCACTGAGGCCAAATCAAACATCACAGGGACGAAACAATATCAGAAGTTTGAGCTTGACAAGCTCGATCGCAGACCGAAGGAACTAAACCAACAGATGACAGCTTTTCCAGCTCCAGATTTCAATTTTTTTTTCTTTATTCAAAACTTTTTTTTTTTTTTTACAGTGATTAGGAGGCTGTTTGTTCTCATTTCAGTGCAGCTGCTCACAAGCATAATTAAATTTTGCCCTAAATTAACTTGGGAAATGAGGCAGAATGTTGTCGTCTTTCTCCTTAATCTTGCTCAGAGCAAGTTTTACATTGTTTGCGTACCTCAGATTTTGGCAACAAGAAAAAAGTTCAAAATTACTTTTGTGTGCACCTGGTGGAGTGAATGAAGTAGTAAAATACAGAGATCCGTTATTTTCCCCGACACTTTTGAATTTTTACTTGTCATATTGATAAAATATATCGTTTGTTACGTCTGCCAAGTGGAGGTGGGGTGGTCGCTGGCGTTGGTTCGTCTGTTTGGCTCTTTGTTTGTAACATAGCTCAAAAAGTTCTCAAAGGATTTTGACAAAATTCATAGCATGAGTGAGTGGTGGTACAAAAAACAGCTGATTAAATTTCAGCTGTGAATTGCTCATCTGTTGCATGCAATAACTGTGTGGGGCCACTTTCTATATGCTTCTATACGAGGGAAGTCAAACTCCTTTTTGAGCAGTTGTCACATTGATAAACGCTGTCTGATCCCACTCGTCATGTGAAAGCGTTGAAAACCAGAAATAATGATTGGCATTTCATGCACTGTTTTGAACAAAATTTATCATGAAAAACAAGTGATTTCAGGATAAAAATCCAGAAAAATGTGAGCAAAAGGACTCAAAAGGAGTTTACATGCTCACGCTATTTCCCCTAATGCAGTTCAGGGTATCTTTGCTGTGTTACGTTAGCTGCTCTTCAGAATGAAGCGGAGTCTGTGTCCTCTTGGTTGCTTTACTCTTTGCAAGACGATCTAGTCTGGATAACGCTCTGGAGTTTATTTGGTACATACATATTTTGTTCAGGTTTGATTTTTTGATCTTTTTGCATATTCTATTTATCTTAAGAAACTCTCACGTCTCACATTTTCTGATCTGATCCTGAAGTTTCTCAATAAAAATTGGAGTAACTTCACCCAGCTGGAATGTCACTTGAAGCCAAAGATTGATTTCATAACCTGAAAACAAACCCGCACCCTCTCCTCACATTACAATACTCGGTGTAGGTCAGATGTCTGTTCAAATGTGATTTGCTCCGGCCGAACCCTTTCCCCTCCCCGGCTGGTGTTCATCCACAAAATTAAATTAGCCGAGCGGTCTCTGAGCTGAGGAGAGGAAGAAGCCCCGTGGACGGCGGGAGCAGCTGAGAAGGAAATAAAAGTGGCCTCCTTTATTAGTCATCTTGTGTTTTTTTTATTGCTGTGCATCTATTAAAAAAAAAGAGAGAGAGAGAGGCTGCTCCGCACCTGTGGAGTCTCCTGCTGCTGCGTTCATTAAAGTCCACACAGGAAGAGCGAGTTTAAAGAGCAGCTTGCAAGTTAGTGACCGCAGTTGCTCGGCAAGAGAGCAACGCGAGGTCGAGTACTCGCAGTACTTCACAGAGCACCTGACATTTCCATTCGATGTCGGCGCGGTGTCAATTGCTGCTTCAAAAAAAAAAGAAAAGAAAAGTGTCCCTCCTTATTGTGGTGACTAATTTGTTAGTTTTTAAAACACTATGAAGTGATCCAAACAGACGCAGCTCAACCTGCTGCTCACCAGACGCTGTTGCTCATTTTCGTGACGCAGCTTTGTGATCAACTGGAGGTGATGCAGCTTTAAACGTGTATGAAGCAGTGAAATACAAACAAAAAGGGAAGGAGAAAAGAAACGACATCAGATTGTGGTTTGGAATCAAATCTGCATCGTTGTCCTGAAAACCGACGACAGAAATTCTTATTCCAGTAAAACTCATCACACGCACCGACAGAATTCTGCATTCCGCTTCTCGATACTTTTGATTAACCTGAAGAGAATAAATCATGCTTGTCGAGTGCTAAAAATATCTCGCTATGACTTTTGGGGATGTGAAATTAAATATAACAAAATGAACAACTTTAAAAAACAAAGAGCATGCAGGCCTTTTAGCAGTGATTACTGATTTTGAATAATGATGATTTAATATTCAGCACGAGCTCACATCAAAGTAAATCTGCATAAAATCTCTTTGGATATTAGTCTCAAAAACTCTTGATGATATTGATAACAATTTGTTGTTGGCTCCCTGATTTCCCTTTTTTTTTATCCCTCACTTTTTTCCCTCCACTGCAGTTTCTTTTCATTGAGACTTCCCACTGTTGCACAACTCAGTTTGACGACACAAGCTCGTAAAACATCGTCGAAAATAATCAAGATTAACGGCTTCATTGTTTGGATCTTTTATCTTATTTGTATCTGACGTTGCAGTGCTGGGAATACGGCATCTCTCTCTGCCGGGAGCTGGCGTTCCAGTATGAGACGTTATATGATTATCAGAGCCTCAGCTGGATACGGGTAAGTAAAATCATGCGTGCTCGCTGTTCCCATGATATAACAGACATCCAGCGTGATGCTGCAAGCAGAGATTCTCATCTCTCCCTGTTGTTGTCGGTGTGAAGTGTGTGTATGTGTGTGTGAGTCTGTAGCGTCCAACACAATGTCCTAATTACCTGTGCTCGCCCACACTCATCAGGAAATGCAGAGGAGTCAGTAATGTGTGTGATTAAGTCATTATTCATCATGAATCTCTGGCATGTTTGTCATTGTGTCACAGAAAATGGAGGCGGCGTACTACGACAACATCATCGAGCAGCAGAGGATTGAGCCGGAGTTCTTCAGGATGGGCTTCTACGGCAGGAAGTTCCCCTTCTTCCTCAGGGTAAGACGCGCCCCATCTCGTCTCTCATCTCGCCGGTGCTGACACAGTTTCCCGTTCTGCTGATGCGGTCAGAAGTGCGCCTCCTCCGAGCCTCAGCGAGACACCGTGTCAGCTGCCGTCACTCCAGCCGCTTTTCAGGAGGAAAGATGGGAAACTGCAGTGAGAGAGTGAGGTCCCATTAGTTACAGGCTGAGTTTATTTTTTGTCGAAATTTAGTGCTCATAAAGTCTGCAGAGTTTTTAGGTTTCATATTCATATCTCATAAACAGAAGAAAGAGACGACAGTGTTTGTGACTTTAACCTCGCGCTCCTTGTTGAAGGAGGTAATGCGGTGTTTTTTTAACCTCTTTGAGTGGTTGCGGTTCTAATTTGCAGCACGCTTATTATCACAGCCAGTGGTTACGCAACACATTTTAAAGAGGTAAATTTGAATTCCTCATATCATCTGCGAAGACGCTCATCAACGGGGACTTTGTATCTGTTGAGCAAAGTGTTTGCAAAAACCAAAAAACAAAATGATGCAAGATCCTGGGAAAGTCTGCGCTGCCGTCCGTCCGTCCGTCTTCAGACTCTCCTGATTCCTTCACTCTCGGAGAGCTGCAGAGTCGAGCTGCAGCTGCAGCAGCCGCAGCAGCAGCAGTGGCAACAGCAGCCTGCGTGACGACAGATAATGTTCGTTTCTGGATGCTGCCAGCAGCTATTTTCAGCACAAAAGTGCTAAAAAACCCAGCGCGCGCTACCTGCTCAGACGGTGTTGGGGGCTCGATGGTGAGCACAGAGAAGCTCCGGCATTTTCAATCGGGAGGTGATGGAAACCGAAAGCAACAAGACGGGAGGAATGATCATTGATCTGACATTTGCTGGCTGCAAACAGCGATTCGATCTGAACTACACTAATCTTTTAGCCAGTGTTTGCAACATGAGCGATGTTGCTTTGATATGACCCTCAAAATCCAAATGTATCGAGCCTGGTTGGTCGGTGAATCTTTGCTGCGGTTTGCACCATATTCAAAAAGATACAATAGAGAAAACAGAGAAGTGCTTCCTGTCAGCAACCCGTCCACTCGAGGGCTTCGCATCATGTCCATCAGATGCTGATCCGCAGGGTCCTCCCTCGTTTTTCTGCTCGTTGAGTCCGTCCTGAAGCTTTTCTATTTCCTTCTTTTCTCTGTCTGCAGAACAAGGAGTTTGTCTGTCGCGGTTACGACTATGAACGGCTTGAGGACTTCCAGCAAAGGATGCTGGGAGAATTTCCTCAGGCCATCGCCATGCAGCATCCCAACCAACCAGACGACACCATCCTGCAGAGTGACGCTCAGTGTATCCTGGTTGAACCTGGAATGTTCGAGATGTCTCTTGAAAGCAATTCAGGAAACCCAATCAACAGACACCTCATGTGTAAATGGAGATGGTTCAGATGGACCAGAGTTCAGTTCCTTTGGATAGTTTGCTTTGTTTGCGTGGGCGCAAAAGCTGTAATTTCATCTTCCTCCTGCTTATTTTTTTTAAATCCACTGGTCGGTATTCATATGGGGCAACAGCGCCCCCAAATGAGCTGCTGTTGAAACTGCATGAAGTTGTTTTGGCAGGTTCGGAGCTCTTTTTGAAGCGTGGTGTGAAACTGAAGCAAACCAAACAAAGGTGTAAAATTTATCAGCGCTTCGCACCCAAACGAACCGATTCTCCCCACTATCCCGCTGTCAAAGCGCCCAGAATGATAAGACTTAGTGGGAAATGTGAGTGTTATTCGAACGAGAGAAGCTGCCCTCGACACGGAGGTTGATTCCCAGAGTCAGAGGGTAGAAACAAGAGCTCTCTGTGAACATTTCATCTTGAGGGCTCTCCTGCTCCCCCCTCCTCTGTGAATATGCATGTACGTCTGTCTGGTGTGTCACTTCCTTGACACTCGGCTTCTAGACTTGCAGATCTACGCGGTGACTCCAGTGTCAGACATCTCTGACGTGCCTCAGCTGGAGCGCGTGCCGGAGAGGATCAAGAGTTTCTACCGCATAAACAATGTGAGCCGCTTCCACTATGACAGGCCGTTCCACAAGGGGCCCAAGGACCGCGAGAACGAGTTCAGGGTACGTGGAGCCCCTCAGTGCCGCTCTCAGCGCTCGTGGTTTAGAGTTCCTCACAAACAAAAGGAGTTCAGGTGAAGCGCTAAACAAAAACACAAGAAAAAAATATCTAAATCTGGAAACTTCAGTTGATTCCTGCAGTGTCTTCCGCCCCCCCCCCCCTTTTTTTTTCTCCAGCATTTCAGGTGATGTAAGCAGGTGTAACACCCTCTGGTGGCCACAGTACAGGGCCTCCAGCATTTGGGCTGTAATACCTTTAAAGCCCCTGAAAGCTGGGATTCAGTTTGTATCGAACGCTTTTCTGCTGCATACCCGCTGAACCACAAACTTGCCAAAAGTTTGTGAAGAAAGATCGTCACGCTTCAATACTGAGGCGTTTAACACTTCGATGCGGCCTCATCACCACCGTGGGTGTTGAATTTGATTAGATTCTATAAAAAGTTGGCGAGCACCATAAACATGTAATTCACATGAGGTGTTTACATTTCTTGTCTGATCAAATAGATCAGCATTCGACGCTTCTTTTAACATTTGTTCCTGAAACTTAACTCAGTTTTTATTCTGCTGTACTTCTGTAGGTATTCATCCGAATGCGACTCGATTGTGTAACAGCCTTTGTAATGTGTAACTTGGATGATTCCCAGACTGAACTGCAGGTGCATTAGTCATAATCACTGCAAAGTGATGTAACGTGTCAAGTGGAAAAGTTTCAAACACCATGACAAGACAGGAAAAACAGTGCTAGTCTGAAGGAAGAGCAGCTTTTTTTTTCAGCTGCCTGCTGACCAGCAAACTTTTTTTTGGACATCGCTTCAATAAAGAAGCACAGCAGAACAATGTGCCATCGGTGTGTGAAACCTCTCAATTCAAAATAGCTTTGAGTTCATCAATAACTGAATTTGAAGCAGTTTTCTGCTCCATGTAACAGCCTTAAGATGCTCTTCTAGTTTCTTTTTTTCCCAGTCTAGTTTTATGTGTTTTCACAGCTTATCACTCCCATCAAATAACTGCAGTTAAATGTGTCGTTCCTTTATTTTTACCCCCCATAAGAGGGACTCCTCACAGCACTGCTTCAGAGACTTGGAACAGACCTAACAGTGGAGTTTCCTCTGACACGGTAACCCAAATATAACCACAGCAGACTTGGCTGGACTGACCCACATGCTATTTTATTTCGCGGCACCACATTTGCCAGCTGTCGACATTTTTCTGCTGTGCAGTTTTTTCCTGGGTTTTTTTCCCCTTCTTTTCTGATGCTATCAGGTGAGGCTGACCTGCACTTCCTTTGTCTGCACCTCCAACAGAGCCTGTGGATCGAGAGAACCACCCTGATCCTCTCGCGCCCTCTGCCTGGGATCTCCCGCTGGGCCGAGGTGGAGAGAAGAGAAGTGGTGAGCAGCCCGGACGTTAATACCACCCGATAAGGGCCGCGAGCCGCGCAAGTTTTCCCCCTTCAGAACCTCTAACCTCCTGATCAGTGTTTGGAGGATTGTTGCACGCTGTTGTCGCCTCCTCCTCTTTCATCCGGGCTCAGCATGCTCATCTGTGTGTCTTCTGAAGGTGGAAGTCAGTCCGCTGGAGAACGCCATCTACGTGGTGGAGAACAAGACCCAGGAGCTGCGGACTTTGATCAGCCAGTACCAGCACAGACAGCATCACGGCAACATCAACCCGCTCAGCATGTGCCTCAACGGCGTCATCGACGCCGCGGTGAACGGCGGCATCGCCAGATATCAGGAGGTACGAAACGGGAGCGGGGTGACGAGCGTGATGAACGAGGAATCGGTGCTGCGAGGGGGATCCTTATCTCTGCACTTATCTCCTCCAACAGGCCTTCTTTGATAAGGACTACATCAGCAGTCACGCCGAGGACACTGAGAGGATCACGCACCTGAAGGATCTGATGCAGGAGCAGGTCCGAGTCTTCCCAGTCGTCACGCTGGCGCGGTAACCCGGGGGGGGAGGCGTCCTCTCATGTCCCCTTCCTTCTTCTCTTGCTCATTAACAGGTGCACATCCTCGGGGTGGGGCTGGCTGTCCACGAGAAGCTGGTGCATCCAGAGATGCGTCCGCTGCACAAGAAGCTCGTGGACCAGTTCCACATGATGAGGACAGGTTTACACCATGTGAGTAGACGTTTGTGTTGTCACGATAATCCTGTAAAATGTGTTCATGTGTTTTTCCACCAAGCTTAATTTTCAAGAGCCTTTTTTTTTTTTTTCCTCGACTGGTATTGAGTCAGTTTGTTGTCATACACGGACGTGCAGTGTGAATATTCAGAGCAGTACATGCTTGGGTCCCAGCAGGGTGTGCCCGGCGTGGACCGGTTTGGCCCCGCAGGCTGCCCGGGGGTCAACTCCCCCCGTGGCATCCTCTCGTCCCACAGCCACATGAGCCCGGAGAGCGTTCGCCTCATGCACAGACACAGGTCAGTCGCACCTCCATGAAGACATCCGTCAGCGCAGCCGCAACCCCAACCAGCTAAACCCCCCCTTATCTTCGTCTTAAGATGCAGCCGGGCTTGAAGGAATGCTTTATTCCTCTTTCTTTTTTTTTTAAGATCCTCATCCTGACAGGGTTTAGCTCGCTGACTTCTCATACGCGCAGCTCCTCGACTCCTTATGTAACGTAGAAAGTTCAAAAAACTAACAGAAAGCAGAGAAGTCGAGCTTTGCGGTAAAAAATGCTTTCACAGAAAGACCCTCTAAGCACAGACTCGATGCAGCAGCACGTCTCACATTTGAATCAATGACACAGCGTTTTAAATACCTGCCAGATGTTAAAAGTTGAAGTTATTTTGGGCTAAAAGTAATCCAGGTGTTTATGAGAGGGTCATTCAATATGTTTATTTTCTAATCGTGGCATTACGTCCTGGTCAGAGTTGAAGGATTACATATGAGTGCAACAAGTAGAGTGATTCTCTTCACTTCAACCTGAATCCGACTAAATTCTCCTATATTTGGTGTTACCTCTCTCCTTTATATAATCTAGCAACTACACGGAGCGAGATTGTTCTCTTCAACCCTATTTTTCAGACTGCCACGCGGCATCAGGCTACATAGGACACAGAGGCGCATGCGATCATGTGACAGGACACCCGAAAAGTTGTTGTTTTGTTCACGCTGTCCGACACTGTTTGTGTCCCGCAGCCCTCTGAACCTGCAGGGTTCGATCCGTCACTCCTCCTCCTCCCTGTCCTCTCACACCTCCAGCGAGGCAGGAAACCTGGTCATAATGACCGACGGCCTGATGGGGGAGCACCCCGAGGAGGCGATGCACATGCAGGTGGGGCGCAGAAATGCAAACGCGGGACAAAATGACTCTCCGTCCTTTGGACAAATGAAATCAAACGATCAGGTCAAAGCAGCAGAGCGAGAAAAAATGTTACTCATAACTTTTTATCCTTAAGAGCCCTTTATTTCTGTCAGCGCGCTGACTTAAGTGTATTTTTGCAGCCGAGCCCGTCGTCCTCCAGCTTGAGCTCCATCCGCTCCAACTCCTCCCAGATTATCAACTCTGCTCCCTCAAGTGCCAGAGGTGAGAGAACTGCAGACGCAAAGTAAACAAGACGAGACTCGGATCACTCTTTCGTATATCTTTCAGAATCTCAATCAGCAACTGACAAATATATCAAGTGAAGAAAACATTCTCATCATTTTGTTCGCATCCTCAATAAATCATTCGCAGGAGGTCTTAGTGCCTCGGTAATCGCTGGGATTTCCCCGCGCATCTTTCTCACACAGATTCATGAAGATTCATTTCAGTAGTCAGTCAGTTAGTTTGCACTTCCCGTCTCCTTCCAGGCTCTCCGTCATTACCTGATAAGGCCAAACACAACCGAGAAGTGATGATCCTGTTGCCGTCCCATCGCGAGAGGGCAAACAACATGTACTACAATATGGCAGAGAATGGACAGGTAGCACGCATCTTCAGCATGTCAGTGTGGAAAACGCTCAAAAAACATTTTTGTTTTAGACTCAGATGTAACTCTTTCTTTTGCGTTTTCTGAACTCCAGAACAACCACATGCAGCGTGCCTTACTTCAACAAGTCAGCCCCTGTAAGCCTTGTGCCGATCCCCACATGAACCTCCCAGAGAAAGGTAAACAAGCGCACACACGGGCACACACAAACATTGCGCGAGAGTCGCAGCGCGTAGACGTGTGTTCGCCTCTCTGCCCCCTCCAGTCTTTCCCAACACCCCCAACAGCTGGAGTCTGGACGGAGAGAACAGGGAGCAGGTGGCCTACATGCCTGCCTCCACTGGAGGTGTCGTGATGCCCCCTGTCCCACCCAGGTCCTTCCCACCAGGTACTGAGTGCATGCGAATACTTTCTGTTTACTCGTCTGGAAACCGACCGAACTCCCCTCCTGGGCTACTTTCTCCTCACTTGTATGTATTGTTTGACTCTTTGCAGGGCATTTCCTGATGCACTGTGATGCATTTCACCACCAGAACAGCGACCCTCCTCCTGCCCTCCCTGTCCGTTCTCTCAGAAAGGTGCGACTATAAAAAAAAACGACCAAAAAATAGCATTTTTTGTTTGTTTTGATGTGCATCTGGGAAGCAGATTAAACATGCAATGATCAAAAAATGGTTAAATCGACGATAAAACCCCGAGTGATGTAAAATAAACAAAAGCCCGGTCATAATGACCAGAACTGTAATGATCATTAAGTCCATTATGGCCGCTGCTCTGGTCCTCGATCCTCCGTTATTTAAATAGCTGTCTCTGTTGATGTGACGCTGAGATACAAACAGCTTTGGAAAACATTAACAAAGTATAAAATCTCCGCTGTTTTTCCACGGTCGCTCCGATTTCGATTGACGCTCCCATTTCTGTAACAGCCTCACACATTTGTTGACAAAGTACCATTACAAGTCAAGTGATCAGGAGAATATCTGATAAGTGATGGCGACACTCCTGAGGAGTCAGTCAGGAATTTTTGGGGAAATTCATGGACAATAAAGTAGTTGAGACAATCTTGTTTTTAGACTCAACATCCTGAATATCTCATGTTATACAGATGTATGTCTCATTTTGCTTGAAACAGTGTTTCTTGACTGTTGTTGAAAAAGGATAAATGATATTTAACAAATTGAACTTGATATATACAAAACTGAGTCGGACTACTGTCTGTTTATTGGCTCAGTTTGTTGCCGCAGACTGTAGAAGGTGCTTTTGCCCTTGTTTACATTGGCTGACTATCTCTCTCTGTCTCACTCTCTCTCGCTTTGTCTTTCTCTGTCTCTCTGTCTCTCTCGCTCTCTCTCTCTGTCTCTCTCTCTCTCGCTTTGTCTTTCTCTGTCTCTCTGTCTCTGTCTCTCTCTCTCTCTCTCTTTCTCGCTCTCACTCTCTCTCTTTCTCGCTCTCGCTCTCTCTCTGTCCATTTCTCCAGTCTCCCCTCCACCCGATCCCTGGCTCCCCCACCAGCCCCCAGTCGGCTCTAGGGGGCAGTAACTCCACTCTGTCGGGCAGCGCCAGCAGTGGCGTCTCCTCCCTGAGCGAGAGCAACTTCGGGGGTCAGTATCCCGATCCCGGTCCCATCCGTAACGACGCCCTGGAGCCCCTCCCGAGTCACCTGTGGTCCCCCCCTGACGAGTACCTGGCCTCCCCATACCTCCACATCCACTACGGGGGGCCGGAAATCGACTCCATGGATCCGGTCCGCCCTTTCCACTACCGCAGCCCTGCCTCCCACCCGCACACGCACACGCATCCCCACGCCCACGCTCACGCCCACCCGGGGATGGACGGCCACTCCCACGCTCCGCCGCCACACCACCACGCCCCCACCCACGGCCCCCACCACATTCCGTACCGCAGGCCCCAGCCTCCCTCCGTGCCCCCCAAGCCCTACCTGAGAGAGGGCTGCATCCCCGAGGAGGACCTGCCCCCTCAGCCCATCCCGCTGCCCCGCAGGATCTTCCACTCCCCCCACGGCCACCGGGAGGACCAGGGGAAACACGCCTGGGAGCAGTGCATCAGCGAGGAGCACGAGGAGGCGCAGTGACAGGGGAGGGGGGGCTCCACCAGTTCAGTCAGAGCTTTCATCTCCTTGTCTCCCTCCCTTCATGTGCGCTGGGTTCAGGAGCAGCGACAGAGCGTTCGCTGTGAAGCGTCGTCCACCTTTTCCTGCTCTGCTCGAATTTCGCCGCATATGAAGTGAAGAAAAGAAGGAGTCGGGATGCATTCAGAGGCACGACCGCCACCGCCGCTGCTCCGCGGTGCCTCCCAGATAGATAAGAGAAAAAACATCCGTCGAACACTGATTAACTTTGTTCAAAAATTGATATTGATTGTACACAATTGTACAACTTGTCTGTGAGCATGTTTTTTCATTCGAGAATAATATGACAACAGTTTTGTGAAATACGACAAACCATGATCTTAACCAACATGATCCCAGGTGCAGGATAAGCTCTGAACTCCCCCTTGGTTTTACTTTCCACGTCATTTTCACGACACAGGTTATAATTCACAGTGAAGTGACTTCTCTGCTTTAAATGCTACATATATATGAATCCTTATTTTGATAAATTTGCTACATTATAGTGTTTTCAAAGGCTTATGTCCATTATGTTTTTCAAAACACTGTTAAGTGCTCCTTAATAGTGAATCATATCAAAAGGCGCACTCTTGACACGTGTTGCTGCCGGGCTGTCATAAATCGCAGGTCTCTAAGGTTGAACTTGCAGCTCTCCTCTTCGGGCCGGCATCTCAAGGGACATGAACTTCAGTCGCTGACGATAAACCCTGTCCGCGCCGCGCGGACGGAAAACCTACGTGAATGTATTCAGAAGAGATGTTCTCCTGGCTTTGCACAAGCGGCAATCCCGTTTTTGTTTCCTCTTTTCTTTCCTTCTGTTCTGTTCAAGTGCTTTAAGTTGAGTCTCTGTTGAAGACGTCTCTGCTTGTCTCTCTGTGTGACTCAAGATATCTCCGGAGGCTTAAAGCTGACTGAGGGGGGCGCCGCTGAGGACCACGCACGCACGCACGCACACACACACACACACACACACACACACACACACACACACACACACACACACACACACAC
>JASSRZ010000053.1:10090099-10103292 GCA_032164315.1 Malacoctenus gilli | reverse complement strand
GATAGATAGATAGATAGATAGATAGATAGATAGATAGATAGACAGACAGATAGATAGATAGATAGATAGATAGATAGATAGATAGATAGATAGATAGATAGATAGATAGGTCGATGGTGTTTGGCCAGTTTATGGGTGAAGCAGCAGATGAGAAAATCAAAACTCTCAAGGTTCCTCCTGTGACATAATTTATCTTCTGGTTGGACAGCGGCTGAATAATGTTGAACTGAAGCCGTCGGTTGCGCCGCGTGTCTCACAGTGGAGGCTGCGCGCTCTGGGTTTCTTGCATATCCATGGTGCAGTCACAGGAAGTGGGTGGGGGGTGGGGGGGCAAAAAAAGAAAAAGGAGTTAGGATGAAAGGATCGTGTCTGCCTCTCCTGAGGATGATGATGCCGCTGCGGCGCATGCTGATGCAGACGCTGAATTTAATTTTTACAGCATCACTGTGGATCCTGTTTTCCAGCCCTCCTCTCTCTCTCTCTCTCTCTCTCTCTCTCTCTCTCTCTCTCACAGCTCTCCGGCTCTCTTAGTGGCTTTTTTTTTCCCTCTTTCACACAAACTCCTCCTGCCTGTATTTTGTCTTGAGGGACTTCAACGGAGCGTACTCCCCACAAAGAAAAACAGCACGCCATCGTGTGCGCGCTTACATGCATGTCAGAGCGTTGCCGGGCATGCAGGCAGAGCTCTGTTCTCCTCTCTGGTGGGGTTGCACTGTCTCGCTCTGCTGTTATTGTTTGGGGCACAAGAGCACAATGATGCTCTCATAAATTCTGGCAAGCGGAATGACAAGCTGCCATCCTGTCGGTGTTTGGGAGGGAAACAAAAATAACCTGAATCCTGCACGGCATCTTTTGTGTGTGCGCATGTGTGTGTGTGTCTGTGCTCTTCTTCCTCACGTGCTTCTGCTCCAGTTCGACACTAATTTGCCTCAAATTTCACGTTTGCAGTTTGAACGCAGGCGAAGCAAATAAAAGCAGACGGAGGAGAAAGAAAAGAACGTCAGCTGCATCAGGAACCAAAAGACTTTTAATAAATGAATCAATACTAATAAATAAAGATTAACCAAGTTGCACGTTCAAAATAAAACCCAACAAAACAGACATAACACTGAATGAAGTAAAGTACAGTACCATAGCACAGATTAATAAAAAATAAAGAAAAAAAAAAAACACCCCCCAGACATTTACAAATTTTCTTAAAAACTTCAAGAGGCAAACATAGACATTGTATAAAAGCATCATACAGTAGAGCATTTGTCATCTGAGTATAATTTACAAATTTATTGGAGGATAAATACGCAGCTGATCTCTAACCTGAGGTGCACATGTAACGGTCGGTCGACATGTATCTCTCAGGTGAAGTTCCAGCCCTTGTTTTTTTTTTTTTTTTCTCGTTGTTCTAGTGATCAATAACAGTGATGAGGTGACGATGAAGGCGGTCCATCAATTCATGGGAAACTTCACAAATTATCTAGAATCGTAAATGACCTTTAATAGCTGTGTCCACATCTCCGTTGGTCTCGTCTCTGTTGGTGCGTCGTAGGGTAAAAAGTCAAGAGCATCTCTGCCGGTGGATATGGCTACATCGGGCGATCGTGAGCGAGCACTGCAGCTGTCCTTCATCCGACTCTCCAAGCGCTCGCGGCGCACAGGCGTCATCAGTAGGGCGCGAACTTCTGTCTCTCCGGCTTTTTGATGCAGTTGGCTGAGGAGATTTTGGCGGTGTAGGCGGCCAGGGAAGTGTGGGAGGGGGCGGCGGTGACGGCCACGGCGGGGGCGGGGCTGGAGAGAGTCAGAAAGGGGACGGACTTGACCCCCAGGAGCCCGGAGAGGGGCATGGCGCCGTACGGGGTGCCCAGCATATGCGCCGGGGTCAGGGCTCCCATGGTGGCCAGGGTGGGCGCAGGGGAGGCAGCCGGGGAGGCGGGCTGAGTGAAGGCCATGTTGAGGTCGACTGGAGTTGCCATGGTGGCAGCCTGCGCCGTGGATTTGGCTGTTTCCAAACTGCGAGGAGAGAGGGAGGACAGGGAGACGCGCGGGCAGGACAGGGAATGAAGATTAGAGGATTATTCTGTTGCTGCAACACGCGGGGAAGTTTCTGGAAAACCATTAAAGGGGAACTCCACCAATGCTACATCTGAAAGTCTGTTTACGGGTCCTTGCGAGTATTAGCGGACAGCCAGAAAAGAAACCTCACTGCAGCAGCAGAGCCAGCGTGTGTGAAGTCAGATAAAGTGCTGGAAATTATTCTACTTCAGTCTTTTGGGTGGGAAAAAAAACTACAATTTTGGATACTGCAAATGTTGAAGAGGGCAGACTTTACAGAACTCATTCCTGCATTTAACATTTCACACAGACTCTGCACCTTTAATTGAAATACAATACAATTGACACTTGATGAATTAACTCACGATATAAAGTCTGATCTAAAACTCATGTAGAATAAATGAAATCTGCTGAAATTATGATTTATGAAAGGTACAAAAAAACTCAAACTAAAGTAGGACAAGAAAAAAACACAACTAATCCCAAAGGCCTCTAAATAAATCAAGTGCGATGAAGCTTTGTTTTTTTCTTTGAACTAAACTGAGACTGCACCAGATTAAAAAACAAACTGAACTAAAAAACAGAGTAAGACAAAATGAATTAAATAAATCAAACTTAATCAAAATGAACAAATTGATGAAAATAAACTCAATTGAATTAAACTAATTATTAAACTAATCTAAAACTAAAGTCAACAGATTAAAGTCAATTAAAAAAACTACATAAAGCTAGACTGAATTGAAACAAAAACAGCAATGACATGTAACAACGTTTCATCGCCATGATACATTCAGTTTAAACTCGTGGTTCATGTCTTGTCTTGTTTCTTTTTTGTTGCTAAGAAGAAAAAAACCTTGACTGAGAAGGAAAGAAAGAAAGAAAGAAAGAAAGAAAGAAAGAAAGAAAGAAAGAAAGAAAGAAAGAAAGATCTGTGGAGCGCTGCAGCAACGAGTGTACTTGAAGAAGACAGTTGTATAAAATGTGTGACACAACGCTGCGTTCACCCCCCACCCCTTCGTCCAATTACCAGCAGCACAAGGACACGCCACATTATCACTCCCAGCGTGACCTTTGACCCTTTTAAACCGATGCCTTCCCTTCAGGACCGCGCGCTCGCGGGGATTCGTTAGATGGCGGCAGCGGCCGCCGAGCCTTACCAGGAGGTAATGAGGTACTGGGCCAGGTTGATGCTGACTGGTGTTCCTGTGATAGTGACATGGCGGTCGCTCGTCCCGTCCAGCTGGCTGCCGATCTTGATCTGAGCCCCTGACACCTGCCTGATCTCGTTGATCTTCGTGCCCTGACGCCCGATGATCGAGCCAATCAGCTGCGGAGGAGCGGAGGGGCAGACAGATGGGTCAGGCGGGATGAGGAATGAATAATGCACTGGAGAAGAAGAGCTACTTCAATCTATTGACTGAAGGGCAGTTGTTGGTTGTTTTTTTTTTTTTTTTTTGGTTGTAGCTGTTCTGCTGATAAAAGCAACTCTGACAAAAAAAAGGCCAAAGGTCACAAAAACACCACACGCCAAAAAAACCCCGTCGTGCTCTTGAGTAGAACCGGCTTAATGCAGACCACTTTAAATATTGCAATTACATTGTTTGTCTTCAGTGGATTGGTCATCCATCATTCATGTCAAGTGCACTTTTTTCCCCCCTTCTTTTACCCGAGTCTCCCTTAATTGCCACTGCGTGCACAACGGTAAAGGAGACGAGAGGAGGCACATTTGCCTCTCATTAATCTGAGTGGCTAAAAGGTTATTGATTCCTCAGAGTGGTGATGACTTCCCAAACAAATCACTTCCCAAACACATGCCGGCGAGATGCATCTCCGCACTAATGGAAAAACATAATGGGAAAATAACTCAAATATATTATGTACAGTCCCATCGGCGGGAGCGTTCCCTCTGCTGAGCGCAGATTAGACAATGACGGTGGTTTTATTGCCTTCCAAAATACATTATCACTTCTGCTTTCATTGCCCAACCTGGACCCCCGATTCCGATTAGTGACAATAGATATTTAGCAGGGCCGAGCTGGGGCGGCGTGTCGGCTCAAGAGCACGGTGTCGGTGGGGGGGTGGGGGGGCTCAGGCGACGGGGTTACGCTGCCAAATATATATAGTGAGTGTGCCAGACAGTGATGAAGTGCTTGTAGTATGTGTGTGAGCGGGATGTTTAACAGTGGCTGACATATAGCAAGAAATACACAACATGCTGTGTGTGTGTGTGTGTGTGTTTATTGTGTGTGTGTGCGTACGTGCGTGCGCGCTCCGCACTTGGCCCCTCTGCATTTCGCATTCCTTTTCTGAGAAGTAAGCAGCCTGTTCCACAGTGTCTGTCCTGTCACACCACGACCTGGTTGGTCCGCCCGGCTATTATTGGCTCAGCAGTTTATTCATAGGTGGATGTGTGTGTATGTGTATGTGTATGTGTGTGTGCGTGTGTGTGTGTGTGTGTGGGTGGGGGGGGGGCAGGACGCACAAAGAGCAGCGAGCCTTAAGAGCAACTCTCGAGACAATGGTCACTACGGACCTCAAATCACAGATAACGCCCCCCCCCCTCCCCACTGAGACCAAAAAAATCTCTGCTGGCCTTTTACACCAGCTGTCAATAACAGCAGCTGTCAACAGCTCGCCCCCAGTGGGACGCATGATGTCAGACAGCAGCGTTTTGATCAGAAACAAAACTCGCAAACTGAAGCTAAATAAACAGCACGGGCGTGTGTGTGCGCGTGTGCGCGTGGACGACGACATTTCGCTCCTGCTTTTTTGAGCGATTATTTTAACCCTAAGCACGCCATCAGTAACGCTGCGCGGTGCTCCTCATCCTCAACTGTAAGTGGCCTATATATTGTTGAGTTCCTGCTGAGGCAGTCGTTTGAAAGGACACAGGAAGAGGAATGGGATGGCGAAGGTGAAGCCATTTTTCTCCCGGCGAAATCTTCCTCCTTCCGCGCAAGTACGGTACACTGCTGACTGGGTATAAGCAGTTTCTGAATGCATCTGTGTGTATTTATATATAAGTGCGTGTGTGTGTGTGTGTGTGTGTGTGTGTGTGTGTGTGTGTGTGTGTGTGTGTGTTTGTGTGTGTCTTGTTGGCTGTGTGGCGCACAGAGCAGGATTGTGTGGCAGGAGTGCGGTCGGCCTGAGGGGGGGGGGGGGGGTCTCAGGGCTGAGGAGGCTCAGTCATGGCTGTAAGTCCTCTCTTCTGGAACAATGGCCGGAGCTTACAGCTGTCCCTGTCACGTATAGCACTGGACTCCCTCATTCCTCTGATGCATTGTGCCGCCCGCTATGTGGGGGTTTACTTAGGGGTGGGGGGCAAAAAAACCTTCAGGCATTTTAGAAATGTTGTTTAAGTCATGCGGCTGTATCCTATATGGCACCGTGGAGCCTGGAGTGATCAGTCCAGGTTTGGTTCTTTGGCTGCTGTATTTTTATTTTTTTTGTCTCCGTTCTAACAGCAGAAACAGAAACAAAGGATGATTTTTATTGTCTTTAGTTGCTTTTTTTTAAGCTCTGAAAGTTTGAGTTTGAGTGTTTTGAACCGCCAAGCTGCTAAACACTCACTGGCGCTCGTTTTCTCTGGTCAAAAATAGTCCTCAACGAGAGCAGCGTTTGATCCCTTTGAGCAAAGTTTTCTTAGCACAGCAGCGCCGGCTGCTCAAGGAATTTAAACACCGGAGTTATCCTTTAATCTTCACAGCAGCATTTCACTCTTGTGAACACATACAGGATAGATGCGTGGGGAACAAAACCCATAAAATATGAATGTCTTCATTAAACTCTGTTTTTTTTGCAATTCCTCCAAATGAAAGTCAACTTCTTTGTTGAAAAAAAAAAAGTCGCTTGTCACCGCAACGAGCATCCAGACCCGACATCATTCTGCGACTAAATCAACTAAATTTGACGCTGCACTGATCATGTGAGGGGGAATGTTGTCGGACTTTACTCCGAGACGAATCTCGGCGTCGTGATTCGGGCTCTGGGATTGGAGGGGCTGTTCATCAAACCCTGGCAGAGGCTAAGTGAGGAGGGAAAGGATCTTTGTCTGTTTCCTTATTGGCTGTTTTGACAGCAGACAGCTTCTAAGTAGGTCAGGGAACATGAGAGGATTTACTGAGCACTCATGGGAGCCACGCTAAGACATCGCAACTGCAGCACAGACAATAATGCGAAAGGATCCATATCGGCTCAGAATCCCTTTAACCTTGGGTTAGTCTGAGGTTAGAATAATGAGGATAATTAGGGGGGGCTCGCGTCTCTTTTGAAGTCTCTCCAGACGAGCGTGCAGTCACAGCGCCTCACCTGCTCCTGTGCGTGCCTGCATGTGAGATGAATGCCAACTTCCTGTTCTTATTTTCAACTCTAAAAATACAGCAAAAAAAAAAAAGCAACACACACACGCATGAACGGAGATTTGAGTTGCTTTGACTTACATCATTAGGAATAAGCAACTCCTGCGATGTCTGAGAGTTTGAGTCCATCCCTGACAAGAGAGAAAAAAAGAAAATACAAGCATTTAAGCGAAGAAAATGGACATTTTTATTAGACGTTTTCTGTGTTCGTTCGGCTTCCTCGGTTAGTGAAGCCGTACAAACTGCCGCTGACATGCTGGAAAAACCCCTTTGAGCAGAAAACTGCCTGATATAGTAAAGCAGTTAATTTCCATTTTAATGGGTTGATGTTTAACACGGCGCTCATTCTTCTCCCTCTCCCAGTTCTCTGACTCCGCAGAACATATCATTTCACATAATAGTTTCTCTCTCCCAGACTGGGAGATATAAGAGAGCTATAAAGCCTCTTTCTCCTCCCTCCTCACCGACACAAGCTCATAATCAGGGAGGCTAATGACAGCCAGCATTTACCCCTCACGTCTGCAGGCAGGTTGAGGATGTGCGAGAACTTACGGATGGAGGAGGGGAAGGAAAGGAGAGAGAGAGAGAGAGAGAGAGAGAGAGAGAGAGAGACAGAGAGAGAGAGAGAAAAAAAGTGCTCCGGTTGACTGTCGGAGAAGTGCAGAGCGATCGAGGGAAACGCTGCGGCCGCTCTACGTACCGGGCATGATAGTCGAAGCGGGCTGGGCGATGGGACTCAGGCCTTGCTGCATTGAAAGCTGATGCAGCTTCGCCAACTGCAAAACAAAGACAGGGAGAAAAAAAACAAACCCCATGAGTCACAGTCAACTCGGAGCATGCACCACTGATGTTATATTAAATTATATTCCCCTCACTACACGGCCATACCTCTGAATGTGGAATGCCGTATTGGTTTTGCAAAGTGTAGGCCTGAAAGAGAGGAACTTGCATTAGGTAAATTACAGCAATAAAAACATCACACACGGGCAATAAATCTGCAGCCTCTTAATGGAAGTGCTTCTTTGTCAACGCTGGCCTGTTTTTTTGGGGGGGGGGTTTCTGAGAAGTGAAATGAAAAAAGAGAGAACCAACTGATCCTAAACAGCAGAAAAAAGAACCCCCCCACACATATCTTCCTCCTCATTTCAGGGCCTCAAACTGACGTTTGTTTTGTTTTGGGTTTTTTCTAGTTTTGTTTGTCCTGTTGGAGAAATATCCATTTCTCATATTTTATGACTGCATCTCAATTCAGCGGAGGTCAATGGGATATTGCTTGTGCAGCTCGCTGCACTAAAAAGCGACTAATAAAAGATTCAACAAGAACATCTAAGTCGGGACATCGTGTCCCGGTAACTCTGGACGCTCCACAGAGTGGATGTGGACAGTTTTCAGTTGGTTTGCGACGTCATCTTTGGAAGAGGAACCCTCCTGCGTCCTCACACACACCGACCTAAAGGTCGCGGATTTCTTAATCTCTGAGATTGGCTGAAACTGACTTTAAATCCTAACTGTTTATGCATTCACCGTATTAGAAGCTCTGTGTTTAAAAAAAAAAGCCATAAAAAATAGAAACGCTGCACATGTATTTGTACCACGCAATCATAAAATATCGATTTAAATTTAATACAATTCAAACAAAAACTAGTGTCAACTTTGTCTGATAGTAACGTTGTTGGACAAGTGACTATATTTAGTACTCTGACTTTCTGTCTTTTACACTTCAAACTTTAATTTCATAAAAAATTCAGTCTGTTTTGTGCACGTCAAATTGTCCCAGTTTGGGTTTTTTGTGCTCACAGGAAACTCTGAGACGCAGGCAATTTTTCTTCAACACTTGAGAGAAAGACGCCTCTCCTATTTAGAAAATATTCTGAGATAGAAAAAGTAAAACAGTTTGTGATTTTGTTCAATAGATGTTTTCCATCAGATTGTACTTATTCGACACATAAGAGTTGCTTTTGATCGGATTTGATATTTTTGTGTCCCCGTGCGTTCTATTGAGGAGGCTTGAGTTTGGTTTGCTGTGCAAGCAAGTTGTGAGTGAACACCAAACAAAGCGCCGGACTTTACAGCAACAAGAATCAATGCACAATTTTCCACAACAATACTAATAACCTGGTATAAATACTTTAGAAGGTGTTCTCATTAAACCAAGCAAAGTCCTGAAATATGACGCACACGCAACAGTCTTAAACACGAGTTAGAGTTGTTTGGGGAGGCCCCCTGAGTTTCTCTGCCCCCCAAATAGATGACTGTTAAAGATTATTGGTGAATGCTGAGCGCTGCAGAAACAATAATCAAGGTTTTGCAAAACTGCAAATCCAGAAAGTTAAATCTGTGAACGTCATGGCAAGTTTAAGTCAGTGAAGTAGATATTTAAATTTTTTCAATACTTATTATTTTTAAAAAAGCCTGAAATTGAGTAACATTTGAATAGAAAACGCATCATTTTTAATCTTTCAGTGGAGCAAAGTTTCCTTTTGCTCCATCTTTTCCACTTGCTGTTGAGCGTATATAATTTTATTTTCTCTCTGTAGCATCAGCATTGTACTAAATAATGCAGTCTAACATATGTTAACCTCTCTAACTCTCACTCTCTCGCATAATTTGTGTATTTACCTGCCTTCTTTCTATCCATCTCTGTATAAATGTATCTATTTATCACTCTACCTATTTATCTGTGGATGCATGTTTGTATGTGAGTATGCATCTGTCCACCCATCTGTTTACTGTAATTAGTTTGGGTGGTGTCTGTGCAGCCCTGCCATGGTACAGCTATGGCCCGACCAGACAGCACTTAGCTTAACTCGATTCTGCCTGACGCCAGCAGTCTGGCTTCTATTACCAGTCCCTCCTATATGGTCATAAACCAGAGAGGAGAGCTCATTCTCCCAGTGCATCGATACCTTCCAGCCGTGTTTATACGGGAAAGCTCACAAACGCTGTGTATATTCACCGAAGTAATCCCCCCCCCCCGACTGATTTCACGGCGTGACTGATCTCCATTGTGAGCTGCTTTTAATTCATTTGACACAATTACATCTATTTCTCTTGCCATGGAGACGTTTTTGTTCATCGGTGGCTGCCGTTTCATTCTGACACGGTCCCGGCGTCCGCGGCTGCCGTCCACGGGGGGAATATTCGCAAAGCCGAGATGTTTCTGCCACAGAGTTCCGTCAGGCAGAGCTAAAAAAGAGCCGGGTGGTGGTGGTGGTGGTGGTGCGCGATGGCATCGTCTTTCAGGAGGGGTTTTAGCTCTAATGACAGGCCAGAACAATAGCTGCAGCTTACGCTCAGCTGTTGTTTTTAATGCCTCATGCCATATGATGAACTGCGCAGCGTTGGACATGCCAAACCGCCGCTCACCACTCACACCCTCTCCACCACCACTACCCCCCCACCCTTCAAATTCCTTTCGCCCACACTCTTTGGCTTGGAAACATTTCTTTAACATACAGAGAAAGCAAGTTGTTCACTGATTTACCTGCTGGAGGTCCAGACCACTCTGAGCGACTGAGTACAGGGGGTGAGGGGCATAGTCCGACGCCTCAAATACCTGCAAACACACAGGAAAACATGAGAACAACAAATCCTATTTGAAGGGCAACACAACCTATAAACCTGCTCCTGCACAATCTGATTATAGTATCAGTGTTCATGTACATGTACAATGGTACATGCCTGTACCAATTCCTTGGTGTCCTACAATGGACAACGTACTCATGATGATTATCTACACATCTGTGAGAGCTAAAACTTCAACTTTAGTCTCTTATAAGTAAAATATATTATTATCAATTTTGTTAATGTAATGGTTTTTTTTTGTTGTTTTTTTTTAAAAAAACCAAACTATATTATATGGACTATTATCTCAAATGATTAGAAATAATGTCAAAAATATGTAAAGCTGTGATCCAAACCAGAAGAAGTTATTTACATTTTTCTAAATTGGTCTGTTATTTTGTACATTTCTGCTGGTCTCACAAAAAAGAAAACACCACACATAATATGAGTGATATCCTATTGTGATTGTCATGTCGTGCAACTTCAGTTGTTTGCAGCACTGCGAGCGATGATTCGCGGGAGCAAAATATGCGCCGAAGACCTTCAGTGCAAGTTGCGATGTAAAAATAAGACCATCAACCTTTTCCTGCGGTATAAATTCGGTCGAGCTCTGGAGGCAGCATTTCTGACACCTTAACACACCTAACAGGCTTACAGGCTCTGACTCATCCTTGGACCCCCTCCCCTCCCCTCCACCCCCCCTCCACCTCCGACTCCACTTAATTTTCTCCTTCGACAAATCGCACAAACATTCCTTATCGCGGCGCGGCCTTCATTAAGGCCGCCTCCCAGTGACCGGCATCCTGCTCCGGGCTTCATTTGATAACTCATTATGAGGAAATATCAAAAAGCACGGAGCCGTTGCGCAAATTGTCCGGAGTCTGAGGCAGCACAAACAGTGTGTCAGAACTGCTGACAGCTATGCAGAATATCTGGCCGCCGCTGTAGCCAGAGGAGACGGCAGGTCTCCAGTCCCACTCGCTAATCTTGTGACTCGCTCCACGGGAGGCTGGATATCTGTCCCGGCTCAAACAGCAGCATCGACACCACTCAGGCCAACCTTCGCCGCACACACAAAAAACACCCGATCTCCCACCGAGGACCCTCCGCGTGTGTCTTGTTTCAACATGGCCATTCGCAAAAGACGCGGGTGAAGGACGCCCCCGGTGACAATAGCTTCCCCTGAACGTTTACCACCACCAAAAAAAAAACACCCCACTTTAGTGGGGGCGACCGCGTGAGCTCCAAATCCTGCTTCACGGTGTGACTGTGACATCAATCTATAAGGAGATTTCAAATATCTTCCCAAAGTTTCACTGCTCTGGGTGATTCTCTGATATCTGGTAGGGCAACTGTATGGATCACTGTCAAACGGCAGAAATGGTGAATAAAGTGAATCTGTGTCTTTTCTCTCTGCCAAGTTTGTTTTTAAGCATTCCATACTTTCAATTGTGAAGCCTCTCTCCTCTCTGCGTCTTTCTTTGTGTCCACTTGTTGTCTGCCTGCTGCTAAACGTTTTCACTCTGGTCTGGACTTTATCTCCTCTGCTTCTTGTCTTTCAGTTTGGTTCCTTCCACTCCATCAGTAACATTGGTCCCACCTGACGTGCTCCTATCTGAAAAAAAGTCGCCAATATTTCAGTCTTCTCAGATTCAGTGTTTATATCCGAGTTGCCCTTTTTCCGCGGTGTGATTATGATGATGGATTGTTGCAGAGCTGCGACAGTGAAGCCCTTCACCAACATCTGCCAACAGTGGGGGAAGTCTCGTTTCTAATATTAACAGCAATAAAGTGGATCAAAGAGTGAAACTAAAAATATGAGGTTATTAAATCATGTCAATTAGGAGCTTTTGAGATTTCCCACTTTGAGTTGGGAAGATGTTTTTGTCAGATGTTTCACTCTCACTGAGCAGGTAAAACTTATTCCACGTTGCATTGACTCAAGCACATAAGACCTAATTGTCGAATGGCATCTTGCCGACGGCACTCTGGCTTGTGTCCTGATCTCTGGTCTGCAGCAGCTGTGCTTCGTATGGCAGACGAGGTCATTTTCCAATCTGGAGGTTTTCGCGGTCGGATTCCCCATCCAATGCCGTCGGTGTGACGAAGCGCCTTTGGGGCGAGTCGCCGAACCTCAAAATGTTTCCAATGAGGCTTGAGCTTTTTTTCCAGGAAAGTTGTTTGCCATCGCTGTGTGTTTGTGCGTGTGTATTTTGCGTGGTGAAACTCACTATGTAAGTGGAGTCCATTGGCCATTAGCGCAACAATTTGTGGTGGGCCTCACTGTGCTACACACACTGATGGAGTGCCCGTTTCAGAGTGATCTCAGCCTGCACTCACCATAAGTGATGATGGGAACATTTGACCCCTCGAACCCACTGGAATATTAGCCGGCTCTCAATGTGATTAAAAATTTAAAGGATTTATATTTTCTAATGTTCAAACTCTGCCGCTGCCTTTGTGTTCGGTAAATCCTGTGTTTGAACGGGAGCCGTTTCACCGACACAATCGCTGCAACTCCTCTACCTGCTGCTGCTGTGGGGGCACGATGACGCCAATCGGTTTTCCTCTCCCAGTAATGAGCACATCATCCGAGGAAAACAGCGTGCCGCGCGCTGACTGACGTGACAGACAGTGTGAACGCCCTCATGCACTCAATATAGCAAGTGTACCTATGGAAGTGTGATATCTGACACACACTGTGGGTGTCTGTTTGTTGCTCGCTCGGGTCCTCTTTTGTTTTTTTGCCTTCACGCGCTCTCTCCTTCCCAACACAACAGACTTTCACGGGTCCTCGTATGCTTCAGTAATTTGTTTCCTTTTGCTGCATTGAAATTGAAACCATGTCTCGGAGAAATTCGTCACAACCCTTTGACCTTCGTTTGGACGTGATTATCACCAAAGAGAGAACAAAATCACCAAGTTTTATGTTGGATCACAAATGCTTCCAAGACATTTTTTTTTCTTGAGCACAAAATCAAGATCGTCAAGTTTTTCCACCAATGGGAACTTGTCATGCAACACTAACCCCCCCCCCCCCATCCTGGCCAGAGCCAGAGCCCCTGTAAAACCCCCGTTACTGTAAGAGTGAATTGGCCGGAAGGAAGGTTTGGGATCCTGTGCTTTTCCATCACAGATAAGACACCTCATTTGTGTGTGTGTGTGTGTGTGTGTGTGTGTGTGTGTGTGTGTGTGTGTGTGTGTGTGTGTGCGCGTGTGTGTGTG
>JASSRZ010000053.1:10017388-10071586 GCA_032164315.1 Malacoctenus gilli | reverse complement strand
ACTCACACTCACACACACACACACACACACACACACACACACACACACACACACACACACACACACACACACACAGAAAGAGTCCAGCTGAAACACGGCAGCGGACAGGCTTTGATCTGGAGTGAAGTTGCTTTGTGCGTCTATCTGCCACGAAGAAACTCAAACACTGGTGCCGACTTCGAGTACACGGGATGACACAATGAGAGCGTCATCTCGACAGACAATGATGAAAAATACAAGAGGGGGAAGAAATGGTTGTCTGAGCTCCTCTTTACTTGTGGTTAGTCTGTTTCCGTCAAACTTAAATGAGAAGCTCAGGGAAGCAAATGTGTGCAAATCCAAAGAAGGGCCCTTGAATGTAAACAAAATGTCATTCGGAGTTTCCATCTGCGGATCTCACTGCTTGGTGTGTAGAAGTTCTGAGCAGTGGAAAGTGGAGGGCTGTAACTCTGGGCATCACATTTCTTGCAGGACGTGCAACTCCATGCCGATGCCTTGGGTTTAAACTAATACAATTGCCTTTGAATGAAATATTTAAAGAGCCGAGCGCATGTTTGGATTAGCTTTAATCAGATCACAGCCACAGGTCATGCTCACATTCATCACTGATGTCGCTTTCGGCAGCGGAGCTACATTAACGCAGCTGAAGACAGCGAACTAAAAAAAAAAAACGTTCATACAAAGAAAAAATACACTTTAGAGAGCAAATCTGAGGTTAAAACGGTTTTCAAATATATATAAGGTGAAACATATTCAGCTTAATAATGTCCTTGATCATGTGGCAGTCTGAATAACAAAAACGTGCCCTTTAATCTCAGCGTTATGTCTTCAATTTCCATTCGTTCAGTTGAAGAAAAATTAGTCGTTTCTGAAGGATATTGGAAATTAAAATCACTTTATTTCATTTTATTTTCCGTATAAGCTTTATTTTTCTCATGATTTATCTTAGAATATTGAACTTTTCTACATACTTTATATATACATATTTCTATATATATGCGTGGCATTTGGTTCACTCTTTGCTGATAAATAATATATTCAGTCCATACAGTGAAATCCTGCTTTCAGCTTGTTGCCATGAATCGACTGAGCAGACGTGATGAAATTGCTGTATGGGATATATGGAGTGCCAGACATTTACTGGGTGTGGTTGAAACAGATTTGATCGACGGCGCTGGCAACGCGCGCGAGGCTTTCTGCGTCCCTTTTGATTTTTATTCAAATGTTGCTAAATCCTGAGTGGTGTGAGGACATGTGTGATGCTGCTCACTTTAATCTGCGGAGAAGAGCGGAGAAGAAGAAAAAGGAAAAAAAAAAAAAAAAGGAGGCACACCGCTCACATGGGAAGGATTCAAACCCTCTCTAAATATAGCAGGAAAAAAATGAGCGATCAGTGAGAAAAACTCACGAAGAAAATGTCATTGTTCGGCTCAGTGTGTGCGGGTTTTTACAGGGTATAGCAAAGGCGAGCGATTGTGATTCTGAAACCTTAACAAGCACTTGATTTAAGTATGAAAAGCTTTCGACAGTATAGCACTTCTGCAGCCTCCTCAGTGGGATGAGAGGAGGGGGGGGGGGGGTCAGGAGGAGAGGGCTCCAGCTATGAAACAGGAGAGGCTTGAAATTAAAGAGCAGTGTTTCATCTCTCAGCGTGTCTGTCTCGGCTCTGTCACATATAATGGGAGGGGTCAGCCCTCGGCGCAGAGGGGACTGTCCTCCTCTATCAGCCCCCCGGCTTCATCTGGTGTTAAAGCATAACCGTGTCAGCCCGGCAGTGCGAGGCGCCTGTCAACCACGAGGCCCCAGAGAGGGTTATCAGACCCCCGAGCCGCCGGCTGCCGCCGGAGCCAGCTCGGCTTCCCTGCAGCAGAGCGGCGGGCCAACAGTCGCTGCAGCCACCGCGGCTGAATGTGGGCTGGCGCTGATAAGATTAGCCTACAGTGGGGCGTTTTTATTCCACAACACGCACCCCACTCCCTCCCCCCCCCTCCACCTCCTTCAGGTAATTAACTTCCTGCAGATCATGTAAACACATCCGGTGAAAAAGTTGTCACCACAATGAAGGATTTTAAATAAAAGCCCTAACACCCCCCCCCCCCCCCCCCCCCCCAAAAAAAGAAGCTGCCACAACAAATCCGGAGCGCCGTCAGGTCGGTTATTAAGCGATGATCTGATTTGATTCATTCCCCAAAACACGCTGCTGACTCAAATAGTGCTAAGGGTCTTTTTATCACAGCGCAAAACCCATTTTATTTCTCGCTCGTCGCTCCACTCGGCAAACACATGCCACTCCAGGAGACGCGGCGCCCACGAATCATTGACATCAGAAACAGCTGCATTCGCAAAAGTCTGTCAAACCTCAAACTGGCGTGAATCAATACCGCCGAGGCTTCGACTTGTCACGGAAACTTACGACCCACGTCAGTTTGCCTGTGGAGCGCCGGCGCTGCCTTCGGTGGCGGGATCCGCATATTTTCGGAGCGAATCCAGCCGGTAATGAACGGCGGCGTAATTGACTCACCATGATGACAGTCGACAGCGAGCCCCCAGTTTCTGCGCCTGTCGTGATGGAGCAGTATTTACTGAGCTCTTGCTCAGTAGTTAATAATGCGCAGCTAAGAACTGGGCCCACTTTTTGAGCAAACGTACATTGATCCGGTCTCGTTGCAGTGTGTTGTCAGAAAGCGTCCTCATTAGGTGAACCGGAGCACTTTCCTCCCTCTCATCATCATCATCATCATCCTCATCCTCATCCTCATCATCGCCTTGCAAGGATAAAACAACACAAACGTGGAGATAACGAAATCTTAGAGCAACGTGTTGCTGTGGCCTGTCAATTGTTATCTCCCAGGCGGCCGCCGGTCCCAGACACGGAGTGACACCGTCTGAGCCTGTATTTACGCGGGCTTTCGTGAGCATGGGGGACAGAGTGGCCCGGGCCCATGCGCTCTACAATTAGCATTCAGCTTTCGGTTTCCAAGACGCAACCAGAAAATAGAAAAGCTGCTCTATACGAAACCGATTCGGTACGTCACATGGCGCAGAGCTGTTTTCGCTTGATTATACATTTTGACTTCTCCCGAGTGTTTATCCCTCTGGATACAACGCTGGATTCTTCTGATCATTTGCCTTGCCTTGCCTTACAATGGCATGCCTCTTATTATCAGAGAGCCTCTATTAGGACCATATATCATTCTGAATGGTTTTTTTGGCATGGTGGAGAATACACTTTGGCAGGGTATTAACTCCAGCTTTTATCCCATCCCTCTTACTGGATGAAGGTCACTCTCTCTATCTGCAAAATGACTTTTCTCTCTCTTCCCTTTCATCCCTGCTTTCCTCCCATCCTCCACACCAGGGCATGAGTCAGAGAATCTGACACCTCGGAGAGGAGGAGAGGAGAGGAGAGGAAGGAGAGGGAGGAGAACAGCAGAGCAAGCAAGAGAGAGAGAGAGAGAGAGAGAGAGAGAGAGAGAGAGAGAGAGAGAGAGAGAGAGAGAGAGAGAGGTGGGAGACAAATTGAAGGAGAGAGAGAAAGTGGGAGAGATGGAGGCAGCTTGGAGGTAAGAGAGACGAGATGATCGATATCTCGGAGAGACATGAAACCTGAGCCGATCTGGACTGTCCCTGCTTTCCTTGACATACAAGACTCTGTATTGAACGTGGCAATTAAACTCATCAGTGCACAGATGGCGCTGGAGTCCTCGCTCCCATCTCTACATAAATCTTGACTGCGCCGCGTCCTTTGGAGTCTGGCGGGCGGAAATTTCGCTGTTTACAGCACTGCTACAGTTAAGTTTGCAGAGCGGATGGCTGGCTCTTTGGTTGAGCACATCACCGTGCACGCTGAGCTGAAACTACATATTACATAAGCTCCACAACAAACTGAGCACAAACCCAAAAATAGTGCAGTCCCTGTTAAATATTTCAGGCACTCAGCAGCTGAAGGGGGATAAAAAGCTTCTCTGCTTCTCGGTCGCAACACAAAAACACACGCACACACAGACGCAGATGGCCAATTGAGAGAGGAAAAAACCCTCCATTTAGTGTACTGTAAAGCAAAGCGGATTACCGTCGCAAAAAAGCCAGCCTCTCTGTGTCTCCGTTTAACATACACGGCTTGGGCACTGTGGGGTGTACATTGGATCCACCTAATGTTACATCTCGCCTCTGTCTGTTCACGGCGGACAGCATGAAAGCTGCTCTTTGAGGGCAACTTGTGAACTAAATAAATCGCGCTCATGGGACTCTGTGCGAGACACAACAGGGGAGTCACGAGGCCTGCCGGGTCAATCTTTGGAGCCCAGCACAGTGCTATCTTTTCATCGCGAGGACAGCCCGAAGCTCTGTCAAGCCACTGGGTCCGCGTTAAGAGCGGCAACGGGGGTCACGTTGTGCTCGAGAAGAAAGGCTCGCTTCACGGCGACAAACAAGAGGGCCCAAAACAAAGGGAGCTGCAGTATTTAGCCACACCGAATGAGCCCCATCGCAGATCAACAAGTCTTCATGTGATTCAGTGAGCTCGTACATCGCCGGCTTCAACTCGTGGCAAAATGTAGGGATAATTAACACAATGCAGGAAGCAAGAACAAGAGGAGGAGGGGGGTAAAAAAAAAAAGGAAGTGCCGAGCCTCAAGAGTGTGTAGTTATTAGACAGCGACAAGCACAGGTTAATTATTCAAAACGCAGGTTAATTGCTACAGGGGATTTATCTCAAATATTGGAGTGGAAATTAATTTGTACCACAACAACGCTCCTGTGACAACAACATCTAAATTAGAGCCCGAGCCGAGATGATGATGCTGATTTGCCCCATAAAATGTGGACTCCAAAAGCACTGCGAGCGGTTACAGGATTTAAGTGGACGTGAAGAACGCAAACAATTTACAACTAATTTTATGCCGTGGAAGGAAATCAATGGGACTGAATAGGAATATGCATACGAGTCGGATTGCTTTGGGAGTGGAGGCCAGAGTGGTCCCCTGCGTTGTTAATGGCGGAATTATCTGGGAAAGCTCCTCTTGTGTCGTCGTCGTCGTCGTCGTCGGTGAAACGTGGTTGAATAACCACCATCTCTCGCCGCAGATCTGTTTAATAGAGTAAAGCAGCTGCACTGGGCTGCATTTAGCAGATGACTGC
Source organism: Malacoctenus gilli (assembly GCA_032164315.1). NCBI lineage: Eukaryota > Metazoa > Chordata > Actinopteri > Blenniiformes > Labrisomidae > Malacoctenus > Malacoctenus gilli. The sequence goes on along the minus strand of JASSRZ010000053.1, from coordinate 10,066,447 downwards.
GTACGAAAAACGAAGCGCCGGGACCTGTTTTCTCTCCCCCCTTCACTCTGCTGGAGCAGCATCTTGCGAGATGAGAGGGGATTATTGGCAGTTCCCAGACGTTGGAGCAGCACGTGTCAGGTCTGGCTTCTGTTATTTATGAAGCCGCTCTGCCCCAGCCCGCACTCTGCAGCAGAGATGCAGGTGGGGTTTCATTATTGAAGATGCTCTTCCACTTCTTATTAGATCTCCGACTCTCAGAGTGCATTAAGAAATTGCATCTGGACTGAGAATCAGCAATACGCCATGGGCCGACTCCGTGCCCCCTGGAGTCCCTCTGGAAGATGTGTGCGCTTCCCCTCGGCGGCCAGAATGTGTGTCCCACTCCCTTTCCAGGAATAAAGAGTGTATCTGCACTCAAGCAGACGCCCCCTTCACCACGCACACACATTCTGTCCCTTATTGATTTCTGTTTTGTGCTCAGGAGGATAAATCTGAATCATGTTCTCCTACCTCTTCTGTAAAGCAGCCACAAAGTGCATCACGACCAAACGAATCCTCAACACAAACGGCTACACCCTGAAGTCATCCGCACTTCTCTAATTGTGGCCTCCATATTTTTTTTTTCCAATTTGGTTTTGAACAGATAGACGCTGGAGAACATGCAAGATTCATGAGCATCTCCAGGCAGGCAGGAGCACAATTTCCTGAATCAATCAGCAGGTCCACAGTCAGATGTGCTCCCATCGATTATATCGTCGGAGCGGTCTAATGATAGCCGGTCCTTTTAGCTTCACGTGGACAATTTTCGGGATAAAGCGGACAGATTTTTGGTCACAAAGTCGGTGCATGTGGAAGCAGGGGAATAGAAAAATCTTTCATTTCAGCTGAGAGGTGTGTCAAGGCCGCTGTGTGTTGCAGCCAGCGGTGTGCAGAATTGAGATGTTTCTGCAAAATGAAAGTAATTTATAACAGGAGCCGGGCTTTATTGGCTGTAAATCGAGCCTGGAAAACCAGCCGGCACCACGGGGACTATCTGGAGACTGAATGATGAAGAGGAAGAGGACAAATAACTGGACTGAAGTAGGTATTGCTTCACAACTGAACCTCCAAACATAAGCAGACGTCCTTAAGTGTGACCATACAACAGTGCCCACCAGGAGCAGCAGCGGGCGCACGACGTCTGCACGGGTGTTTCAGGCTTCATTTGGGTCACTTTATCCACTCAGGTTTTCCAACCAGTGTTGTGCAATTAGGCATCTTGGTGAATAATGGTGCTGTCACACACACTCGCTGCCTCAGCACCAAGCGGGCGCCCACAGTACGGGACTTGTTGAGAATGATCTTTGTGTTGCAGGACTGGCCTGGCCAACGGGGTCCTCTTTCATTATCATAAAACCGTCCCCACACACACACATACACAGAGACGCACGCACACACACAAGAGACCAATTGTCTGCTCGGTCCCGCTGCTGCTGCCCCCCCCCCTCTCTACCGCCCACCCCCCCACTCCCCGATCATCTGGAGACTTGGTGCCATATGCCGGATCTAACAAGCCCCAGTCACTTTATGGCTTCATTAATTCAACTCCACGCAAATGATTTCATCCTACACCGTTCTGTATGAGTGGCTCCGAGTGAAAACATGAGGCGCCGCTGCGCTCTCACACAAGGACGGCGAGAGGCACACAGTGGAAATAATGATAATAATAAAAAACAAAAGCCCCGCTTAAACTCAATTTTATCACCGGGTTGCTGGTCTGTGGGGGAGTTTGAAGGCGAAACTGACGAGATCCGACTCTTCGTCGGGACCGAGTCATTTAGACACTGAGACCGAGAGTCTATAGCGATAAAGAATGTCACCTTTAGTGTGAGGGAGATTTTCAAGTTGTAAATTTCAGAACATGCCGTCCACGAAAACGCCGCTTACCTTATCCCTTATATCGCAGGCTGCAGTCGCCAACTAAACTATCTCCATGGATGAGTGCTGGCCGGGCTTTGTATCCACATAGAGTCCAATGACACGGAGGTGTAGTGCGGACTGTCCTCCCGGTGTGTCAGCAGACTGGAGCGCAGGGCGCCTGTGCGCTGAGGAGGGGAAGAGGAGGCGCGCACACACACTGACAGATGCAGGCGGCGACCACCCCGCTCAGCCTGATCACCATTAACCGAGGCGGCCCGCGGGAGAGAGCCCCAAGTGCTCTCAGGGTAATGAAATCCTCTGGCTCAGCCGCTCTCGCACTGTGGTTTGCATCCACGCCTCGGCACCGGCGTGTTGTGCTGCGCTGTGCTGTGGCGTGGCGTGGCGTGGCGTGGTACCTTCCTGTCCCCACAGGACCTCTGCTGGGAGCAAGGAGCGCGTGTCGCGCCGTGCGTGGCGTCCGCACCGCAGATTAACACGTGCGGGATCTCTCAACCTCTGGCAGGTGCCAAATCTTAACGTGAATATCGACGTCTCCAAGACCTCACAAGTCTGAGTCTGGGTTTATCCTGACGGCTTAATTATTAGTCTGTTGTAAAACATCCATCATTCATGAGAAGTTTTGACCCCCTCTTATACACGATGTAAAAACTTACACTTTATAGCGAATGACTTCTCAAAAACCTCACTAAAAATCACGTTAAGTATTTTGACTTCCTATAACGTCGCAGTATAACGATTTCTTGGCCGCGCTCACTATGTTTTCAACCAAGAATCACTACTAAATCGCTCTGAATGATAAAACATTGCATTTCAGGATGTTTGATCGATTCTAACCTCTTTATTTATTGGTTCATATTTTTAAAATAAGCCCTTCAAATTTCCCCCACTGTCGTGTTTGCCTCACGTTTGGTGACTTTCTCTCACATGGCGCCATCTAGTGGAGTTCTTACGACATTGCAGCTGTTTCCTTCACTGCAGGTGCGGTAACGAGAGGCACAGTCGCAGATTTATGAGTTGTAATATTATTCATTCTCGGTTCATCCATTTTTGCGCAGCCTCCCTTTATCCGGTGCAGATTTATAACTGCAATATCACTGTGAATTAGATCTGTTCCTCAGTAGCTCTATGAAAGGCCAGGTGTCCTTTGTGGACCCCCTTGTTTTGTTCTCTCCTGTTTGAATCACGCTCCACCAACAACACTAAGTGACAGGATGACACGAATTTGTCTCTTTTTCCACACATGGCAACATGCAGCCACAATGCGCTTTCACTTGACAAAACGGCTCATTAATTTAAAAACACTGAAGCAAGACGGCTTCGACAGCTCCCACTGCTCCCGCGTGAAGGAGGACCTGTCTGGGTAATTTGAGCATGACATCTCCATCTATTCCCCAAATTATCTCAGGTGCCTCTCTCTCCCTCTCTCTCTTTCACACACAAGAAAGGAGAGGCACCTGAGAGGATGGATGAGCGCTCGTGCCTATTTTTCCAAACAGCCCGACCTGTTTACATCACGGCTTGACATTTTTACTAGTGTTTCTGTAAACAGTTGCGTTTTTGCTGCTTTGTCTGCGTGATGGTGACATTTTGTCCTGGCCCGGTGTCAGGAGGAAAACAGCCAGACTACAGAGGGAAAACATGGCTGGGTGTAAGCAGATACACAGACATCTACAAGCAGACGCAGTCTCAGGTTATTACGCTTATCGAGAGTAGATTTCCCAAACGTGTGATGACCAAGAAAAATGCTGTTTATCAGCACATTTTTCAAGCTTTCACTGAGGCGCTTACTGTGTAGAAAGGAGCCATTGTTCCAGTGAGTACAGTGAAAAATGACCTAAATCGAGACTAAACTTGCCCTCCCCCCCCCCCTTTTTTTTTTAAAACCAGCAACGAGAGTACAAGTTAACCAAGAAGTGCAGGTTTGTTGGTTGGCAAATGTGTCTGACACAACATGAAACAGGGAGGCAATCAGTGACAACGCAAAGGAACCACACGGCGCCGACCGAAAAACAACCTGTGCTCCAAATTATGGAGAGCAGATGAAATGGATGCAGCGGTGCAGACATCTGAGTGGACAGCTGCAGAGAAAAGGGAGACGTGGTGCATCTTAATAATGAAAAAAGAAAGCTTCGTCTGGCTGTGTGGTGTGCAGTGATGTAGCCGATGGCATGGTCGCTGCACGGCAGGAGGCTTTAGGTTTCAATTCAGGCAGGGCCTCCCTCTCTGCGTCTGCGTGAGCTGCTTGACGCTCTCAATTCACACTCTGGAAATCAATTATTGTTGACTCCATATGTGTTAGTTGGAATCGCTGCTGTTTGTGCCTTGACTGTTGTCCACCTCTGAACCTTCACACACACTCAAATGACAAAAAGAGAAACACCATCTCCCTGAAAGGTGAAATCAATAACTTCAGCAGGTAACGATGTGGTTTTAGAGTGAGATTGATGTTATGTTCAGTGGTAAGATCGGTCTTCTCTTTACTGCTCCCCTTTGTTCTCTCCAAGTCCATGTTTGTTTTTTGTGCCATTTGTCCCTGTTTTATGCAGTAAGCTTCTTTGACAGACCTTTAGGCTCTGCTGACCTCTGCTGCATGTTTGACTTTATGTTTTACACATTTTGTTCTCGCAGCAACAAAACAAAAACAGTGACGAGGCCAGGTGTGCTGGATGCAAGAAGTCTCACTCACTCTGTCGCTAAAAAAATTGCAATTCACCAGGAAATGGATCAATGACTTGAGGCCTCCCTCACCTCCGTGCTGAGTCTTTGAATTTGTAGGTATAATGATGAAAAGAGTTGCGGGGAAAAATGCAGTAAATCATGGCTCAAACTTCCGCCGGTGAAACATAACTTTGAGAGCGAGCATTTCTTCCTCTTTACTTCAGAGCTGTCAGTCCTACAAAGGCAACTCGATGGGAGTTCCCGCACAGCGGCGCCTTATTAATCAAACACTTGGCTGTATGAAAGCTTCTTCTGGTGAGCGACCCGGTGCGGTCCATCTGGACCGCTGACAGAGCGAGATGCTGTTTTTCAAACAGTAGGAGGTGCTGTGTGATTTTAAATCCATCTTGCAGAGACGGGGCGCTTTGTTGTTGTCCCCCCCCCCACCCCCGCCCACATCCACTCACCCCTCCTCAAAAACAAATCAAACTGCAGCTCAGGGTGTTTGGGTCACAACACTACAGGCCATCAGTCACGGCGGCGCACCGCTGGATGTGACACAGCCATCAAAACGAGGTGAAGGAAGCGTGATTGCATTAACGCACGTGGCACTTTTAATGTAGAGTCCTAATAAACACAGTCGGCGGCAGCAGGTGCGGGATTTCTTCTGAATGAATCATTAATCTTTCACATGAGAGAAGGAGATGCTGGTTTTTTTTTCTGAAAGGTGGCACAGAAGGCCCGAGGGAATCACATGATCATTCTGGTCTAATTTCACAATTTGGACTTGTCTTTTTTAAGCGATTCCATTGTAAACAGGAATTACGTCTGTATTTGAATAATTACTCATTTACTTTGGTGGAGCCTGAGCTGCTTACATGTGCTTTCTTTGTTACATCATAATTTGTAGAATCAAAATAGAGCTGGAAATTAGATGGTGATCAAAATTCACAATCGCACCGCCGGAGCTGTAATCATCCGTGTGTGCGGACCCCCTATTCGCTTTGCCAGACACAATGTATATCATCCCTGCTTGTCCGGGAGCATTCAAGCTTAACAAATACCTCTCATACTAAATGGCAGTGAAACAACAAGAGATGACACTGGGGCAACAAGCACAATTACTCTGATTCGCAACATCTTTCTGCTTTTTTCCCTGCTCCTCTCAGGCATACACAAACACGGTTTAATGCTCTTTGCATTGGATTTCAGGGCGATTCTTCAAAACTGCCCCGGCGACTGGTGAGGGGAAGGCATCTGAGAGGGCTGAACATTGTTCTTCTTTTGTCTGCTCTCACATGCCAGCGTTCGCTGTTGGTGGGACTTTTCATCAGAGTAACCCCTGCAGCAGCTTGATCTTCTCGACAGCTCGAATCAGCTTTTGATTCGGTCTCCGGCGAAGAGCAACAACGTGAAGTTTCTTTCGTGATGTTGACTGAGCAAGCCTAAAAGAAAAAAAGGGAAAACTTCTTGTAAAAACTTGAATGGAAAATTGCTTCTTTATGTACATCAGATGACGGCAGGAGTAAAAGGTGATTCGGTGCCTGTCGTGTCTTCCCGAGGAAAGAACAAAGCTCACAAGTAAAGCAAATACTCCCACACATATACAGTGTTTACCACCATCACACTCATTTGCATTTAAAGGCATGCGTCTGTTCTCCATGCGAGAGCAGACCTCACAGTGTGTTCTTTTTGTCATCTGAATAAATGGAGGAAACATAGACAATGACCACAGCAGCCCGCCTCTGGAATGGTAATAGAAGAATAAGCATTAGATAACCTCCACAATCAGGATGATGTCGGTGCCCGCCTGTTAACGGCCTCTCCTTTCTAGGGTTCTTTCACGCACAATGGAAACATCATGTTAGGATGACAGGTGTGGCTCGTAAGCCATCATCCGCTTTCACGTCGTCATGTTTACATGTCACATGGTGTGATATAACTTCCACTCGCTGTGTCTACTTGATCCTCCACTCAGTTTCATCCCTAAAATCATTTCCGAGTTACGCGAGTGTGAGAGAGATGAAAGCAATTCGTGACCTGTAAAAACAGAAAATCAATACAGAAGAAAAAAAAAAAAAAGGACGAATAAAACAAGACAAGGCATATAAAGGAAAAAACAAAGTCAAAGCAGGAATATTTTGAAGCAGCTCTTAAAGAAACCCACTAGATGGCCTCCCTCAGGGAGCTGTTCCAGCTGATTATGAGCACTTCCACCAGTGTTTTGATATTTATATCAAAGCAAGGCTTGAAGAAAAACATCTAATGCGCTCTTACACCAGTCAGGGTTTCAGACCTTTGTTTAATAAGGTGTTCTGCTTGGTCACTTGCGCTTCTAATCGATGTTCATATCAAACAACAACACAAAAACAGTGTGACAGTATGAAAGGGGACGCTGGAAATGACAAAGCTGTCGGAGGTGCACGGCTTTTATTCGCTTTACGGAGCTCAAGAGCTCCAGTGTCGCCTCACAGGTGTTTGTTGTCAGGCCAACATTTTGCATTGCAATAGAGAACGTGCAGAATATTTGGCCACATAAAAAATCAAGTTATTTGGGAAGTAGCGAAAAAGGTCCAGAGGAAAGGGGAGGGGCCTCAGGGAGGGACATGGCCGTAGTTTTTATTCACTTTGTGTCACTTTCTTGAGCTCATCATCAGCTCATAGGGGGCGTGGGGCACCAATGTGGAACATCTGCCTCTGGATTCACCATCAGTTATGGGTTTTTTTTTTCCCACTTTGGAGTCCTACTGAAGAAATATTGCGCTCAGAGAAGTTAAATATCGAACTCACATTTATCAAGTGGCTAAAAGGGGCTCTGAATGAATAACGACATTGACTGGGAGTCACAGGTACAGACGCTAAATAACTAACTGTGATTTTAGGCCCAAATTGTGATAATATGTCAGTGTTGTACTAATGGCTGCAGCTCTAAGAAGCCAATCTGTTATTGCGGGTTAAACCGCCCCATGTGGGCAGCTGTACTCATGCCTAATTACAATGATTCTTGTTGTCATACATCCCAATACCGGTGCATGGATCTTTTTATCTGATGCCGTGTTAAACTGAGGTTTATTCACAGGAGCATTGAAGATAAATGACCACAAAAAAAACACGTTTACCTCCATTTGTCATGATCTGCCCTGCAAGCAGTGGTGGGAGAGAAGTAGATTATGTCAGCAGTAATACGCGGAAGTCCGTACATTATTAGATTTTTGTACAGCGCAGATGATGGCGGTGGTTACTTAGGTTGCAGGGTCGAAGGTTGCATTTCAAGAACTGCCAATAAAAGGAGCGCAGTGGAGTAAATTATAAATGCTCTCTCTCCGCTCATTGTCGGTGGGACCTTGAACACAGCTCAGTCGCTCGACGCCTGACAGACACAGCTTGAAGATGTGTGTACATCTCCTCGCGCCTTGACTTAACGGCAAACATATTATTTAGTTAAATTACAAGGGAGCCACAAGCCAGAGAGCCGTCGACTAAATCCAAACATTTCAAGCCAAAGAATTTACCAGCGCGGGGAGGAATATGTGCAAAGGTACTTTTGTAAATGTGATGTGTTAAATGACAGCAGTACAGTAGTACATTTATGAACTGACATTACAGCTCCCAGCTGGGATAGAGTGTTTCTATATTGGAACAGAAGTGAATTTCTCCTTTATTAAGCTAAAACCAAAGAGCCCAAAATGACAGTACTAAGTGTGAAAACCCTGTTCACTTTAATTCAAAGAACTGGCTTTATAAAGGCTCCAAAATTAAAGCTTTATTCATGCAGGATCCGTTACACCCTCCATAGTTTTATAGGACAGGCAAATCATTGCCACATTTTCCCTTCCTTTAACTATAATGAGCCTCCTCCTGCAGTTAAATAAATGAAGCTTTGGCCTAAACCACATTCCCATTTCAATAATAAAAAAAAACAACCCTAATTTGAATAGAGAAATTTCATGCGGGTTGTCATCTCCTTTTCTAATTTTTTAGGGACAATATCATCGTGAGGAACCAGGGTTGGAGGCGCCACAGTTCAGCCTCTTTGCAAAATATAAGTAAATCAACCAAAGGATGACATCATGGCAGATGTGAGAGGAAGTGGGCCTTCAGGCGGTGTCTCCAGCAGGCCAAAGTATAATGTGTCATCTGCAGGTGCTCACATGTGCAGTGCAGGCAACATGATGACGATATAGTTTCTTAGTGTTATGGTCGGAAACAGCCTGTAGGCAGGAACTGAATCTGATAAGTATCGTGAAGTGTGGGAAGTTCTGGCATTCATTTCATAGAGGCGTAAAAGAAGCAGTGGAAGCACAATGATACTGAGACACTCAGAGAATGATACTCAGAATTAACCAGTCTTGCAATTTAGGCTTCATTAAAGTGCAGTGAAACTACTTTAACTGAAGGGGCACTTGGTAGAGCGCATACCTCTAGCAATCCTCCTGGACATGCATGGAGCAGATGAGACAATTGTGTGTGTGGTCGGAGGTTGTTTTTTTTTATCATTGTTCCTCCCAATTGGAAGATGTTTTACCGAAGCCCACCTACAGAGCAACGTGATTACGATGGTGCTTTGCATTCAGATCCTCCCTCCCTTCACTGTCTGTCTCCCTTCCTTCCCGTCTGAACCACTCGCAGCACTGTCTTAAAGGGCCACACACACCTGAAACGCGCCACAGAAAAGATGCTTTCATTATTTCAGAGCACTGCGTGACAAGATAACTACTAAAATTTAGTAGCACATTCCTTTTGCTATCCGTCACCCATCTTACAAATTCAAACCAAATCTCCCCAGAACTTTTCCTGAAAAAAGCCAAACAAACCAGCCAACCTACCAAACAGCGAACAAGGGAAAAAACATGACCTCCTTGGTGGAGGTAGTTACTGTGAGCGAAACAGGGGGAGCGATAACATAACTTGTTGATAATTTCCTATCCCAGGACCGCATGAAAGCTCGTGACTGTAACTTCAGAGGGCCGAACTATCTGCTGAGTTTCCTGTGTCAGGTTGGGGGAGCACCTTCAAACAGCTTTTGATCTTGAAAGTGAACCGAAGTGGAAAAAAAAAAACAGGTAATGAGATCTGTGCCAGTGCACAACGCTGTTTTTCTTTCGGACACAATTCCCGAACAGCAAAGCAGCCGCAGCCATTCTGATCTCTCTGTGTAACTTTGGTGAGTACTCAAGGTTGTGAGTTGACCCATAACAGATCCCGTGCCTCTGACATTGTTGTCGAGACCGATATGTGGACGAACGCGAGCTCCTGAATAACAACCAGCTCCCTGTTTGTGTCACGTTTATTGACAAGGGACGGACGTTGTTGTCCTGGGCCTTCGTCTGTGTTGATGATCTGCGGTGACAAAGAGCTGACATAAAGAATAGAGGCCGAAATGTTTCCATGAACAAAAGGGGACAAAAACAATCTGCAAGGAACTCTCCACATGGGAGCTGGTTAGCGTGCCAGTTTGTGCCTTAGTTAGTGCTTGCCCCTGGGCTTTAATTATTGAAACCATTGTTTATTCATCAGTTTTAACCCTTTGCTGTCCCATTCACTCTTTTTTTGTTTGTTTGTTTAATTTTTTTTTTTTTGCTGGGCACACATTCACTTGTGTGCAATTTTTGAGGGTAATGTTTTGCTGCTGGCAGCAGAAAGGCTTAGCAGGATATTAATGCCGAGCATTAAACCCTAAATGTTTTTGGGTAATTACTGGAATTTCTCTGCGTTTAGAGTCAAAAACTGTCAAGTGCTGCCAAGCTGCTTACTTTTTCATCAGATGGGCTCATTTCGGACAACTTCACTCAGGAGACGTTCCACTGTTATTTTTAAGTGAATTTGTGGGATGCTGCCTTTTTTACACAAATAAAAATCATACTGTAAGTTCATTGTGGCAGAAAATGTCCAAGTCTGACAGTGATGTGTTAAAGGAACCATTGTTTTGCTTTTGAATGTGACTATCAGTTCACGAGCAAACTGGGAGCTGTTTTCCACTCAGGTGTTCATTCAGGTCACCTGAGAAACAGCAGAGATCGTCATCTATCAACTGGAGTGTAAATTCTGATTCATTCACCCAATTCTCGGCCATATTAAGGTGAATTTATGTGTTTTGTTGTGAGATTAATATACTTATCGCTTGCTATTAAACCAGAGTGCCACAATGACAGCTGTGCTTCATATCTGTGAGGGTGAAAACAATTCAGGCAGATAAATAGAACAAATGGACTGTGATTTACAGTCCAGCACGTCTTTCCCCTTCATCCCCTCGAGGGGATAAAGGGGAAAGATCCTCAAGGTTTTGTTTGTCTGCACATGCCTATACACATTTCAGGAATGTGGAGAATGGCGAGCAGGCGACAAGAAAGGCCTTGTATTTCGGGGTCTATCTCCTGCCCACCCTGTAGATTAGCCTCTTATCTGTTAAATGAGACAGTGCCGACGGATTTGGATAACAGGACTTTGGCATCAGCGCCATGCTCCCTGCACTGAGAGCTCTGCCGTATCACAGAGAGTCCCTGTGCAAGAGCTAAGCAGCACAGACAGCCTTGGACCAAGCAGTGGGTGGATATGGGGAGACACATAATAGGCAGCCTCACATGCTGCAGTTCCTTCTCCTTGAGCACTGCTGGTATTTTTCTCTCCTTCTGGTTGCGTCTGATCCCAGATGCATATGCAAAGATTTCGCTACCGCTGGGCAATTACAAATTTTGTCAATTTGGATGTCCAACTGAAAGGAAGTACAAACACTGGGAATAAACTCATCATTTCGCTTTTTTTATGTCATTTTTTCCTATTCTTGCCATGTTACAAATTTCATACTTTTTGAAGAGTAATGATAAAGAAACAATTAGTGTTCTGTATCTTCTTTTTCATAAATGTGACCTAAAGGCGCCTCAAAAGCTTTAAATCTACAACAAACAACGTCTCTGCTGCGCGTGCCTTTCAAAGAAGAGGAAGGCTCTAAAACAGATATCAAGGCACTTCCAGCTTGTAATTCCCCCTGTCCAAAGCACCATGTCAAGGCAAGACCTGGAAGAGCGAGAAAGCTTTCAAATAAAACGGCTGTCTGCTGAGCAGAGAGACAAAAACTGCACCTCTGTTTCAAATCAAAAGACCCGATGTTAAGGCTGGTGAACGGAGGGGTGTCTCTAAAAGTCCACTTTTTCAGCGAATAGCAAGGTTTCCACAAACAGTATCAGCGCCTCTGTCACAAATGACTACAGTGAAAGGTAAATTTGATCTGGATGGAGGAGAAGGAAGCAAAGAAAAAAATGTCACCTGTCAAGTATGAGGGCGGAGGGGGCTGAATATTTTTAGTTCGATATTTTCTGTGGCAGCCAGTCTCACCAATCAGTCAAACGGGGGGAATAAAGGCCACCAAAAATTGGCAGATTGTGGAAACACACTTCAGGCTGAACCAATGTCACGCTCTCAGTCATGAAACTGGAACTGAGAAGTGGTTAGCTTCTACAACTGGGCAGAAAATGTGTGGGCAGATCTTAAAACATGCTGTGCCTGCAAGACAGTCCAAAAATATCAGCTGGAATGATCTGCATGGAACAGCGAGTGCAAATACATATAAAAGCGACTGAGAAAGTTTCAGCTGCGTACCCAAACTTTCAGTCACTGCGTGTGTTAGCTGATTCCAATTTAACTAAACATTCAAATCACACTATAATTATAGTTTATTCTGCATTGTACATTCATAAAGCACAAGTGAAAGCTCGGCTATCTAATGTACAACGAGCTAAGGAGGCCGCCCAAAACATTGCACACAACTGGCTCAGTGCAACATGGGATTATGAGTGATGCCCCAGAGTCGAAATTCAATTCACACTCTGCCACATATCACCTGGACGGGTGTGTGGCTGTGATTCCCGTAGCAGTTGACTCATCCCATCTCGGTCTGAACTGTTACCACGTGACCGGCCAGGCAATAAGGCTAGGTGAGATGCATCCTCTAGCTCTGACTCATGATTTGATCCGGCTTGTAGTCGCTCTCACCCGGGGCCCGAATTGATAGGTAGCGCTAAGTGCACACCTGGGACCCGGGCCTGGGTCTCCTCGCTTTTTTCTCCCCTATTTCCGTCCCCCCCCCCAAGCGCAGGGCCTTAGAAGGATATTAAGCAGGAGCGCCGCAGCACACACTTGGCAGCCCACGTAGACTTAGGGAGAGGGAGCTGCCGGCCGTGTTAGGCGTGAGTGCCAGTCACCGTCGGGTCCAATGGAGTGAACTGGAGCACATTCCACAGACCTTACGTGCTGTTGCTGGTTAATAAATCTCCTGGCCTGCGGAGGACAGAAAACACAGGGAGGTGATGATTATCTGGACCAGAGAGGTAAGAGCAGAGGATATATGGAGTCAGGTTACACTGAGCAGGCGTCTCACTTTCACGAGGATAGGACCGTCCCAGGAGAATAGACCACACACTCTGGCTCGTTCTGACATTGACAGTTACTCAGAAGGACAACATGAAAAAATCACAAGACGAAAGCTTTTTTCTTAACCCGAAAATACTTGTATAATGCATAAATCAGCTGTGTATTAGCACCTGATATCACAAAACGCCACAAAGCACTTCCTGGAAATGACGACTGTGACATTTGACCCCTTCGCGCACTAAATTATCTCCTGGCTTTGTTTGCTCAGCTTTATTTGAAAAATGATGACTTTGTGTCCCAAGCAAAGAGAAAATGTATTGCTGGGCCGGCGAATAGCTATACTCTTTGATTTCAGAGGTGTGTGTACAGTGCAGCCAAGGTGGTGACTCATCTTTCTCTCTTTGAGTACAACATCCAGCTACTCACATCAATGTGCGTTGGCTTACTTTGAGTTTGAATGTACTTGGGCACTCAAAACAGCAGGAATAACAGTGGAGGTATTTAATCTCAGTCGCCACAATGAGACAACTCAAGCATTCATTTCTCGCCTCAATAAAGCCGGAGGAGCCAAAACTCATTTAATCCTGACTGGAGTGGTTCGTGCTCCCACCCTACAGTGACCTTGTCCCGGGTTCACGCTCAGGTTGAGCCTTTCTGCGCAAGGTTTGTTCTCTCTTTGCGGGTTTCCCTGGTTTTCTAAGACACGCAGTCCTAAAACAGGTTAATGAGGACAACTTATGACTATCATTTGTCCTTAAGTGTGAATGTGTATGTTTGTGTGTCTCTGTGATGCACTGAAGACCATCTTTCTTCCATGTCCTTTGTCTTTGTTAAATGCAAGCTGGATTTGGCTTCAGTGCATCCCTTAGTTTGAAAAGCAGTGCAGAAGCAGGATGGATGATTTCATAAGGCAGGAGGCATCTGAAATCATGGCTTGATTGTGGAGACGATTCGGATGTCTTCATTTGGTCAATCAATGCAGGTTAATTCAGTCAGAATCCCCCCCTGAAGTTACCTTTCATAAGGCTTCAGCACCCCAGCAACAAGGAAAATGAGTTGGATGTTCAGTATTGTCATGCGTTCATCTGTATTCTGTGCGTCTTTACACTGACTGGGAAAAAAACCCACCAAGGACTTGTGAGGCTGGTTCATTTACGTCATTAGTTTGTCCAAAATCGAGTCACCACAAAAGTATTTACCTGGAGGAAATGTTGATCCCATTCTCATCAGAGCTGCGGCGGCAGAGAGAATGGTAAAAAGGGGAATTGATTCAGGCAATTAAATGACTAAACTATTGCAATTACGACATGTTAAAGGTTCATTTGGAGTTGTGTTTAAGACTATAATCATGTTACAGCTGTGGCTGATTGCTTTAAAGGTATTTCAAGTAACTGCTCCTTTTGCGGTGCACATTTAAGTGTCATTGAGGGCCTGTTTGGTGTCCGGGTTTTGATTCGCTTTCTCTTCTTTATTGGGGTCATCCGGTGGCCATTTCATTCGATGATTTCTGTATTTGCTGATGTTTTTTTGATGTGTTTCTGAGTCATTAGGCCTGTTTGCTTCTGATAACAAAGCTATTACCCCCCAGTCACACTGGTCATTAGGGGGCTTTTCTTTGCACTATCATTTAGCAGGTCTTCTCAGGAGCCGGGCGCTTACCCTGTAATGGAGGAGCCTGATCTGCCACTGCACAACTGTCCGGTCTCCTGTAATTGCCTCTGGGATCTCTGGCGGGGGTTTAATTATGCCGTGTAATTTGCGGATTATCAGCTAACATGCCTCAGCAGGACTGGAAGGGGATTAATTTACACTAAAGATACATGTAAATATGACAAGCAGAACCTACAAGTCTCAAATCGATTCTGAATGAGACAAAGCATCAGGTAAATAATTAGTTTTTCGCCTACATCAAGGGGATGTTTTCATAGAGCGGTGGGTCACGAGCAATCAGTTTTAGACCAAACATGCACAAGTAATGATCGTCGCTCTTGAAAAAGCTAATTTGTGCTGAGCAGCCAGACTCGATAACCAGGGGCAGGCGCACACAGGAGGAGTACTACAATTTTGGGGTCTGCGCTGAATATAAAACCCCCCTTTTCCTGTCCTACATTCAGCGCCGCAGAAAACAAGGGATGGCGAAAGCACAGACTCACCGCGCAGCACGAACACAACCTCCTACCTACATGACGTCTCCCTGAAACATCCCGTTTGAGTGTTTCGGGACTGGTCATGACGCAATGACCCCTGAAGTTAAGCCGGCGCTGCGGCCTCGTTTGCGAAATTAAAGGCCATTATAAATGTTCTGAATTATGAGTGTGGCAAATATCGCGGAAAAGGGGGGGGATTTTTCGAACACAGAAAAATAACAGAAAAGGTCCTTTCTCGTTTGTTCCTGACTAAAGCCGAGGAGGGTTGTCTAAAGTAATCTACTATTGTGAGAGAGATTGGCTTCATTGAGGGTCTCGCTGCTCAGCCAACCCCTTCAGCGGTCCAGCAGACCGCTCAGAATAACCCTTCTAATAAGTCACTTGGAAGAAAATGTGGGGAGTCAGCTGATTCCTAATCCTCTCTCTCTCTCTCTCTCTCTCTCTCCCTCTCTGCTCACACATCAAGAGTCGGACAGATATGTGCAATCACATGAAAGCCTCTGCGGCGCGGCTATCATGGTCTAGTAGACCTGCAAGTGTTGTTGTATACATGCGTTTGTCAAAGTGAAAGGTGGGTGATGTATTGGCCATGAAAAAAATCCATCATCCGTCTCGAGTGTAAATAAAAGCACGAGAGGACGGCGGCGACTGCTTGTGTGTGTGTATGTATTTTCCTCAGCTGGCACTGATACAATTTACATACAATCTGTGTGCAGATGGTGTATTCATTTGCTTTCGACACAATTAGGTGAAACATAATCACAGGGAACCAAAATGTCATTAGTCTGAACTTGTTATGTAATGAGTAAATGCAGCTTGTGGTTTTAAAAAAAATCGTCCCTGGAACGTTTGTTCTACACATACTCAGAAGCCAATTCCTTTGCATTTGTTTTTCAAATGGCTCGAGTTTCAGAGCAATAGATAGAAGCTTGTTTTAGATACTCAATTTCCAATAGTCTCTCACGTCCACATACCAATAAAACATGTATGTTCCTCTTTCCATACTGTTGCCTTGCAGGGGTGAACGAGGAGTCAAAGAGATTCAAATGAGTGACAGCTCGGCGAACTATTACCGACAGGCTGCGTTTCTCTGTTTTAAAATCCCGCTCATGCCTGCCAAAGGTTTTATTGGTATATGAAGGACTGTTCTTTGTTGCCACGCGTCAATTTTGGCTCCCAGACATTTGCACTTTATTGTTTATGATTATAGACGATGATGTCATCATGTAAATGGCAAAAGGAATTGCGCACAAATACTTTATGTGATGTAAAAGACGACTAATCATTTGCTGGCAAGCCGAACGGTAAGAATGCCCATTTTACTGTTTATTTGGCGGTTTTACTTGGCAGTATAACAACATCTGTGATTGTTGCTTCGTTTTATCATGTATTTTTTTTCTACTGTGCTGCTTGCTTCCTATTTTTCACTGACTGTCAGTCTGAGACGTTCCCTTACTTTAAACCTCCGTTTTCTCTTTCAAGTATTCTTTCCCACTAGAGCATGTGCCCTATTTAAAAACCATAATAATGCAAGGTAATGCAACCAGTCATTCACATAGCCTCAAAGAAGTCTTGACAAAGGAGCGTCACTCGCTTTGTATGCGTCTGTGTCACCTTTAAAGGGGAGGGTAGGGTGTTGTCAAGGTGGAGAAAAATGATCTCAAGGAATCTTTTGCAATGCCAGAGGTCAGAGAGCGACTGGAGCAGCTGCAGCACAAAATCCACGGAATCGATATTGATTTTGTGAAATGATTGCTACGACATCAATCGAGGTAACAGGCAGCAACAGCGATTTCGCTCCAGAATTCTGCAGTTGATTTAACATATTTATGCAAATGTTCGACTAAGACACTTCAGACTTCAGCAGACAACACTTCATCTCTCAGCGTTTGACCTCCTGAACAACCACATGCTCGCATCTTATGACTAACATTACAGTTGCCTTCGCTTGGCAGCGAGTTGTTTTTTTCGGCACTGATGCAAATGCACATTGCTGCAAACTCTTTTCCAACACAGGCTCACATTGCCCCCATCAGCTGATGTTGGCTTCCTCTGAAATTTGATTTGCACCTGTGATATCCTTTTTCCAACCACCAGAATCAATATTGACAGGGATCAGTGTTTTCGGGACCGGCGGAAATGTTTTGCCGATAAGGCCGTGCAAATACTGAGACTATTTTGTTTGTTACCTGCGTCAACAGAAAGCAACTCAGTTTTGCGGGTAATCATTACGCTGCCATCTCGGCGCAAATATAACCTTTACACTATGAGACCTGCTCAAGCCCCCGCCCCCTGCTTAAAGACTCCCTACTTTGGTAAACAAGAAGTAATTAACCTGGTTTTCAAAATCTGCAGCTCCACTACGCTAAACTTTAATACAGAAAAGAGAAGAAGGAACGTAAGCATAGCCATAAAAGAAAAATGCAGCTTTTATTTGAGTACAACTTATGCGGAGGAAAAATCTATCCATAAGTCTGAACAAAAGACAGTGGACTCAGTGTATAGGACACCCCCAGGACAGATACTGTAGGAATTATGAAGTTGCTGTTAAGCTTGACTTCCCTTTGTTGTGCCCGGCATCATTCTATTGTTTGGTACATTGA
Organism: Malacoctenus gilli; assembly: GCA_032164315.1. Taxonomy (NCBI): domain Eukaryota; kingdom Metazoa; phylum Chordata; class Actinopteri; order Blenniiformes; family Labrisomidae; genus Malacoctenus; species Malacoctenus gilli. The sequence goes on along the minus strand of JASSRZ010000053.1, from coordinate 10,048,770 downwards.
CTCAATCTCCGTAAAGTCCATTCAGCTGCACAAGGATCTGATAAAAAAACCCCCAAACCTGACAGTTTGTCTGTATGTCCTCAAAGCAACAGAGGGCCAGGAGAATGTGCGCACCGTAAATTACAAACTCGTGCTACAAGCTAGTGACTGATTGCAAAGGGAGGTTACTGGATATGTTCAGTTGAAAAAAAGACAAAACAAATGAACGACCTGCTTCATGTCTCCTGCCACACCTACTGCAAAAAATCCAAACAAAAGTAATCTGTTTGTATGGCAGGAGATAAAGGCTCGGGCTACATCTGTTTACTCGGAGCGCCGAGAGACAGCGGAGATATTACATGGTGTGTATTTTTCTCTCTGTTGGTCTTTTCCTCTCACAATTATAACAGATATCGGTCCCACCATTAAACAAAGACAACTCCAGCAAATGTGAAACAGCGCGGACAGTTCATTCTTCTAAGATATAGATTTTCACGGCTAACCTATTTTTAAAATCTCTAATGAATTATTCCAGTGATCTGCAGGTTTTCAAATAAACGCCTAAAGGGCCTCTAAATGGTTTTTGAATGTTCCCTTAAATAAGACAAAGTGGTTCCAGAGCTGGAAACCTTACAGGAATATCTAAGTGCCTTCGCTGTGGCAAGCTGTACAAGATATGTGCGGTTTTTAACTGAGTAGCTCTGCAGATAGGGGGGGGGGGGTGCCCAGTCTTAGCTTTTTGGGGTCACCTCGCTTCACTTGCCTTCATAGTTCTGAGTGCTTCTCAAGGTTGGAATACGAAATGTGTGGCGATGCGTGATCACCATCAACAAGCATGACTCGGTCCCCACATCAGCACACATCTAAACACTTAATTTGTGTGGATGTTTGTACCTGCATGTGCCCCCCCCAAAAAAAAAGAGGCGGAGTCATGCAGGCAACACACGATTGGCCTCAACCTGTAGACCTGTGTGAGAGGAGGACAGAGCTAGGCAGCCGGGGAGGGGTGGCTACCAACATAATTACAACACCGAGCCGAGGACCATCTGTACATTAACCGGAGCGGGGAAACATCCGTTCCCCTTGACTGTGCTCAGGTGTCCTCCTCGCCACATGCTTCGCGTGTGTCTGCGGCGCTGAGCGGGGAGCGCATGTTTAATGGCATTTGGGAAGACTTCGCTGCGCTCTCCGGCTCCAGGAGGAGACATTACGGCGCGGGTTAGCTAACGTTAGCTCGCTAACAAGGTCAGTTTGGATTCACGGTTCCGTTACTCTTTCATGCCAAGGGCCATTAAAAAGGCCACCCTCGTCACCTCCTCTCAACGGACTCGTTTGTAGAAATAGCATGGACTCCCGTCCGCGGGCAGCACAGGTAACGAGCTAAATTTGCCAGCAGCCAGCTCCGCTGGTGGTTAGCTTGTTAACTTAGCCCCGCTCGGCGGCTTAGTCCGCTGCTTATTTTCTTCTGTTTGAAAACAGCCGACGTGCCTTATCGATGCCTCTTTGTGCACGTCTGATATTTCACCGTTTGCTGAGATATCAAGGCGGACGGAGGCATTTGTGTGGCGATGCCCCGGCAGCCGGAGCTCGCCGTTTGTTTCCGCCTAGAATAAAACAGGTGCATCTCTGCGCTAGCGATGGACGGAGGCAGGATAGCGATCAACGCTGCCGCTCGCTGCGTTCACTCCTCCTCCACATTAGCGGCGGTTTTACGCAGTTGTATCCACGCACAAAAGGAGAGTTCATTTAATGTGGGCTGCTTAAAGATTCATCAAGGTTGAGCTCCGTAGGTGGCGTTATCATGATCAAGGGCCTCCGTCACCGAGTCCAACAAAAAACGGGGCGACTGAAACGGGGCCCGGTGGCTAACGTTTTGTTGGGGGGGGGCTAACGCTAGCAATAAAACAGTAAACGGGGAAACAAACCAACCACTGTGATTCCTACAACGGTTATCCGTGACCTCTGTTTCGTTTCACGGGTGCAATTGCTCTACGTTTTCTTTTGGTCGTCAACCACTTCAGGCTGTGTGTCGATGCTGATGTTTCTTCGCTTGAGCCTGTTTTTTTTTCCTTCGTCTTCCGTCGACGCTAATTGTCGTGTGTAAAGAAACGCATTTAAATGCTGCAGTGGTTCACCAGCTTTGCTTTAATCCAGTGTTGTAACTAAACGTATTAGTGGGGAAAACATGTGTTGCTCGTAACATCAGAAACGTGAGCAGCTGTTTCGGTAAACCGACTCACACGAGTTGGGGAAAGTCAACTGATAACAGCGGTACATTTTAGATGAAGCTGTTCATCTGAACTGTACGCGAGTCTAATCTACATAGACTTTGTTTCCACTTGCATATTGACAAATCACCTCGATATACAGACCCTGTCGAGCACGAATGTATTTCCTCTGATAATTTCTGATGTTTTTGCATGTCTATTATCATCTTACATGATTAGTTTCAAGCCTGAAGCTCACAACACAAAAAACCCTTGAATGCTTTATTAGGAAAATAGTTGTTTACATTTTTCCGATTGGTTTTACCATTTTGGTTGCACAAGTTCTCAAATGTCCTCAAGTTACATTTCTTGACTTAACTCCGACTAACAAAAGTCAGTCTCTTTTTGAATGCTTCATGAAAAAGCAGAGTGCAACAGAATCGATTGTATGAAAACAAACATCAAAAAATGAACTGGGCATTTTAAACTCCACTGCTCTGTGTAGTCATGGCTTTGCCGGAGCCCTCAAGTCCCAGAAATACACAAAATGATGTGTTGCCTTGCTGCTCTGGGGTTTGACAGCATACAGTAGTTTCCCCCGTAGCGTAAAACGAGTTGCTCTCAGGTCACCATGCCAGGTTAGACTCTCACTCAGGCAAGACCGATTTTGTGTTTTCTCTCCACATATTTCATTACTTTGTTGCACAGAGTGGAGGGCAACACAAGGGAAACATCCAACTGCAAAGCAAGCTTGTCTTGTGGATATGTTTGTTATTCAGCTCATGCACTATCTAGAGGCTGCTGGATGTGGTACGTCAATTCAATTGGCCCTGAGTGCCACTGTGCATCGGAGCCCTAATTATTTTTGATGGTTTTCAAGTTTTAACTACTGTTGAACTGCAGACTGTATGGGTACGTTGGTTGTAAATCGGTTTCGTCCCCCCCCCACCCCACACCCGGTGGCGCAGGCTTCAGTGTGAAATGGGCAGATATCACCCTCACTCCAGCCTGTGTCTTTGCAATGTTTACCACACGCATAAAGGGTTTATCACACAGACAGTGAGGTTTGGATAAATGCTCGGCATATACACAGAAGGAAAATGAACCGATTGATACAGACTTAACCCTCAAAGGTAAATCAAAAGTGACAATTTGATACAAGTTGTGGTTTAATCCTCAGGTCTTTGAAACTGTGCTTTCTAAATTTCTATTTTTTCCAAAAGGAAATGCCATAAATCACTTTGCCGCGGCGAAGAAAGTTTTTGTGAGGGTAACTGTGACGCAAAATTATTCCCTCAGTGAGCACTTTGAAATGTCATTAAGGCAGCCTGTGTTTTTCAAAACCCCCCACAAAAAAGCGTAGCTTTTGACTGAGTGCTTGTGATAAAGTTTAGTGTTAAGTTTTTTGCAAGGATTTTAAGGTCAGTCCTCTCGGCAACAAACGCCATGGTTTCGTCTGTAGTCATTTGTTAAGCTGTTGTTTGATCGTGGTGCTTTTTCCTGTATTGGCACATCTTTATCACTGCAGCGGCTCACCCATTTTAAATGTGTCTCGTTATGCGCAAGTTTCATTTCAATGCTGGGTTGTTTTTTTTGAAAGAGACGTTGGAACAAATCAACATATTAAAACCTTTTGTATTTCTAAATGAGCTGTTGTTCGACTTGAATTACTCACACACACTGTGAAATGAGAACGTGATAAAATCTAGGCCACATTGTGGCGAGCTTACTTTGATGCTCAGATGTTGCCTTTTTTCCTCCTCTTTATGTGTGTGTGTGTGTGTGTGTGTGTGTGGCAACAGCCTGAGGTGAGGGGTGGTCCTCGTTCTGAATGGAACTGCGCTTATGGCTAAAACCTATTTTCATGTTAATGTATGTGTTCTATATTCAAACGCAAATGACTACATGAATCAAGAAACTGATTTGCTCAACTTGCATGTTGTAGGTTATGGAAGCTTCAGTTTTTTGGTAATTTATGCCAGGTTTTTTCTTTTTGTTTGGGGAAGGGGGGGGGCATCAGACAGGCAAAACTACATGGGTGTAGAAATCTCACTGATATGAGTCAGTGGATAAAAATCCTGGATAGGGTGCCTGTCTCGCCCTAGTTAATGGGCTGGATGAGACATGAGTCAGTCCTCTTTGTGTACTCATGAGTGGGTGGCAAAAATTAAATTGCTCCAACAGATCATTTGTGTCACTATTATTTTGACAAAAGTTTCAAAGGAACTTTTATTTATAGTTTATTACTCCACATTTTCAGGGTGTTCTTGCCTGCAGGCTGATGGAGGGTTTGGGAGTCATGTGGATCTGAGCTGATCATATGCTTTTTCCCGACTGACTGTCTCATAAGACTTGTGGCAGCGATCGAAACTTACTTTGCAAAAAAGTGTCTTGAAGATAGATGTATTTTGTTTATATGCTTTATAGTTCTCGCTGTGGTGCCTTGCATTCAATACATTTACATGTTTGGTGTAGTCACTAACACTAGGTGTACAAAAGGCTCTGCAGAGTGTCTGGGCAAAGTAGTAATGAGTTCAAATTGCCTTTTGTATGGGCTGTGATGATTCATGATTCATGTTTTTGTTTTTTTTTTTAAACGAAAAGGGAGTGAGTTGGATGCGTCTGTACTTCAGACTGAACACGTAGAGCTGTACTGTAGCATATTTACAAATGCCACAACATTATACACAGTTATTGTTTGAGGTACAGGTCGGCACTGGTATCATGACCCATCGGTGGTAACATTTATAGCTGAACAGAGGTCTGATAATGGCTCAGCCAACAAAGCCCAGAGTTAATTTAGCGACTACAAGTCGGTGTAAGAGACCGATGATTCTTTTTGCTGAAAAATAAAGTCACAACCAAAGCATTTGCATTGTGTGAATAATAAAGTTAACACTCAATTGTCCTGTCAGTCTCCTGAGATTTAAGTCTGAATCGAGCCTCAGTTTTGTCATTTACAACATAAATTGGGAACAGATGTGTCGTTACTGTGAATGAGAATAAGAAAAGCACTAAAAGGAAAGGCAGCTTTAGGAAGTAAAGGTTTAGGAATGCTTTTGTTTTGAAAAAACAAAAACATTGACACCGGTCTGAACTCGATGGAGGCTTGCACGTAATCTGTAGGATTTACTGTTTGAGTGCCCACAGAGATACTGATCGCTCCCACCTGCAAACACTGTTATCTATTGAAAATCTCTCAGCAGGGAAAATCCAGTCATTCAGCTGTTTAATAAGCTGCCTCAGAATACCCGAATTGCAAACAAGCCTTATTAAATAGATTTCAGGGGTTGACAAAAACAGCTTCATGCAGTAGGAAGTAGAAGTGAATGAAATTGTTTTGGATTGTGTCCTCCTTTTTCAGATACTTGATGTAATTTCCCATTGGAGCAGAGATAAAGCAGATGTTTGAATGTCAGACGTCAGAGCTGCAGTGATGGTGTTATTGTTAGGCTTGAGATCGGAATGGTAATTCGTCTCAAAGTTATTCAGGCTTAAAGAAAGTTTATGTAATAGATTGTCACAGCAGTCCTGAAGCAGTTAGGGAGAGCTGCAGTAGGTGAGTGAGAGATTAATTTCCCTGTGTATCTGGAGACATTCAGTTTACTGTGAACCACACAAGTTTTGTGCCTGATTGATTCCTGTAATGACAGGCTCTGATTACGTTCATTAAATTTAACGGCTTATTCTAAAGCCTCGCAGCTGCCTGTGTTTCCACCTATATGAATTAAATACATGGATATCCTGTGATTTGTGTCAGTTCCTATGAGATCCCCACTCGGCTGGAGTGAGCCCTTTTTTTAGCTGTCCGTCTCTTTTATGAATCATCACCATATTACAGGGTTTACTTCAAACGGCATAAAACATTCTTCGATGGACTGTTTCTGTATAAATAGGCTGATTTCATGGCAGAGATTAGACCTGAAGGCCGTCTTGTGAATGACATATTTTTGGAGCAGAATGGAGCGGGCAATACTTTGGAGTGCATCGCTTGATGTCACAGCCCTTATAGCAGTGGGACATTAGGATTCTAGGCAAATGGCTGACCCTCCTTTGCCCGTTTGAGTGCTACAGGATTGGGGTTGGCTAGGTCAGCACAATGGATACTCTTAATTCCAACCCCCAGGGCACCTAATTAAAACTTGCAACCGAGACAAACCACCTTTGACACTGCCGCATCTCATGGGGATCACTATAACTCAAAATGCCGTGACAAAAAAACCCCAAAAAACATCCAGATCAGTAGGCAATCAGTGTGGTCTGTTCTGTTTTCAAATGTTTATCGAGTTGAGGAACACAGAGAAATTGGATCATAACTGAAAGTCGCACGTGGACGAATAATTGTAGGATTTGTTTGTGGTTAATGTCGCCCAAGAACAGGGGATGTTTTGTTGCGTAACATTTCAAAAATTGTGCCTGTTTCGGGGTCTCTGTTTTACCCGTAGTTATCGACAAATAGTCTCGTTTCCCAGTTGTTTGGAGAAGAAAAGAACAGCCACTGAAATCTTTTTCTCTTTCACTTCCTCCTGTTTCATAATAGCTTACTCAGTGGCCCACAGTAAATTCAGATGTCAGGCACTTAATGTATCAGGACATTGATTTATATAAACTTGTAAATTATCATCAATTTGCATCATCACTGACGGCTTTAGTGTGGCATCGCTATAAATTTAATATGTATAAAATACAGAGATTTTAGGGCTTGTTGGCACAAGTGTAAACGGCTTGATTGGCATATGTGTGCTGGGCTGCTTTGTGCACATGCACTATGTATTTTCTGCAATATGTCATTTTATGCCTATGCTTTTATGTTGCCTTTTCAACAGCTTGTCTGGAGACTGCAGCTGGAAAGAACCACTTAGATGTTTACTCTGTTAATCTAGAAGTGTACCTGTCAAAGAAAAAGTTAGAAAATATGTCTTTAATGGACATTTTTTCCCATTTTAAATTTTTCTTTAGGCATTTTCACTATGCTAAACCAACATATCAGCCTGAGCCTTCATGTTTACGATCAAGTCAACAATTGCATTCACTATGAGGACTAGTTGTGCCAAAGAAGATAAAAATATGTAATGATTTCTGAAGTCTTGAAAGTAACAGAACTGCAAATGATGAACTAAACTACTTCATATGATATTATAGCCCCCCCACACTACTCTATGATGTTCATACAGTATAGTACACATGTGTGCTGAGGCTTGATGCATGCTCTGTATTGTGTTAGAGAGGTCAGGAAACCACTGAATGTATATATGGGTTCCTGGAGCATCTGTAACTCAAGCAGTTGTCTGGCTTGCATGATTGAACTGATGTGTGGATGCAGGAGTGACACTTTGTTGTTTTCTTTGTTCCTCCCACAGCGAGCTGACATGGCTGTCTAACAGGCTGCCAAACGTCTCTTTATGGATGACAGAGGACAACAAAGAAGAACCGCTGCATTCGTGAGCAAAGCCAGTCATTAAGGAGTCTGACCCACAAGCATACTATCAGACTGACTTTAGTGCATGTGGCCTCTCCAGTTGTTCCAAGGCATCTGCTGGGCAGCCCAAAGGCCTCTTGCTATGCACTATAAACGGAGAGACATGAGCGGTGGGAAAGCTGGAAGGAGCAGGCTTCTTTCATGCAGGACTATCCCATTAGTAATAGGGCTTCTCGCCACCCTGGTTCAGGGTGCCATGCCGGAGCAGCAAGAGACGCTGGTGGAGATGATACCTATGGAACTCGAGGCTTCCATGCAGTCCTCTGTGCTCTCTGAGCTGCAGAATGCTGCATCTTTAGTTGGTGAAGGGCCGCCTGCAACTGTCCCAGATGCCTCGACAAAGAATGGGGGAGTGCACACCGGCATCCCCGACACCTCTGCTATTGTGGGCCAGGTGTTCCAGTTGAAGGTTCCAGCAGGACCTGCTCATGCAGGTTGCAATGTCCGTGTAAGTACATTTCGCATTTTGCACAATCAATAAATCTTTGAAATATGTTTAGTTGTCAAATGATGTGAAATGTTGGAAATAACAATGTGTGTAATCTCCATACAGTATCTGCAAAACTGAAATTCATATTTTACCTTGTAAGAGCAGAGAGGGAATTGGCAACAAACAACTTCAACTGACATTTGATCTTTTTCAAAATTTCTTTTTTTTATTGTGATGGCAGCAAGACTACTCTGAAAAACTGGAAAAAGGATAAACAGTGGAGAAATAAATTTAATACAGACCTAGAAAAACATTACACGGACTCATTTGCTTCCAAAACATCCTCTGTGAAAACTGTTCATGCTGGAATCAACAATTATTAAAACCAAGATTTAAAAAGTCACATATGAAGACGAGTTGAAAGCAGAATCCTTCCTACTCGACTGACGGCTATTTAAAACAGACTGCAACAGAATAATAAAAAGATCTTCTCTGCAGGCTCTAGAGGAGAGAGACCTTCTACATTGTTGTTGGTACACATTTCAAGGCTAGCTTCTCGGATGGTGTGTGGGTGTTTGTGCTGATGACGTGGGCAGCCTGCACATCTGTAGAGTCATTAACAATGCTGCAAGTATAGAACTTGCATATATTAATTAGATACTCCTGTACTGCGTCCTTCTTAACTCCATGACCCCAAAGTAGAAGAGCCCTGGTGCTTGTCTAACGCAACGAAAACATTTAGTTGATTATAAAACGGGGAACTTTTCCACATAAAACGTGGAACTGTTACAGTAAAAAATTCAGCTATTAAAACAAGGAAATTACAAGAAGTTTATGAAAATAAGGTACGCTGATAATTCACATTTTCTCGAAATACTTATTCCACATCATATTAGCTGTAAAACTAAACATTGCTTGAAGATTAGTAAAACGCTAAACGTCTGGCTTATCCTATTGTGAGTAATGTCTTGAAATTTAGTGCAGTAAACGATCTCTGGGGAACCCTGTTCTCTGTATCCAAACCTCTTGCGAGTATTCACCAGGAACAATGGAAATGTAAAACAAATAAACACACTTAAACAAATGGAGAGGATCTAAAAGTAATTGAATTTAAAGAAGCTCAAGAAAAGAACATTTTTGTTAAACACCAGCGAATTAATCTTTCACAGAAATATTATATGGAGATAAAACCCACTGATAAACACAGCCTCCTCCCAACTTAGATGTGTTTTGTTTAGATAGATTCCAAAAGGGAAGTCTTCTCTATTTATCATAAAGTGATGAGACATAATTTCTGCATCTATGTCCTGTGCAATTTGTGAACGAATCGTGTGTTTCTGTAGGCTCATTGCCCCTTGTGTTCCCTGCGTCCTTGTGACCTTCTTAGATTGTTTGCTTTAAATGCAAAAACGTCCTCATTGAGCCACAGTGGCTGCATGGGCCACAGAATTTTCTGTCACTGCAGAAATGCATCATATACAGTATTTATCTGCTCAGTTTTGATCACTGTATCACTGCTGATTGAAGCTGACTGTGTTGCAATTTGTTCCAGTCAGACTTATGAATGAGATGAGATTATTATTGGCCCAAGTGGTGATGCAGAATGATATCCTGTCACACAGTAATAACTCAAAATGATGAGTGATGACTCACACAGTTGTTATTATGAATAGAAGCTCACTCTGCTTCCTGTTCATATTTGGCAAGATTTGATAAACTGAATGGAATTGAGAGGGAGCGAGGGGTTGGGGAGACAGTCAGAGCTTTCCTGCGCTCACTAAAGATATTTCATGTGTTCATGTTTTGAATTCCCATTTATTCAGCATGTGTTCTCTTGGTCCTCTTGTGTTTATTTCAGTCACACAAGTAGCAACCAACCAATGTAAGGTCAATCATAATTGAGTGTAATTTATCTTTTCGTTTCCTTCCGAAGACCTGTGTTTCTCAGTTTTACGTCCTAAACTACAAGCACAGTTTTGGGACACTGAACTTTTTTTAGTAACCAAAAAAAGTAACCATTTTTCAGTTGAGTTATTTAATAACTTTAGCCTTTATACGTTGGACTTTTTCGTCTCCGAAATATCCATCTTGATCACAGCAGTAATTTTGTTTCTCTCTTCCTTCCTCAAGCTCACTGAAATGGGAAAGGAGACTTTACCGCCCTGGCTGTACTGGGACAGAGAAAACTGCATTCTTAGAGGTTTGGCTCTGGAGCAAGATAAAGGCGTCTATCATATTATGGTGTCAGCTGAGGGGATAATGGAGAAAACTAGCAGCCAAGCGTTCCCCAGTACAGTCTTCTCCATTGAAGTGTACCCAGAAGAACGGGCAGACACTGAGCCGGCCCTGCTCTCACTACAGTCTGACATCAATGGCCTGCAGCCTTTTACCTGTGGCTCAGAGGAACCTGTCACTGTCCTCACTGTCATCTTGGATGCTGACTTGACAAAGATGGTCGCCGAGCAGCGGGTGAACTTACTGAGCATCATGACAAAGTTTTCCCATTTGCCCCTCGAGCACATGCGGGTGGTCCCTGTGGTCAACAACCGCTTATTTGACATGTCTGCTTTCATGGCTGGACCAGGAAATGCAAAGAAGGTGGTTGAGAATGGGGCTCTGCTGTCATGGAAAGTTGGATGTGCCCTTGATCAGGGCAATATCCCTGACATCAGCAGCGTCCAGTCCTCTGCTAAGGACGGAACCATGTCCGCCAGGCTGGGATACCCAGTAGTCGGCTGGCACATCGTCAACAAAAAGCCTCATGGAGTTAAACGCGTCAGACGGCAGTTGTATAATACTCCCACTCCGGTGCCCTCCCTTCTTCCTCCTACGGTCCACCAAGAGCCCCATTCACGTATTGTTCCTACTCCAACCTCACCCTCTATTGCCCCAGCAACCGACAACTCTGCTCCCCCGGTTCGGGGTCCTTTGCCTCCTCCAGTAAAGCCCACCATGAGGGTCAGGGATCAGACAGCCCACACACCTGTCTTTGGGCCTCCTCAACCTACAAGGGTACTCGGAACTACAAGTACCATCCCTATTCAGCCTACTATGACGAGGCCTACTTTTGTGGAGGCAACAGCTGTGCCAACACCACCAAGCACCACGAAGAGACCAAGACCCACTGCTACCAGGAAGCCCAAGAAGATCAGAACAACCACACCATCTCCCCGAGAACCAAAGTCCACCACCACTAAACCAACAAAGCGCACAACACCCCTGTCTGTGGCTCCAGACTTGAATCAGAATCCAGAGATCCGCAACCCGATCGATCAGGTGACCGCATGGGTTGGCACGTATTTTGAGGTGAAGATTGCTTCTGATGCCTTCTATGACCGAGAGGACGGCACGACTGACAAGCTGCGTTTGACTCTGAAGAGAACCCCCAAAGAAGCGGTCAGTGAAACATCATGGATCCAGTTCAACAGCACGATCCAGCTTCTGTACGGCCTTCCAGACGAGCAGCATGAGGGGAATCATGAGTACTTCATGTTGGCTACTGATAAGGGCGGGAAGAGCATCATGGATGCGTTTGAAGTGCGAGTCAACCGCTGGTCATCCAATGACAAGCCATCCGTTCTGTTTGCAGCACGTTTTCACGGCGACCCCAAAACTTTAAGCAACGATGTCCATAAGAAGATTCTTCTGACCAAAAAGTTGGTGTATGCCCTTGGGGATCGCAACAGCAGCACAGTGACCTTGAGGAGCATCACAAGGGGGTCCATCATAGTAGAATGGACCAACAACAGCCTCCAGCAGAATCCCTGTCCAAAGGACCAGATCACGATGCTCAGCAACAGGATCTCGGATCCCCAGGGGACACCCAAACTAGCCTTCATCAAAGCCATGGAACCTGAATTCAAACCCATCAACATCTCCATCCGGGGCACTAATAAGTGCCAGAGCTATATCTTCATTCCACCAGGAGAGGTGCCAGCGCCTGTCCTTCCGTCAGCTACACCTTCACCCGGGACGGGTCGGAGAAGCAGTGACGACGTTTATTTACACACTGTGATTCCTGCCGTTGTGGTAGCAGCCCTGCTGCTCATCGCTGGTATAATCGCTATGGTTTGCTACCGCAAGAAGCGCAAAGGTAAAATGACCATCGAGGAGCAAGCGACCTTCATCAAGAAGGGGGTCCCCATCATATTTGCCGATGAGCTGGATGATTCCAAGTCCCCGCCATCCTCCAGCATCCCCCTTATTCTTCAGGAGGAAAAGCCCCCTCTCCCCCCTCCAGAGTACCCCAACATGGCCGGTCCCCACAGTACCCTGCTCAACCAGGACCTGCTAGAGGAGTATTCGGTGTATCAAGATGACGATCCCAACGCTCCACCCTATCAGCCCCCGCCACCATTTACTGTCCCCATCGAGGGGAAAGGCTCTCGCCCGAAGAACATGACCTCCTACCGGTCACCACCTCCCTACGTGCCTCCCTAACGCACACTGGAGCTTTCAGTTTGGAAAGCAGGTTCAATGTAGGGATGCTTGTCAAAAACTACTACAGGAGTAATTTTACATGTGTTCAATGAAACAGCTTTGACTTTATAGAGGAGCAGGCAACCATAAACATACATTTGACCATCATGGATGAGACACTCGTACAATTCTACTACCGGCACAGGGCAAATGGATTAAAAAAAAACAAACTTTTTGTGATTCCAGCACCCTTATTTTTTTGTCCTTCAGATCTGCTTTTTGACTTCTTGCATATTCTTTTTTTTTTGTCTGTTTTTTGCCACGAGGAGTCAGTTTTATCTTCAACGATGTACTATTTCTATTGTATAGAAAATAATAAAGAAGCAGGAAAGACTGGAGCCCACAGGGCCTTTGAGCAGATGTCACCATGACAACAGACTCGAGGCTCTCCCTCACAATGTTAATCTTTATGAGTTCTATATCACTCTTATCTGTCCTTCGGCTAGGTTTACTAAGATTTTGCACCTGTTATTTCTAGAGGGGAATGAAACACAAATGCCAAACTGAAAGCATGAAGCATTTTATTTACACAGAAATCAGTTTGTTTCCTAGACATTGATCTTTGTTCTCTTCTATGCTTTGCTCCCTCTTGACAATAACATGCAAACCTTGCACTTATGCAAATTCTTGTTAAACCTTGCACTATGTGTCTTGCGCAGAGTTGAAAGCATTAAGTGGTAGTCCAATAAGGAGAGGAGAAAAAAAAGTATTTTGTATCCTTTAACTCACCACATGACTGAGATTTGTCTGGCACTTGATCACAAAGGACATTACACTGATCACGCCTGTTGTAGATGTAGCCTGATTAAGTTACAAAAGAAATTACTTTTTTGTTTATTTTCTTTCTTTCTTTTCTTTTTTTTTTTTTTTTAAATTAGTTTCGGTTGATGTGTGCCACTCAAACCTGCCTGTGAGATGTCTAGTTTTTGCTTTTCTTTGCCAAGGTGATGTCTTGGGTCAGGGGATAACCTCGTCGGATCAATGCAACAATAACAAAGGGGCCATCGGAGTGCTGAAGTTCACGGCAGGGTGAGAACCGGCGACATTGCCAATGAGGCGGATCCACTGTCTTATATTAGGTTGTTTTTGATGGGTGGGTGGGCTTAGTACTGTATTATCACTGCTCTGCCTCTAGGGGTTGCACTGTCACGTCGAGTGCACTGCCTGTTGTCAGTTCAGGTGAGGCATGGGGACAAGGGGGGATGTACATAATTGTGTGCCTGTGAAATTAAACAACTTCATAATGTTAGTGTTTTATCAGTAAACCTAGTCGGGGAGCGGGAGGGCCAGAGAGGGAAATGATTTTATTTTTTAATTGTATGTCTAGATTTATGATCACAATCATTTAAAAGGAAAAAAAAAGAAAAAAATACTTTATAGTTTGTGAGGGTTTAAAAGAACATTTACCTGCCCATCACAAAAAACAAAGCATTATCTCAATATGATGGGGAACAAAGAAACCACAACAATATGTGAATTATGTACATTTCATATCTGATATCACCATAAGAAAAAATGGTTAAAAATCTAATGTTTTTACTGAGTTTTTGATACAGTCTTAAACTTGTTTTATGAAAATATATTAATAAAATGTAATACTATTTGTAAAGCCTCAACAGCGGTGTATAGTCTCCTTTTTTTAAGTGGTCTTGGGTGAAACGCATTGCTCTACATTTCTCAAATGTAAAGTGGTCAAACACTCCTGAAGTCACTGTTGAAACGAGACTGCGTCACATTCAAAGGAATGAAACTCGAGATGTTTAATGTGGTGTTTGTGAGACGTCTCTTCTGAATCCATTTCGGTCATCCAAGTTGAATTGCGGCGAGGCGGACCACCGTGTTCTCCTGCAGTATGTTGTCACCGTCTTGACAGAATTTACACGAGCAGGATGCAATTGGCCCTAATGGTGGGCTGACGGGGCCCGACTGTAACGTGATCTCTGCTGTCTTTGTTGTAATAAAGCAGAGCCACGGCAGACGGCTCCCAGTGAGACAGAGCGATATTTCAGGAGGAGTGCCCACTTTCTGTGGCATTTAGGTGGGCAGTCTTTCTTTTTTTGGCTCCACGCTCCTACATCTCGCGGAGAAATATCAATAAGCGTGACGAATATGTGCTCTCAAAGAGCCGGTGTTATAATGCATATTCAAGAAAGGTCAAAAAGTTTCTTTTTTAGTGACATGTTGCTGGATCGTGCCTTCAGATTAAAACAAAAAAATCTTTATTTTCTGGGTCTGTGCAAAAACAAAAAATCTTTGCAAATACTTTTGGTACTTTATTACTGTAGGTACTAAATAGGTTCCAAATATCAGTTACTGGTGAGCGTTTTCGTAAAGACCAAGAAATACGTTTCAATTTCTTCACTCTCGCTCTTTGTCATCCACCTCTCGCTCATTCTCTGTATTACACCGAATATGTGGAATAGATTATGTTGTAGATTTAAGCCATTTCTCAGTTCCCATCAAAGATGCCCAGCGTGTGGCCAACTGACTCATTTACAGAGGACGTCGGTGATGCTGCTTTGACAATTGATGTTTACGGTACATACTGCCCTTGTAATTAAAGGCAGCAGATATTGTTTGCATATACAGACAGAGGAACGGATATTTTGTCTGTTGCGTCAATATGACGCAACCTCAGACAGCTACAGCTTCAGGGCCTTTGTTTCATGATGTCGATTACGAATCGCCGTGTTGACTAAACAACGATGACTGAGGCACAGTTGTGTTCCAAATAATAGCAGCGTGTTTTGGAAAAGCAGAGTAAAGCTCGGAGTCCTAATTACCGCCTTATTTCGATGCATTGGGAACGCTCCACATTATATCATTAACCAAAACATGAAGAAAAATGTCATTTCTTTTTAATTACAGCAAATTAAGAAAATAGTCTGGACCAAAAAACAAAATTGTCAGCATTCTTCCTTCCAGGCCAAAATTTGTTGTAAAACTGACAAATCTGTGAGATGCAACATTGCTGTTAATCACCGAACTGTTGGGTCGCAGAGCCAGAGTATACGAGCGCTGCTCCACAGCGGTGTAACGTGGAAGTCCACCGACTTCTCCCACCTGTGAACTGATAATCTAAATCAGGAGGATTCCATAGACGTATTCCATAAGTTTTGCTGGACCCCCATCGTAGGAGAGACTCTGATGCTTTGCTGTCCTCAGAGTGAACTGTGGCTTGAAGTCGGTGTCGTCTTCTGACAAACCGTCTGCGGCGCTTGGACCCGAAAGAGAACAATCTTACTTTCAGTTCACAAAATGTTTGTTTTTCACTCTAGGGCAGTCGGTGTTTTCTTTGGGTGAATTGGATCTTTTTCAGCAGTTTTTTTTTTTTTTTCTAGTTGTGGGACTTTACGGGGACTTTTTGTTGCTCGTCTCACAGGCGTCCCCTAATTGTCACGGTGCTCGCAGGTGACCTTGCGTCGCCCTTCGATTGCCCTGAAGCTGATCATTGCTCGAGTCTTTGCCCCCTCTGGATGCCCTTCAATCCATTTTAATGCTGGCCTCTTGTTTTTCTTCCACGTCCCTCTGGTTTTGCTTTTCATATTAAAGTGTCGGGGATCGTTTTATCGAGCCGGCTATCAATTTCTGCGCGTCTTGATATGTCTTCCCCCCCCCCTCTCCAATCACTGCTTTAATCAAAGCATGCTTTTCTTCTGAGCAGCGTCTGGAACGAGACGTTTCTCTCTGGTTCTCGGGGCGAAAAACATGTTGAAAGGAAAACGGCGGGCTTTACTTTTTGTCTCGCGCGTGCCGGCTTCATCCTTAAAGTAAGGTCCGCCTGATTGGCACCTGTTCTCACAGAACAAATGACCCCTCTAATTGAACTCCACACTGCTATTATTTTGAACTCGCCCCTCTCAATTATTATTCAATCATACTCCGGAGCGTGCATATCATGAATATTGGGGCGGTTGGCTCTCTGTGACTCTGCTCCACCAACTGTAGATTATTCACCGAGACGGCAATTTTAAATTACAGTTTTCTGTTGCGAGGCGTTTTCCAGACAGACGTGAGGAGAAAAAGTAAATCTTTTCTGCTTTGCTTTCTATTAATGATGATGTGGTTTTTTTTTTGTTTTTTTTTTTTTTTACTCTTTATCCGGCATCTGTTATCACAATGATCAGAAACCTTCAGATGCCTTAAAAGACCTTTTGTGAATCCGCAACCGTTGCCAGAAGAACGTGTGCTTAAACGCTTCCTCCTACGGAGAGGGTCGGTCCTGGCTGTGTCTGTTGGACGCTGCCAGAGAGCCGCAAGACATGCAGTTGTGGGATGATGCGTTGGCTTTTTTTTTTTCTCCCCTCCCCTCTTCTTTTTTTTTCCTACTTGAGCGCACGACTGAGCTGCTGACCACTGACGGACAGGCAGTCGCATCATCTCGTGTTGTACCGCAGCCAACTGAGAGCAGCTCCGAAGATGGGCGTAGAATAAATGGCTTGTTTCTTACTATGACTATGATAAAAAAAAAACAATCTTTTACATAATGTATGTTATTCATTGTTTCTGCAAAAGTTAAGTAGCAGCATTTTGAAAAGTTCACAGCCTGTTAGAGCTCATCTGTTGTACTCAGGGAATCTATTTGCTATTATCACTCTGAACTTTTGTCCAAATGCTCCAACGGCTGTCGAGTGGTTTGATTCTACAAATGGAGTTGCGCTGATCAATAACGGCAAGTGGCGTGCGGGCGCATCCGAATGTGGGAGCTGAGGCCATTTTCATGCCCTGCCAATCTCTCACTTCATCACCCTGCCCCTCCTTTGTGCTCATCAATAATGTATCGAAAATGAAAGTTAATGTATGTGATGATGAAAAATGTATAACCCCGCGAGGATCTGCGAGGAGCACTGACCTTTCAGACGATGATTCTTCTGATGGACATCACTCGAAGGGGGGTGGGGGGGGGGGTGCGCTGCAGTGGTTGCGTTGCAGCTTGACACACACAAAAAACTACTTGTCTCATCTGTTTCACTTCTCGTTTTTGTGTCATGAGTGCACAGTGCAGACTTCTGCAACGTTTAGCATTTGCTGCATGTACATTTGCCGGAGTGTGCTCAGATAGACACACAAGACCATTCGAGTGAGGTTTAAATCGTGCTGGACTTGACCTGGAAATTTCAAGCAGCTGTAAGTGACAATATTGATGAGAAGATGTGATAAATTTGATCTGGATGAGCCGGAATCTCAGAAATTACACTGTGTTGGTCCGTTTCCATTGCGTTAAAATCAAATATATGCTTAAAATCTCTCCTCTGACCCCCCCCCAAAAAATCCCCAGATTGATTTGGTTTCGAGCTGCATCCACCCTCCATGTGTCTTCAGAACTGGGCTTGAAGTTTGTTTTTTGTCGCCTGCCCCCCCTTCCATAATCCTGTTGACAGACAAACAGATAAACAATGCACAACTGAAGCCATAATCCCCCCCCCCCCCCCCCTTGGCTGCGCTAACGTGAGCACACTGGATGGCTCGTGGATCAATGCAAATGATTTGCGGGACGATTGTTTGAACTGGCTTCACAAATCTTCCCGCCCGTGCGCGGCGATCCCGCTGCACGTGCTGTGCAAAAAAACGGGGACAGAACGCTAATCAAAACCGGTATTTTGAGAGTGTGTTTATAATTCCTGCGGTCATAACAAATTCTAATTAGACTTGTAGTCATGCCAGGCCAGGCTCTTATTGCAGACAGGAGGCTAATTATTTTCACTGCGCCGTATCACTGACACCAACTTTTTCTCCTGATTGTAATAGAAAAAAACAACACTAATCAGTCACTGTGTGTGCCCCGGTGCTTCGGGAGGCGGTGGGGTGATCTGCCACTGATTGGCGCAAATAACAGAAGGGGTGCGTTGGTGGGCAGCAGCATATGATATGGACAGCTCACTAATAGGCCTCATTAGAAGCCCAAAGCCCAAGAAACGTGGCACTCTGCCTCCCATTAGGCTGAAAGCACAATGACAAACGCATAACAATGATGGAGGATAATTATCTGGGAATGAAGGACGTATACATTTCATATTTTATTACAGGCGATCCTTAAAAGAATAAAAAAGGGAAAAAAAAAAGCATAATAACATATTACATCATACAGTCTGCACATTACCGTACATCTGTAGTCGGAGGCAGCGACTTTAAAGATAGCCTGCATGATGTCGGGGCGGCCACTATATGATGAGCCTTTGCAATAACGCTGCAGCTCGCCTGCAGGAATTGCATGATTCTGACATGGCCATATTGTGGGAGGTATTGTGTTAATTAAGTCTTTGCATGACAATCCCATCCGTTGAATGTTGGCTGAAGGACGGGAAGCCTTTAAACAAGAGGGATTTGTTCTCCCCCATTCCCCCGAGTGGAGAGATAAAAAAAGGAGCGATGGAAGTTTTAGAGTTAGCGTAGCTCAGTGTCTTTCAAAATGGGGAGGGGGGAGGGGGGTGTAAACCCAACTGTTGGAGAATGGAGAGGAGAAACATGGCCGCTGCTGCCAACTCTGCACTTCTCCCAATTCCCCCGGTGACTTTCTTTCTGTCCAAAAGCGGCCAGTGAAATAAAACCCAGTCACCATTTCTTCCGTCTCAGACACCATGACGTGATCGCAAAGTGTCACTGTGTTCACTCGATTTGGATCTCCAACCTGTGTGACTCCTTGTCAAATAGCATGATGACACTGCCTAGCGACTTTTAGGACAGCCAATAGCAGCTCACCTGACTGCGGGTTGTGCAACTCTACACACAGAAGGAACAATTCAATTTAAGGATTTTTTGTTCGGACCATCAGAGCAGAGGGGGACAAAACAATGCTGGGGAATAAACCAAAAAGTTATAAAAGCACTTTCAGCAGAGCAGCCAAGAATTCAGACTTGTTAATATATATATATATATAATTTGATGCTATTTTCCCCACGTGTGTTCAACCGTATTTCTTCAATTTAGGCATCTTTTTTTCCCCTCCCAAATCGTGTCGATTCAATGACGCAGACACGCAGCTTGAGTCCCTCCGAACGGGATGCTGCTCAGCAGCCTGGACGCTGTCTGAGGCTCAGATCCTTCAGAACAGAAGCGCACTGCGACGCAAATAGGCCTGTTTACGTCCGCGCAGCGGTGGAGCCCAACCTGACGGGGAGATCTGGTGCTCTCATCATCTCAGGCTGGCTCTCATCCTCACCGTCGACCAGACCTGCAGCGCCATCTGCTGAGGGAGTGGAGTAGAATCGATTTGTGAATGCCGTTTATCAGTGGGACGGTGAGAACCCCCCCCCCCCTTCCTCCCTGAGCCCCGACCACTGAACAGGAAGTCTATTCACGACTACACTGTGTCATGTGTCGCAACTGGTTGTGCAGATCTTACATTTTGGAGGTTGAGACTGCAAGGATGCGGGCCCGGGGGCGCGCGCGCACGCACGCATCAGAAAAGCGGATGTCGCCGCAGCATCAATAGATGGCAGTAGCATCACACCTTGGTAGAGATACTGATTAATGTCGTTTGCATAAGACCATCATATCTTTTTTTTGGTAGAGAAAATAACGAGTTGCCTTAAGCTGTGGAAAACAAAATATAAAAAAAGCAATTATCATTTATCAGATAGTGCACGTATAGGCAACGAGATCCTATTATAAGATATTTGTGTTTATTTCAACATTACCTCACAGGGGCTGGTTCAACATGTGAATCCAGGAAGGAGTCACAGCTCCGTTTGATGTGAGTTATTAAAAAGGCGCATTAACAGAGGGGTGATCCCTGATTCCTGTCCACAGTCATAATAATAATAATGAAATAAAAGGAAAAGGAGTGTCGGCTTTCACTTAAGTCACACTCCTAATTAGAAACTGAGATAAGTCAGAACAACTGTGAGACTGCCATCATTCAGTCACAGATTTAGAAAGTGTGGAGTAATTGCATTTCACTTCTTATCTCATAAATTGGATCCATTCCAGTGCAGGGCTGGAAATCCTCGTCTTCGGTCGTGGCGGGAGCTCATCTTTTCCTTTTTTTTTTTTTTTTTCCTGAGGACGCGGTGGATTTTCGGAAGGCATGACAAAGCCAAGAAGTTGGAGGGGGAAAGTTTTCACGACCAACTCGGGCAGCAAACACGATTTTTTTTTTCTTCCCCTTTTTTTCATGCCGTTAATAGTGTGAGCTGCATGTTAAGCCGAAGCTTAGTGCATGGGGGGTTGGGAGGGAGGGGGGGTTGCAAGCAGCAGACACTTGTCATGCGAAGAGGTCACTTAGAAGAAGCATTTACGCGCTGGCGCACTTGAGCGCGGCGGGGAAACAACAGCAGCGGGGTCGGGGGGTTAAAAGACCCTCCTGCTCCGCACGTCGCCCGTGTTGAACCAACCTACGCCTCCGCTGGCGGAGCTCGCGGAGGAATCAACATGTTGCTCCCACTTTGAATTATACACAAGGCGGCAGCGGGATCGCTGTCACTTTGTGCACCGCGCAGCACTTTGCCTGGAGTTTGCGTCAACAGGGACACTGGGCGGCCTCCTGTTATCACACGGGGCCTAGACGACACACACACACACACACACACACAGAAAATAAAACATGAGGGCTGCTCAGTATGTGGCTGCCGTACACCATCTCTACCTTTTACACACATTGTGTGATCCGCCAGGCAGACCCATGTTAGCACAGGATGTTTGTGCAGAGCTTTGGTCTCTGCATCCCCGCATGCTCCCCGCTGGCCCGATGGCCAGATGGGTCAGCGACTGTGTAGTCGGGCCTTGGCGGGGCCCCTTCTGTTCTCTGTGAGGGTCCACTCCTGGGATTGAAACCCCAGAGAACGGAATTATGGAAGCTGGCTCATAAGGTGGACGGCTCGCAAGCTGAGCTGAGACGTTCGTGCACACACAACACGGCGCGCGTGCGCACACACACAGAGCCCCCACGCAGGTACACGCGTTCCCGTTCGTGCACAGTTGCTCCCTCGTGTGAGTGTCTGCGTGTGACATTTTTACAAGCACCTGGAGGAGTCGTATCTGTCCCAAGGCACATTGTTTCACCCATTTAGAGAAGGAAAAGAACAAAAATTAACAAAGGAAAATGTGATTTCATTCAAGGAGCCGGGCGCAGACCTGATCTTTTATCATTCCAGACAAGCTGTTCAGGAGGGTTATATTACTGAAGTGATATTTTTCTAGCCACGTCATGTGGAAATTTAGTCAAGTCATCTTCAACAGCGATTGCAGTCCATTAACTCCATTGTGAAGATACATAATTGATGCAGCCTTTGGGTAGAGTTTAATCAAATGGAGGGCGCTCCACACTCCACCGCCAAGTGAAAAATGAGACACACAATCTCCAGCTATGTAGTTTACGAGCTAAGACCATAATTCACACGCCGAATTGATTTATAATCATTCGACTGTTGTGATCATGCTCGGCGCTCAAAGCACAACTTGTCATTTATTCTCCTTTGGTTTTGTTTTATTTTGGCTTTTGAGGTGGACACATGCGAGAGATTTATGCGCCCGAATGAGGATTAGGTCCAAGAAGAAAGAGCAAATAAAAGTACTCCAGCAGACAGCTGTTGTTTATAATCTTCTCCCGAACAGAAAAGAGCAGCATGTGATTCATTCTTTGTACCTTTTAGAATTTCCATCCCATTGCACTTTTGTCTGATGTGGATTTCTATCACTCTTCTGCGATTATTCATTTCCATCTCCGTGTTTTGTTTCTCTTTAGGCTTTCGCTTCCCTTTGAAACGGCGGCTGTATGTGTGGGATGCGGAAATGCATTGTTGATGCCACGCTCCTTGAAATCAAGGGCTCAGCTCTCCAGATAAATTTCACAGCCAGCCAACACTTATCTCTGTCAACTCCTGTTTAAGGCACAGATGATTCGCCTTGCTTTAAACGCTCTTGGCTCCTGTTTGTGCCCTCCACCTGAGCTGTGATTCAGCGGCGCGAAGACGGGCGACTTTACTCCACGCCGGTGCGGGCGTCTGCAAAGTGAGATGCATCTTTCATACAGCCGTGGCAGAACAAATGTGCAACATTTCCACAAGATGCACGCTGGCTCCCGTGCGTCTGTTCCTCCGCGAGCGCATTTTTATGACAGGTGAAATCGGGGTAAAGCGGCGGATTAGCGCACCTACTCAGCTGCACATTCTGAAGAGCATTCGTCTCACTCAGCCATCTTAATGACACAGCAGTCAATTAAATCCGGGGCGTCGGATATGTAATTTTCAAATAATCATTACCTGGAATTAGAAGTTTGGATCTCAAAAAAATAAAAGACGACGGGAGGAAAAAAGACAAGAGAGGCGGGCGGAGAGATAAAGGTATGACAGTTCCAACAATGGAGGCAACACGCACGAGAATCCCACATCCTAAGATGAGTGAAGATAAAGGAGGTGACTGAGCTAATTGTGTACTGTCAGAATCCATATCTCTAACGACTGTCAAATGAGCAAATTTCAAATGCATTCTCTCCACCCACCCAACTCCCCCCCCCAAGGGTAAAAGTGGTGAGAGAGAGAGCGAGAGCGATAGACAGAGAGGGAGAGAGAGGAATAAATACCAGGAGACGCTAATGTGATGAGAATGATTCCTGGTCTCTTCCGCTGATTAAAAATGCAATAACGTTGTGACAAACACACACATGAACACACAGCGATGCGCACACTCGGCGGCTTAAACAGGCCAAGTGGTGGCCGCGTGGACGCACCGATAAGAAATGGCACCCGCTGACCCTGGACTAATTTATTCAGGCAGAAGAAGAGGCACTGTATCATCGCTCTGTAACGCTGGTGAGAAAACAAACAACGTTTGAGCTGTGGAGCCGCAAAATTTGCACATGATTTTCTCTCAGATGATAATTAGTGCCTGTGTGCGAATGGTGGGTGTCATGATTCATGTCTCACCAGTGGCTATCTTACTGTACCACTAATTATACAATCTCCGTGTCACCCTGCACTGGTAACAGTAAGTGACCTGGTTTTCTCGAGAACAAAAGAGATGCAGGGGGAAGGAAGAGAAGCGTGTAAATACGGAGCGAGGCGGGGAGGTTTGGAGAGGCGGCGGGGTAAAAACAAGCAGAGTGAGGGGTGTCTTTATTGGCCCTATGTTATATCAGACCTCAGTTGGTCAGTGACGGGAAACAGATAAGGTTTCTCTCTGGCTGGAGTTGGGTAATTGGACATTTATGGAGAGATAGGAGAGCCCAGGGCCCAGGAGCCATGAAACAGAGCTAATCTAGACTCAGCATCAGTAAATTGTCTGTGAAAGAGCGCATCAGGAGTTCTGACAAGATAAAGAAGGCTTTTCCTCAAAGGCGGAGCCGGACCGGAGTGACACGAACAAGTCAGACGGAGAGAGAAGAAAGCCCGAGTCCTCTGGTGCTGGGACTTTTTACGTGTCACATGAGATGCGGCAGCGAAATGCACATTTTTATTTTTTTTTTGCCGAGCAGCGATGTCACCTTGTCACCCAAATTGGGTCACGCAGTCTTGTAATTCTTAGATACCGGGGACAGTTTTGACAACTCCGTCGCAAGACAACTCGTAAGAGGCAGAGCTCCCGGCGTGTCATTGTGCATTTTTAAAGAGGCCGTTAAAAGTCAGCCTGTTGTTTTTCGGCTTCACGTGTTTCACCTCTAATAATCAGCCAGGTTTGAAACATTGGGGTCCTGTGGGTGGAGCGCGCCGTGCTCTCGGTCCACCGTGATTAGTTCCCTTTCCTTTGATGTTTTTCCCACTTGACTCTCGCAGGAAACTGCTGCCTCCAGAACAGGTGCATACTGAGCAGGTGGGCCCTTACGTAGGAGCCTTGAGAGTTCTTGATATGGAGCAGTCCACACCTCTTACTATTTTCGGTCGGGGAAAACGGCGCCTGGACATGCCTCACTTTTTAACTCTCCTTTGCATTTCAAAGGCCTGTGATTTTCCTCTCGCGTCACACGGGGATCCAAAGAGCGACTCCTTCGAACCGTTTGCCGTTCCTTGTTTCTTTTTTTTTTTTTCGCTGAGCTGCAAATCTAAACTCTGTTCAGCCCCCTACTGATTACTTGCACACAGACACTGACACAGGCAATTAATTTGGTGGGGGAGAGGCTAGTCTTAATTGGGTATAAGTGGGATTTTTCTTGGCCGCGCGCAACAGAAAATGACAGACTGCGCGTATGAGAAGTAAAGACCATCTGGTCCCACAGGAGCAGCGAGGGATGCCAGACAAATGGAAAGAGAAACAACAGAAAACCTGTGTGGGTATGGATACCGCTGCCTCGCTTTCCCCTTCCTCTTTGACTCACGCACAAAACCACACAACACCACACACGCACACAGAAAAGGGAGGGATCGGCGTCTCTTGGTTGTGTATCGCTTGCCCGTGTAACAGCCTGGAGGGGGAGACGCTTAGCGGGTGTAGGAACAGAAGTCCCTCATGCGTGGCCTATTCATGTTTTTATATAATAATCAATATTGAAAATAGTAACATTATGCTTGTAGGCAGGCTCAGGAATAAAGAGCGGTTAGCTCGTAAAAAGGCTTGGTCATCAGCAGGACAAATTGATCTGACATGTTATATTATTCATGTGAGGGATTGGTGGTGGAGACTTGGAAGGGGGCAGCAGCCAGAGAGAGAGAGAGAGGGAGAGAGGGAGAGAGAGAGAGAGAAACAACGGATGAGACAGAAAGAGCAAAGGGTGAGTAAAGGAGTCAGCAAGTGGAAATCCTCTCCGATGCGGGGTCTCGTCTCCTCTGCACGACAGCCCTGCTCAGTGAGCTCGCTAATATGCTCTGTCATTGGGGTGAGCCAGTGAACGAGCACGGGGCCGCTTTCCGCGAGCTCACAGGAGCCCAGAAACTACACAGCAATTAATTCTACTTATTCATACAACGGGTCTCAGCGTGCCGCACTGTCTCCTGCTCCACAGCACGGACGTGGCCAGTCGTCTGAAAAAAATACAAAAAAACAACAAAAAAACAGAGCCGCACATGCCCATGCACATAAATAACTATGATATGCTGCCTGGTTTAATTGTATAAAAGATAACAAAATGATTTTTATTACATGATCATAATTTGACAGACATCACAACAAACTTGCATGATTGCTCTGATATTCATGTTTCCCACACCATAGTTAGGCATAATATACCCAGTACGAAACTATATAAAACAAACATGCTTGCAGATACAAGGGAGGGCAGTTCAACAACAGATTAAAGCCATATTCTGTCATTCAGTGAAGTTCAGTCCTGGTAAAGAAAACAAACGGCAGAAGAATGCTGAAGCTCAGTATGATTTTCAGAATTTATTTCTCTTTTTTTTTTTTCCTCTTTTTTTTTTAATGTTTACATCAAATAGAACAGACATACATTGGCACATGCAAAGTGAACACTTTGTGGTGCTTTTTCATTACTATCCAAATCCAATTGGACAAAGACTGGATATCAATTTTTGTACCTCAAACATGAAAATACTCTCAAATATTTACAAAAAAAATATACTTACAATGCCCATCACTCCAACGCAATAATCATCTGGGACGGATTTGAGTTGATTCCTCTAAAACAAAAATACTGTATGTGGCAGAGCTTGCTGTTTTTAAGGTTATTAAATCAACTTGGAGAAATTAAGAGGCACAGAAGAAAAATCACTTCTAAACAATACAGAACAGAAATCAGATAATGGGAACCCCAAGAGAATATGGCTTTAATGACAATTCAAAACAAAGTAACTGGAGAAGCAGATCCACTGTCCTTTTTTGTGTGTATGTGTATGTGTGTGCATGTGTGTGTGTACGTGTGTTTGTCCTCGATCACAGCGACCCCCTTTTTAGCAAGCAAGTTGTTCTCTGTCGGGGAGAGAACGGGGCCACAGACACAACGTTAAAACCTACAGTTTGGTTGGGGAGGCCGACCCAGCCGCGCTGGCCTAAAGCTGTGCTCGTCTCTGTCGGGACTCATGCATCGTGTGTGGATGGAGGTTGGACGCTATCCACAGTCCTGGAGTGCACAGGAACTGCAGGTGGTGCTGGGACGCCTGCAGTCTCCCTCCTGTCTCCAGATTTCTCTGATCCTCTTCAGCTCCTCTTCTATTTTTTTTTTCTTCTTCCTCTCTCTCAATTTTTTTTCTTTTCTTTTTTTTTCTCCTTTTTTTTTGTTAGCAATCACAGATGAAGGACAAACAGCATTCGTTTTCCAAGCAAATCAGATCCTGAGGTTGTTGTAACTCACATATGTTTTCTTGGTTGCTTGACCTGAGAACAGAGCACAAAACATTTGAGATTTACTTTGAGCGCCGCCGAGACAAAGGAAAAGAAGACGGCGTCTTAGAGAGGTAAACAGGCATCATCTGCTCGGGTAAAGTCTTCCCGCTGCGCCGCGCGTTCCTATCACCAGCTGTGTGCAATCAGCAGCAATATTTTCTGGCCTAGTGTATCTTTCCAGCTCACGATGCCCCAGTGTAAAGCCTTGGTTTCTATTTTCAGATGGTAACTAGTGATAAAAAAAACAAAAAAAAACACAAACACCACACAAGTGGGCACCGAACAAATGCTAGGGCATGCAATGCGATCCCAGTCTGGATTGCCATGGAAACATATCAGGACGTGGCTGAGTGCCTGGCTGCCGTTCCTGTTTATGTGTCTTGCCGTATATCGCTGCTTATGAAAACCAATTTCACTTTCAAACCTTCAGAGTGAAAGCATTTTTTGTGAGCTGAGATCGTCCTGGCTTGTCATGACTCCTTTGAAAGGCCGTTTTATGGCAGGAATTACACCTCCGACAGGAGGACACCCCCCCACCCCCCTCCCCCCTGCTCCTCTCCGTAACAAAAACGCGCCAAGCACGCTGTGCACAGCGCCTCACGTTGCGCTCAGGGGTCTTGTTTTTTCCCTTCTCGCAGTGCCGGTGCATTGATATGCACGAAGGCATCCTGTGCACAAGAAGCTTCTCAAAAGATAAAAGATAATCTCCTCCAATGATGACTGACAATCGGACTCCGACCAATCAGTGGCCGGAGTCTCCGAGAATCCAGCATAAGCTGTGAAATAAAGGCGAGCTTCACTGTCAAACGGGTTTGCTTGAAGTTAATGGGACACTGCAACCAAACGTGCACCTTGGAAATTCAGCCATTACAAGTTGCATCATTTCATTTTCCGCATTCAGGAGGAGTAGGAGTAGGGGGAAAAAAAGAGACCTCTTTCAAAACGAGAAGGCGAGATGTGATATGTAAGATTTCTGACCTGAAAAACATGCCCACAATATCGGCGTATTTCCAGTTTCTAATACCAGTTTGTGCGCAACTTGAGGGTGAGTCTGAGGGTGTTTTTCATCCTGGCCGGCTGTATTCAGGTCAGACTCGTCGGCTTTCCGCGTAAGTGTGGTGCGATGGGACGGTGTGAAAGTGAGACCCTCACTCCGAGGCCCCCGAGCTGCGGTGAAGGCAGCCTGACCAGGCGATCTTCGATCGGCCACAGTGGCGTCGTGCTGCGGCGTGACCTCGGTGTGAAATCAACAGCACCGGAATGCAGAACCACTGCCTCGCGTCGAAGTCGCTAAGTTTGAGCTGGAAAAAATGGGTCCCGTAGTAGAACGAGCGATGCATTATGCATCTGCAGCTGCCTTAGTAAACCTCGAATGTTTGCACTGAGTCAAACACAAACAATATAGAACAAAGTGAGAGGCGCCACTAAAACCCGATGTGATTGTTTACTTTTCTGTAATTCTTCAGAGCTTTCCCCTTTCTGCTCCGTGTCTGCGTGAACAGTAGTCATGGAAACTGACGCTACGCATCATTAGTGCCAATTGGTCTGGAGAGACAGAAGTTGCTGTGAAAGCAGAAGCCGCACAAACAGCGACAGCTCATTTAAAATTTGAAAGCGCCCTGAGTGTCCTCCCCCCGAAAAAAGCTGCACAGTTACAGGTTTCTGAGCGACGACACAGAGGACTCCATTCAAAAAGCGGCTCATTGACACCGTCATCACAGGAATGCAGATTTCCAGTTGCAGGTCTGCTCCACTCATCAACTTGCAGCTCCGCATCGATCGCACTGCTAAAAAAAAAAGCCTGTACGGCGTTGCGTGGCCTTCATTATTCATGACACAGGCATGTTATGTCGAATGGCATTATGATTTCATACCTGCGGGTGCAAATGGTTGCAGCGGTGGATGGGGCTGCGGCACTGATTTTTTTTTTTTTCTTCTCAGGGTCACAACGTGGCCAGAGGCCGCCCTCATCTCGAGGTCATGGGTTACTCTTCTCGCGCTGTCTGTTGCTGTAAGACCCGATGGAGGACGCGCGAGCCGACGCAGCGCCCGCATCAGGCCCCGCGAAGTGCATCGGCACGCCGCGTCGCTCCGTCTGCGCGGCGGGGAAAGTCGATGTACATGCTCTTAATCACCGGCGGTGCTATAAATTCTCGTTCAACTGCTTTAACGTTGCCATGGCAACCGACTCCCATGGGCTCTGCAATTAAAGTGGCACCATTTCGTTACAGCTGCATTTTGTAGTCTTTGCCGGAAAGTATGATGAATAAAACATTAGTAATTGTACAACATACAGTTGCTGGTAACCATAAACAATTTCTAGCGAAGATCCGTCACTTATCTGGAAAGACGCTGCTTTTTTTTTTTAAGTGTTTCTCCTGGTGTGAAACAAACGTACAACCTTTATTTTCATCCTACTATTCAAAGGTAAGAACTCCATACAGACTCTTCTGTTTCCTAGCTGAGGTAGTTTTTTTCCTCTTTTCCTTCCCCCCCCGTTCTCCCGTACTGTTCATTGGTAATTACAAGAGCTCAATCTGAACGGCATTAAGGTGTCCACATTCAGACCTACTGGGAGAAATAGTGCAGGACAGTGAATCAATTCAGCATCTCTGAATCACGGGGCGAATCCTCCTGTCTGAGAGGCGTAATCATGAAGATATTACACCGTATCAATACCAGTGTAAATCCGCAGAATTGCTAATGCTCCTAATCCTATAAATCACTGGGAGTCATCTCATGCCGGGCCGATGGGGCCTGAAAGGGAGGTATTTGGCGCTCTGATGGTTACAGGAATTGACGGACAGTCTCCGGGGACGGTCGAGGCACAGTTCAGGTTTCGGGGCGGTCATGCACATAAATTCGCCATTAATAAATGTCACTTCCACTGTTGCTAAAAAAGAAGGGCAAGAGGAGGGGAGAGTGTGCGGGGAGAGAAGAGGGGGGAAGGCGAGAAGACATCCGCGTAGGAGAGACAGAAGGTGAGAGACGCACTGAACAGATGACTCGGTGCACTTTTGGGAGGGCCTTCCAGAGACCGCCAGCTCTGCTTGGGGACTTTTGATGTGCCGCTGGAACAGATGTTGAGGTTTTACCCTCTATGCAGAGTATGTATTTGCTCAATGAGCCACATGTGTGACAGGCAAGGATATGGACCCACATCCCCTGATGCACTTGCATCAGCTCTCTGACTTACATGTGCATTGCTCACACATTCAGTCACACTCTGATACACAGAGGAACACACACACACACGCACATACACACACACACACGCACACACACGCACACACACACACACACACACACACAAACACACACACACACACACACGCACACACACACACACACACGCACACACACACACAGTCGTGCACACAAACAACCTCATTGGGCTCATGACAGATGAGTGTGACAACTGTTGGGTGTTTGGAGAAATTCCCAGGAAAATCTGTCATCTCACAGGCATAATTCAAAGAGGGGTTGAGGGGCTGGTGCACCTGTGGGTGCCATGATCGCTCTATATGATTAGAGGCGTTGTGGGAGAGGAGGTCTTTGGAAGCTGTGATGTGTGATTTGCATGAGCTGTCAATCTTTTTTGTCCTGTCAGATCACGACGTGCACAGAGCCTCCATGGCAACGTTTGGTCGAAAATACTGCCGCTGCCGATCTGTCTGGTTGGGGCGCTCCCGCCGAAAAAAAACGCCAAGATACTTTGTCACAAAACTGCGAGAGTCTGCCGGCTCCTCGCTGGCGCACTAATGCCCGGCATTATCTTCGCTAACAGGATCACGCTTGCAGATCGAGATGAGGGGTGGTATGAGTAACACGCAGCAACAGATACAGATGAGCTCCCCCCGTTCCTCGCGACAAAGCCCAGCTTCTTCAAATCCCATCACAGAGCCAGTCCCAACACCCTCCCCCCTCCCACCCTTCCGCCCCACCCGACATCGCCGCTCACTCCCGCTGCCATGCACTTGGGCTAAAGGGCTAACCATTTATCAAGATACAAGATAACGGGGTCCTTTTCCAGAGGACATTATACATAATTTTCACCAAGAGGCCAGCCAATTAAATTGATGGAATAGAACTTTCAAGTACAAGAACGAAGCCAAGAGAGTGATCCAACAAAGGATAAAAAAGACATCCCAACCCTGTTTCTTGGAACAATCTCCATCTATTACATAAATTTTTACCTCCCGGTGCTTTTTTCATGGTCACTCTCATTTCCACGTCCATATATGGGCTTTATTAACTCGTTGTGGACACACCACACGGAGTCTCTGGAACTGAAATATTCATGGACTTGCTCACATAGATTCAGTCTGAGTTAAGTTCACGAGGATCCAACGCGCAACCGCTGTTCACAGCGTGAGCAAAAGGTGAAGTGGACTGATTACAGCGATGTGAAGAACAGCTTGTGTCCTACGTGCGACCGAAGGTAATGCAATTAGTACACACACAACATTGACGCAAAAACCATAAATTGCATTCCAAAAATAAGGAAACTTTGGATATAAATATGACTTTTCAACATTTTTAACAATTTCTTGACCTTTCTGAAAATGTCCGACTTTTTCTCCCAAAAATTCAATTCACA
>JASSRZ010000053.1:9993752-10008478 GCA_032164315.1 Malacoctenus gilli | reverse complement strand
AGAGAGAGAGAGAGAGAGAGAGAGAGAGAGAGAGAGAGAGAGAGAGAGAGAGAGAGAGAGAGAGAGAGAGAGAAGAATGACTCACCTTCTCTGCCGATTGTGCCGTGCCAAAGAAAATCGGGATGAAGGCCAGCCAGACTATGCAAGTGGTGTACATAGTGAAGCCAATGGGCTTGGCTTCATTGAAGTCTTCCGGTACGTCCCGCGTCTTGATGGCGTAGATGGTGCAGGTCACCATCAACAGGATGCTGTAGCCCAGTGAGCAGATAATCTGTAGGTCTGTGATGTCACACTTCAGCACGCCGCGGGCCAGCTTGGGGTTTATGGTTTTCTGCTCGTCGTAATCGACGATGGTGTTCGGCGGGTCGACGGCGAACCACACCAGCACCCCCAGCAGCTGCACGCAGATCAAGCTGGAGGTGATGGCGATCTGGGACGTGGGGCTGATGAAGCGCGGGGCCGTGACCGTCTGCTTGCCCTGCTCGAAGATCCGGTAGATTCGGTTAGTCTTGGTGAGCAGCGCAGCGTAGCTGATGCACATGCCCAGGCCCAGGAAGATCCTCCTGAAGGCACACACTGCTACATCAGGCTTGGCGATCATCAGGAAGGTGATGATGTAACACAGAAAGATGCCAGTGAGCAGCACGTAGCTGAGCTCGCGGCCCGACGCTCGCACGATCGGCGTGTCGTTGTAGCGCACGAATGTCGCCATGACGAAGATGGTGGCGATGATGCCGAGCATGGCCAAGAAGACGGGGATGATCGCCCAGGGGGAGTGCCACTCCAGCTTGACGATGGGGATGGGCTGGCAGGCGGTCCTGTTGGAGTTGGGTCTCATGTTGTAGGCGCACAGTCTGCAGGACGTCTCGTCGTACTGGTACTGGTACCCACCACACAGCTCGCAGTGCCAGCAGCACGGCATGCCTTTCACTTTCTTCTTCCTCTCCCCGGTTTTGCAGGGCAGACTGCACACCGAGATTGGCACCTCCTGCTCCCCATCTGGCCACTGAAGCTCCTCCAGCTGAAAGAGATGTGACACAGCCGCAGAAGAAGAGGGAATAGCGACGGTGAGATAAGCAAGAAGCACTGGATAAAAAGATCAAACAAACAACAGGATTCTGGGGGATGATCTAACCTTAATAAACCTTTCCAGGCTGGCATATCAACCTGCCGCCTGATTCTAGTCTATAAGTCTTATAAAGTTACATTCTTTGCGAAAAACAAAGTACAATGTAATCTCTGCAAACAGTTGAAAGAAAAAAAAAGCGATTAACTTAATACAGTCGATCTCTTATGCCAATTCTTGGAGGGATTGCCTCTTCTAATACTAGAAAGTAATTGAAATCACCATGGCAACAGAGCCTACCTTTGTTCAGCGAAATAAAAATAAAGGAATGTGAAATGCAAAAGACATTATGTTTTAATACAGGAGCCAGCGAGGTATGAAATACGTGATGAGAGGGAGGGAGAATGGGATTTGGGATTGCAAAATGCTTCAGTTCGACTTGGCAGAGCTATTTCTATTTATGATCTTGTCATGAAAATGAAAAGTGCCGTATACAGATGCACGAAAGGGAAAGTCCAAACCCGAAAGACCCCTCGAGGTGTTTTACGATTCCAGCGCAAACTATAGCTTCGTCCGTCTATAAAAGCCACGAAGAAACAGAATTTTTTAAGGCTCTTACATATTTTGTTAGGGTGTAAAAAAAAAAAAAAAAGAAATCCTTTCATAGTACTCTGAGCAGATCTTTTGATTTATTATGAAAGTATAGTGATTCATGGCTTTAAAAGCACCAGAAGATTAAAGATACACCAACATGGCTTCACAGCAGTATCATCAACGGCATCAGACAACCAGGCTAAATCAATCGAGCAGCTGCAAACCAAAAGCAACAAAACACACAGGAGCTGCACACGCTACGGCCCCAGTCGTGAAGGGACTTTTTAACTGTGTTCTCAAACCACTCGGATCTAAGAGACGTTCGTATGGACGATGGGCATGAACAAAACCTGCGTCAAAATCAAAATGACATAGCGTAAAACTGCACTGGAAAGGAACATGGGGTTCATTCCAGTGATTATTTCCGTACTGTGCTTTGATGTGAAGTGAATTCATGACTTAAAGGCTCCCTGTGGAGTTTCCGTCTTGTGCCGCGCTGCAGCGTGGCCCCGTTTTGTTTTGTCCCACGTGTGCCCATAAAGACCTGCGAGCACACGCATGTGCTGCCTGGCCATCGCTTTTCACATCATCCCTCCGAATTTCTTGTCGCAGAAGATGGAAATCTGATAAATTGCAAACAATGTAGCACGTTGTTGCCTCTCTTAAAAAGATAAACACTCTGATCTGAGTGGGTTCTCTCCAGATAATGCCTCATTCTTTAGCAATACAAAGACTTGAATTAATTGCTGCTCTGAACTGCCGGTAGGTACAAAATATGTGATTATGTGCGCGTTAGTCCTGTGATGAAAAGCCAGCCCGTCCCGTTAACCCGTCAGCGGGCCTCAGCTCCGCCCCCTGGAGCCCGGAGCCGAATAACGTGGAACATAAAAATGACGGACATACATATTTCGGACCTGAGTGTGCTCCATAAAAACAACAGTTCAACATTTTGGGTGAGGCCATGCCATTGTTTTTCTTTTAGAGTTCCTTTCTCGCCCAAAAAAAAAGGAAAAAAAGAAATTGCAGCCCGCGGCCTGTTATAGCGCATTAAGTGAGCATCAACAGAAAACAGGCTTTATCCAGAATAGTAAACATCTTGCCAGCTCATTTGAAAACTTCTACGTAAATACTACACTTCAGGAAGAACAAGTTCTCCTGTTGGAGTAAAACCACTATGCATCACATTTAGCGTCGAAAGATTTAAACAAACAAGATTTAATGCTCCGTTTACTTAGATTTACTAAGCTGTCGCTTAAAGGACTCCCTCAGACACACATTAAAATGGATGGAAATACTCCATTGTGAATAATTTCGTGTTTGATATTTTCCACAAAGGGCGTTTCGACTATTTAACAAAAATACCTAAAAGTGACATCTACTCAGTCTCGCTCATTTCATATTCCAGCTTCAATTTCCAAATGCTTCATTTACATACATCATGTAAAGTTCAGCCTCATTGTACCTGTCTGGGCTGATTTGGACCTGAATCGTGACGTGGCGTCGCGACGAACTCCGCAGGTTTTCACAGAGGGGGAAAAAAAAAGGAAAGGAAACATATTGCCTTCGTCCAGCAGACAAATGTGAGCACAACCCTCCGGTTTGAAGCTCGGCACACACATCTGTCCGCGAAAAGGCACGCAAACATTTATCCGAAGCAACAAGGGAAGAAAAATCACATATTTGGTGTTTTTTCTTGTTTTCTCACAATGTGGACAAAAAGACTCGCCACCATATCTCTGTGTCCTACCGCGCGCAGTCACGCTCACTGTCACACTTTAACATAAACATCAGCAGATAGAAAGGCTCAGTGAGGTGCAAATACCATTGAACACACACACACACACACACACACACACACACACACACACACACACACGCACGCACGCACGCACGCGCGAGTCCTGCATCACCTCAGGTGATAGCTTCACCTCCTCCACATGTGGCAACTGCCAATAAGTGCAGACACAGAGCTGCACCCCTGCAGCACTCACACACAAACACATCTGCAGTGTGTTTTGTCATGTGTGTGTACCTGTATGACAAATGTGTTGTTTCTGTGCTGTCTGGCTAGATTATCATCTGCCATTTATCAGGGGCCATGAAGGTGCCATTTGTTATTTGGACAATGAATGGTGCTCTCTGGAAAACCTCCCGATTACACACAGTGTGGAAACAGTAATGAGACCAACCGTGCTGTTGCCATAGAGACCAGAAACAAGATTTTTGACACCTTGGACTCGAAGCCATTGTCGTAGTTTTTTTTTCCTTCCTTTTTTTGGGGGGCTTTTAATTTACAGTTAGTTTCAAGTTTTTGTGAGTTGGAACAGCGGGACACTCAACTACTTTATCGATGATCGCAAAGTGCGCCGCGGCCCCGCCCGTTCCTGGAGACCCTTTAAATTAGGACGGATCTTTATGTGCCTCTGCGCAGAGTAATATCCTTTGCATCGAAATATGATTAGACTGCAACAGCATTTGGTTTGTAATCACACTAAAACAGAGCGCGGCTCGAATCTCCAGTAGCAGACGCCGTTTCCACCTGCGCTATCAAAGCCATTTGGTTGAGTTTAATTCTTGTGATCCGGAGAGCCATTATGCAAATGTTCCCTCATCTGTATGTAAATGTCATGTTTTTTGGTAATCTGAATTACATAGAGATACACAAGAATTCTTTGCTCTGGCTTCTTCCCACCGCAAGGGCAATCCTGCGCCTATGTTTGCCCTGGAATAAAATATAATTCATCAGTTTCTTTATTGTCCACATGAATCACCCGGGCCCATTCTTGTGCAGTGACAGTGAAATCTATTACAGTGGCTACAAACCAAAGCAGCATCTGTCTCCAGCTCTGTACCTGAAACTGATATCAGACAGTGTTTTTGTAGGTAAATTAGAGTTATTTAAAGCTCCAGTGGGGGGGGAAAAAACGCCTCAGCCTTGGTGCAATGACATGCTTGCTATACTGTTTTTTAGATGTGTCAAAAAACCCTTCAGATAAACTACGTTTTCACATATTTTTAGAGGAAAATCTTCCCCCCTTTTGCCTGTGATGCACCCAAAAAGGTTTTTCATCCTCATCCCGGGAGTTCAGCGGGTGAAGCGTGATCACAGACATTCATCATGTGCAGTAAAACCTGCAGCAGAAAGCTAACGAGCTCCAGGACGAAACGCGGGAGACGCGTATTTTAGGTGTCAGTTTCCAACAACATCAACATCTTCTGAAGCTCTCGGCTGCCAAAGACCCAACATCGTTGTGGTATATGGACTGACACTTGGGTTAAGAACATGTTCTTTCTCTTCCTCCCACTCCCTCCACCGTCAGTCCTCCAACAGACACGGCGCTGGAATAATGATGATATCCACCGGAGCTCACCTCACTGTTTTCTTTTTACTTTCTTGCCTCTTTTTCATGTTGAACTCTCAAATCGAGTTCCCTCTGATGTATTAGTCTCGTCCAGACATGAGACTTTTTTTAATAACATCCCGAATGTGACCACCTCAAATCCTTTTTATCCTTCATCACACACCGGTTTCAAACTCGTCTGGTTTCGCAGCATGTTTTTTTTTTTAACACCCCCCCCCCCCGCTGCCCCCCCTAACCGGAGCCGTGGGTACATTCGATAACCTTTAACAAGGCCATGTTTCAGGCATATAAATATATATAAACACTTTCTCATTTAAGTTCAATACAACTTTCTGTACGACTTTGGAATATATATTTAACATTTGACTTACATTAGATGGCAACACCTGAACTGAAGTGTGTGTGCGTGGGTGTGCCAGCATATTTTTCTATTCCTTGTTTAAAGAAAATACAGCACCTGAAAGTCAATAAACACTTGCCAGGTATAAAGTGACACTTCCTCCTCCCCGGCAAATTGCAAATACAGATTCATTTCCTGCACCTAAAATGCACCAATTAGGCTGAAAGGAAAACATGTCTCCACCTGAGTTCTCGCCCTGTTTGAGATGCAAATACTGCGAACACCACTGTGCACCGGCGCCGACTTCAGGTTAACACTGAAGTGCGGTGAGGGGCGGTGAGGGTGAGAGAGGGCTGTTCCCAGTGTGCCGTCTTCTCGTCAGCTTTAATCTTTGAGAAGAAATCATTACATAAAAAAATGGAAGAAATGCAGAGAAAAACTAATTAATATACAGTATCTGTGTGTGGTGGCTCTATTTTTTACAGGGGTTGCCACTGCGAGTCGTTGCGATTGAGCTTCCAAGACTTGGCTGAATTTGTTGGATGTCCTTCTTACTTTTCAAAGTAAAAGCTTGCAGCTCGGACACGTTACATTATGTGAAGCTTTCCACAGTTTGAAACTATTTTTTCGAAAGGTCAACTGAGCCATTGGATGTACCAACCTGGGGTCCAGGACCCCTTTGCGAGGGGATCTTCAAGATTTTCCTGCTCAGGCCTCTCAATTTAGAAATGCACATGTTGAAAAACAATCTAAAACAGACAAAAGAAACTGTTTTTAAACTACTTTTATTTTGAAGAGTTTTGTGTCGTGTGTTTCGGAAAGAGTTTGGCTTCGCTGTAATGTTTCAGCAAATATAAGATTAAAAGGAGCGCTCATGGCCTTTTTATGGAGGCAGCTCAGGGGCTTTAGGGAGAAACAATCTCGAGCCGCTGAACTAATTATTAGTTCTTGACATCTTTGGACGGTATTAAACCCCTCCGAGCCCTAAGATTTTGGTGCCTTTGCTGTTGTTGGAAAGAAAAAATTGTTCTTATTCTCCTGGACGCCCTGTTACGAAACACGCATGCACATACATTTGAAGCCATCCGCCTGTTGGTGTGCGCTCGCGTCGGTGCAGCATCATACCCTGAGCTGGAGCGTTTCCACCCACTGTCCCACCATCTTGTACTCGGGGGTGGAGGAGTTGGTCATCTGGAACTGGAACAGGTCGTAGCGTCCTGGAGCATCGCCGTTCTTGTTAAACACCACAGAAGTGCCGGCACTGCCTGTACCGGCGAGGGAAAAAAAAACAGAGAGTGTAGGAGAGAGGGCAGACAGATCAGAAAAAGTGTCAGACGCTGGTGGGACCTCGTCTAACGAGAGAAAAACATGAACTTTTAACCCCTTGTTGCCGCCTGCGTGGTGGCTTCGGAGGGCGACACGGAGGACCGCGGAGTGTGGGAGTCACTTCCTCACAGTTCAGGCCTCAAAAAACAGCGACCTGTATCTTGAACCGTGGTGATAACCTGGCACCGGAGGGAGCGGCGCCGAGCCCACTGAATGTTTTCCATCACGGACCTTTTCTTTTTTGAACAATGACAGAAGCATTTAAAGGCTGTGCATCATTTCGACAGATCAGATCACTGAGGGCAGATCTTCCCATCGCCGCTAACGGCCTCCTCGATAGCGGCGATAATGGAAGCCATCAACAACAGCGAGATGTAAAAGTAAAAGAATATTGTCTGAGCTAAAATAAATAATGTCTTTCTCTTCAGACTTGAGCCATCCAAACAAGCGATGACGACAGTAAAATTTGGCGTTGGCAGAGACGAGCGTGGCGATTTTTTGGTCGAGTGCTACAGAAACACTCTGCTCTGCTGCTCATCCTACAAATGGATGTTTCTTACAACTGCGGCCTCATTAAAAAGAGAAACGAGCAGGCGTTTGGATGCTGTAAAAAGCAACGTTACAGCAAAGGACATAGGATAACCAAACAAACCTTTTGTTCTGTTCACATCGCTGTAAGGCCACTAAAGAAAATGGATCAGTATCCATTTCTAATGCAAAGTTTTTCATATGATACTGTCATGAATTTTCAATGTGAAACGTTTTCACCTCGTTATAATCAATAACTTTAGTGTGAGCTGAGAATGCAATAAAGGCTAATGAAAAATGTGCTAATAACATGTTTAATGTTGAACTTATCAAAGTTCCATGATGGGAAATGGAAATTTGCTCATCGCACTGTGAATTTTTTAACACCATGATGTCACATTGTTTTAATTCAATAATGTTTTGATGTTCTACCACATTCGAATCTCACACCGGCACGGTTTCTCAGATGCATCAGTCCAGGCTGAATCATTTTTTCATGTGCTTTCCTTTAAATATTTAAAAAAAAAAAAGAAAGAAGAAGAAAAAAAAAACAGTAAAATGACGGATAACAAAATATTCAGACGGAATTCACACAACCGTGCTCATCAAAATGACAGACAGCGTGTCGAGTGCACCCTCTGGGGTAGTCGCGTAGTGAGCTGACCGCTGTAAAGCCTCCTTCCCTGCTTCCTATGCATTGTCACGGCTGCACGCCGGCCACGGTGGAGGGATTTATCCCCGCAATCATAACACAGTCCGTCACGTGGCCTCTCGTCTCGGCTCGTCACATCGGGGACGGGCCCGCGGTTTTGAAACGCGCGCACGCCTCCGCATGTTAAAAGTAACGCGTTTCAATCACACAGTGGTCACCCAACAGGAGATGTACGGAGGATAAACAGGTCAGCCAAAGCATCATCTGGTCCCCATCTGCTCCCAGCGTGCCGCGGCCTGTCTCAAGCCGAGCCCTGAAGATTTCACTAATTAGCTTCGGGAGGGCCGCGAACGCCTCAAATATTAGACGCCACAAAAGAAACGTGTTTTGTTTCTTTTCCCCAAACGTTTATTTGTGCGAGCTCTCCAGCCTGTCAGTCGTGTCTGCGCTGGCGTACGTGCGGATTTGTGCACGTCGCCTGATAATTTGGGCCTCGTGAGTGTGCCGGAAGCCGGCGCGTTAATGCAGTTGTCAGTCAACGGGAGATCTCCCGTGTACCGGAGGATGCAGAATGGCATTAATGGGAAGAAAACGGTTAGACTCTCTTTTATACATGAGGTCTGCATTGTTGATGAGGTCATTTTTATGCTGCGAGAGAATGAAAAACGGCTGTCTATTCACCTTGGCGCCACAGACAGTGGTTCACATGCAAGAATGGAGATACCATTTTCTGAAATGGGACGGGGGGAGTCTGATGACTCTTGGCATGGGAATTAAGTACTTTAATAGCTCCGGCTATAAAAAGTGTCGAGGAAGGACCACGAGCATATGTCCACAACACTTTGGGAACATGTTGTCTTTTGTATCTAGAACAGAGCTGGTGGCTCTTTGGACGAAGGGGCCGCTTGCACCTTCTCCTCAGTCTGCAGCCAGTGGGGATTTCATCTCCCTCCAGTTTTTTTTTTTTTTTCCCAAGGACATTTGTCATTGAACATTCAACAAAAGTTTCGGGCCAAAAGTCGCTTGTAAAACAAGGAAGTCAGGGGAAGGAGGAGAAAAAGCTCGTTTCGGCAGACAGAACAAGGGGGCGTTAGCCGCATAAAGCCGCCCG
This sequence comes from Malacoctenus gilli, assembly GCA_032164315.1. Classification (NCBI taxonomy): domain Eukaryota; kingdom Metazoa; phylum Chordata; class Actinopteri; order Blenniiformes; family Labrisomidae; genus Malacoctenus; species Malacoctenus gilli. The sequence continues at coordinate 9,999,499 of JASSRZ010000053.1, read as the reverse complement.
CCCGCACCTAAATTTTCCTTTTCGACTTTGTGACACCATTGTGAGTTACAAATGTCAGCTTTTAAGACTTTCAAGTACCCATTTCCAGGTTGATTCAGGGCTACAAATCTCTCATCTGCTGCTATGTAATGGGACATCATGTATACTCCGCATTAAGAGTACGGATACGACACCACTGGGGCCGTTTGACCCCTCCGATGTTTCCCTTTTGAAAGTAGGACACTAAATCAGAAGTATCCCCGTGTCAGGGCAGAAAATGAAGCAGGACGGGTGTTCAGAATTAATTCAAGTGTACTCATGGAGCCCATAGTGCAAATTTTCTGCCGATATGAAAAGCAAACCCAAGGCTCGGTGGGTGGCAGTCATCGTGCTGTCACTTCCGATTCCGACAAACAGTGCGCATAATTGTTGACACAGTGCATAAAGATGTTGACAAGGTATTGACTCCTGTGAGCGCGGCTGTGACAGGGTTACCATTCTTACTCCCCGCTGGAGCAAAAATATGTATACACAAATACACACACGCGCGCGCAGGAGGCGTCCAGCAAAGTGACATTAATGATTGGGCACTCGGCGCTCTTCAGCTTTGGAGCAAATAATTAAGTGGTGTTGTGTGTGTGCTGATAAAGAAGGCATTAGGAATTCATTTCTATTTTCTAATGCCTGATATTTTCAAGGGAACAAAATGGTCTGTGTAGACTCCTTAGTGGGAGCGCTGTCTAAGATGAAAGATTTATGCATTTGCATGTGGCTCTGAACTAAGACATGACAAAAGTGCACTGCTGCTGTGCTGTGCTGAGCAGTGTGGGTGGACCAGGGATCCACTGCTGTGTTTCTCTCGCATCATTATTCTCTCCCTCCTTTTTTTTTTTTTCTCTCCCTGCCTCTCACTCCGCAGCTCTGTGACTCCGGCACAGTGGGGAGATCAACAAAGGAGGCTTACACTCCTTCGCACTCAAACATACATTAGCAGCAGCACATACACGGGATAATGTACGTGGTTCCAGTCTAAATGCAATAAAGGAGGGAGGGGGGGTGGGGGGAGTGTGATGAGCCTCACTAAGCAAAAGGGGGGAAAAAAAAGCTTGAGAGAGAAACGGCAGCACCGTGAGGGGCAGATGAGATGGAGGAGGTGGAGATGTTGGGTTTGTTTGGGAGTGAGGGGAACCTCCCTCTCTGGCACTTCCACACAGGTAAATATTTTTCAGCGGCCGAGGATTCACAAAAGTCAGCGCAGGCCCAGATGGTTATTGAGATTGGACTGTGCAGCCTTGATCCAACGCACAAATGTGTACTTAGTTAAGGTCTCCCCGAATCGCTGCCGTGGCTCCGACTGCGGCATGTACGCCGTGTTGTTTTAGTTCCACCTTAAAACCAGAGGGCTGCGTGCCTGCTGGATCTCTGCACTGCTGCCATAGCGACAGTGTTAGAAAGGCAGGCGGCTCTTTAGCCTTTAGCTTGTTGACAGAAGTTTGCTTTCACACTCATTAAAATTAGAAAACACGGTATCGAATTCACCGAGTTAAACTTGATGCAACGCACCAAAGTATTATTGATTTTACTATTATCAATATCAGGGATTTCTTTTTGTAATAATCCTTTCTATGAATAACACAATCGAAATGAACTTTCCACCCCCATAATAAAATTAATCCTACTCCTACAAACACACATTCAACAAGATATCGTAAACCAAGAATATGAGGACAAAAATACTAACAAAACAAAAACAAGAGTTGAAAGCTGCCAGTTGAAAGAGAACGGCACTGACCTGAAAGCAATGAAATAAAACACGATAAAGACATCACCTGAGTGCAAGCCTATAAGAGTGTGTCCCAGGAAATGACAGATTCTGCGAGCCGCGTCTCCTCAGGCAGGTTGGCGCCAAAGCTGAGGACTCCTGATAGCAAAAGCTCGGTCACCTTTGGATTTAAGTCTCGGGGAAAACCAGAAGGGACCCACCTGATGATTTAGGGCTGCGCACAGGCTCTCAGATGGAGCAAACGTCAGTGATGTGCGGCGAGGTGTCTGGCAGGTGAAGCGGGTGACAGATTTATAAATATATACCTCAATAAACTACCCTGAAATCACTACACAATTGCCCGGTCACACAACAACTACTGCTTGTTGTCAGCAACCTCGTGAGAAGCCAACCTGCCTCAGTCAGTAGAATCGGGAAAAATAAAGGAGCTGCACCGGCTGGAAGGGGCTGTTAGGAGCCTCGGGATCCACATTTGAGAGATGTGTTTGAAATCTCTGGTGACTTTCTTTATTGTCAATAAATGCCATTAGAAAAAAAAAAACCTCAGCAATGCACGTATTTCCTGGAATCATCACTTTATGCCGTAATATATTTGATTCCCCTGTGCCACCGGCATCCAGCGCTGTCCAAAAACTATTTTTATGGCACTGGGTAGGTTATTTTTGATGAACCTTAATCCTCGAACACCATCCTGATGCCAGCCAGCAACAGTAAATACCCACTAAACCAGCAAATGACAATTAATCTGCAATTGATATCAGTCCCCCCGAAATACATAAATAAGCACGCAATGGACCCATTGTACAAAAACAATGATGTCCAGCTGCGAAATTACTCAATGGGGAAACAAAGAAAGCCTTTAATAACGACTGTTTCTGGGAGCTTCTATCAGTTGGTAGAACGCGTCAGCTTGTTGATATGTGAAAAACGCTCGGAGGTGGAGTTCTGAATGTGGTCCCTTAATCAAATTTATTCGCAGAAACAAAAACACGGACTTATTGCCAGCCTCTTCCTTTATGTCTGGTGGAAATTTCAAAGGCTGGTTTCAGACCTCTGAGTCACTGCCCACATCTCCCGCTTTTTTTCTCTCTCTCTCTCTCTCTCTCTTTTTTTCTGTTCAGCTATTCAAATATGTCTGGCGTTGTTTGGATTAAAACAGCAAATCAGAGCTTTGTCGGCAAGATTACGAATGAGAATGTCTGCATGCCGGTTTTGAGCCAGGGAAAGAGAGCTCAATTCATGGGAATAAGAAAAGATGACAACACCGCACCCGCCTCCCGCCCCCCGCCCCTCCCTCAGAAAGATTGACGAGCTGTGTGGCTCCTGCTAATGCGGCCTAAATACCAACTCTTAAAGATGCATAATTATTCGATTGTTGTGAAAACTGGTAACTCATCTCCGGCAACTGCTCCCACTGCTTCTGTTTTGACTGAGAATGACGGCAGTGGCGGCGGCAGCGGGATGGATGTGTCACTTTTCCCGCAGAACAAACGACCCCGGCTCAGACGGAGAGCAGCGAACGTGAACAACAGGAATCTCTGACTGGATAATGAGACGAGAAATGAAATGGAAATTTAGTCTGATTATTGCCGTAAAAATGTAATTGTTCAAATTTCTCCAGTTACACGGCGTGAATTAATAATGGCATTAAAGATGGAAAAATCAGCACGACTTGATCTCGACTTCCAACAGTTTGATCTTTTTATGAGTGATGGCTGCACTTAAAGATATTAATCACTGAATGTAGTACGGACTTATCTGACTTTCTTATGAGATATCTTTTACTTTTGAAAACAGGTCCTCGTTGCCTTTCATTTGCAGTGCACTTAATTTGTTATTTTGGTACTTCTTGAACGATGTGCTCTCAAAAGGTTTGATAACGAACAAGATTTACACAGATACACAAGTTTTTGGGTTTTTTTTCATCTTTTTCACCCCATCCCATCAGGTTTCTTTTAAAACTCAAAAAACACAATGAGCTGAACCGTATGCGAAGAGAAGGAGCGTTTTTTCGCACGAAGATGATACTGATGTCGGGATGTGATCTGCTGAATCTTATCTGGAACACTTTGTGAAAACACAGCGCACTTCAGAAAAAGCCTCTAATGATCACTGGCTGACATACATGCCGGCACATTTGTAATGACAAAGGTTTCTCTTGTTTTAAAGTCGTCTCCCGGCTGGCTCTCTTCCTCCACTCTCGCCTGCATTTTAGAGCAGTTGTCATTAATAGCTGTTTGCCATTAATTGTTAAATATCTCCCACTTTCTGGGCTCGGGCTGAATAATGCAGGAGTTCAAGCACAGACAGGCCCATCAAACACCGTGTTTACTCAAAATATTACCCAGGTACTGATGGTGCTTTGCCATATTAATAAAGCTGAAGGTGAAATTACTTTGCAGGCAGCCCACAGGTGGCTGCATATGACAGATAAAACAGAGGGGGTGGCGTGCATTTATTATCCGTTTGTCACTTTTTCTGAACGGTCTGAAATGGCTCCGGCTTAGGCGCGGATGCTTGTGTTTTTTTTCCTGTAAAAATGACACGATACAGATGCACGACAGCGAAGAGTTAAGTACTCCGGGGGTAAAGTGGGAGTTAAAGGCACCAATTGCAGAAAATGCTCTCCTAGTGATAAACAACAGAGCCGCCGCGATGTTTGTATGGTGAAACATGGAGCCGGAGCCGGTTATTTTGGGGTCCTTATCAGCAGCAGGAGGAAAGAAAAAGTTTGTTTAACTTCCCAGGTGCTGATCGAGTCAGGAGGGAGACAGTTATTAAGCACTCGACCTCCTGTTTGTTTAATTCATGCAATCAAGCAAGTATGACGCGGGGGAAAAAAATAGAGAGGGAGAAGAATTTCACATTTTGTGGAAGTTATGTGCAGGCTATTTATTGGCCATACCAAGCAGTTGCCAAGCAACTATCGGTGACTTCGGGAAATCGCTGCTCTCGGCCCGAGAAATAACACGCCATTACTACAAGTTGGTTTTTGCACAGATTAAACTAAATGAATTGAGGAGCCCGGAGGTGTTGGGAGACAGACGTTGTTGTTGCCTATTTATGCTCGGATTCGGTTCTGATCGCTGCGAGAGCCGAGAGTTGGAAAAACTCCTCCTCCTCCTTTTTTGGGGGCTTAAAAAAGAGAGAGAACTTCATTAGTGGGAGAAAGTGATGTAAACAACGACAAACAACAATGACAAGAATGAGGTGGAACGTTCGTCGCCAAGCCGACAGTTCACGCGCTGCTATTTTCTGCCCTCATCAGTCGGCAACCCGTTGCTTGGTTGCGGTGCTTTGTTGCGCAGGTTTTTCCCCCCTCGCTCACCCCGAGCAGACGAGGCAGATGTTCCCCACATCTCAGTCTGGTTCTGATGGTTTCTCCCCTCACCGAGAGTGAACTTTTTCTTTCCGGCGTCTCCCCCGTGCACGCTCACACAAGACAGGTCGCTCTTTTTGTCCCTCTACATTTCATTTGAATGCAAAGTGCCGTGAGATGACAGTTATAATTGGCACTGTACGAATAAAACTGAATTGAATTGTGCTGATTGTATCCCACTTTATATCTCGTTTTTCTTTGTTTGTTTTGAGAGTGAAAGTGATTTATCCCATCAGCATGGAGAGGAAACTGTGAGAATAGATAATGTGATAATAACAACAGCAAAGCGAAAATGATTGTTTTTTTCTGCGATTTGAGTTTGTGGGGTTGAAGATGGACCGACGTACTTGTAGAACATTTAGAAAATATTCATAACTCTTGTGCTCCTCTCCAACTTTGCCAGCCTGACGCTATAATCTGAAACATTTCTGAACTCGTGTTTTCAATTTGTCATACGTGGACAAATAACTATATAGAAAATTGCTGCACGAGGCTGCAACTTAATTAAACTGAGAGAATGGGCTGTGTGGTTTAGATACGACATACAATTACATTGCTTGCCATGCGAAACTTCTGCTCGTGGTAAGAAGGGGCTCACTGAAACCC
>JASSRZ010000053.1:9966030-9978098 GCA_032164315.1 Malacoctenus gilli | reverse complement strand
TATATATACACACATATAAACACACACATTTATTAAGGGATTATTCTTCTACTATTGCTCTTATAAACAGTAGTACAGCAGTGGTCTTTGGTTCTTGTCACAAGCTGATTACTTTGGCATTCGCCAAAGCTGCTTTTGGAATTGTTGCTATCTAACTGAACTCCTGTTTACTGCAGGATTGTATCACTCATCCTGAACTAAATCAGCTTCACTGAAAGCACGATGAAGGATGTTCACTCATCACATTTGCATTAGTTTGTAAAGTACCTGATGCCTCGTTGCAATACTTAAACATTACCTTACCTTTGGAAGAAAACCTGTCTGCAAACATCTAAATGAAAGAGCATCTCCCCCCCCCAGTAATCCAGCTATGTGACCTAATGTGGTTACAGCTGAAGTTACTCTCTGTTTTAAGTCAAGTCACAGGTATCTGTAAGTCTTTATTTACTTGCAGCATCGAGTAGTGTCAAGAGTTATATAATGCTAATGTTAGCGGTTGGTCCAAGGCGAATTACAGAGAATGAACAGCAAAAACAGCTTCACCTCAACCCACAAGTGTTCCTCGTAACAAAGCAGGGAAAGCTATGGTCAAAATCAGTGTGGATGAAGCAAGAGCTCACACTAGAGAGGCTTTAAAAGACAAAAACAAGCGAGGGAGGAGGATGAAAACATCGCAGTCTTTCTGTTGTACCAGTAATCATTTGGTTTGTTGTGAGAGAATCCGGGGATGTTTTTCCTACATATGATTGAGACATCGGTTGACAGCAAGACTCCGTCTCCCCGCACTTTTTCTTGGACTTGTCTCCAGCTGTAGTCAAGCAGATCGCGTATGTGTTTCTTTGGAGAAAGGCCTAAAGTGAGGGGGTGTTTTTTTATTCCATTTTTGCTTGGATGCCTGTAAAATCCAGCTCTGCTTTGCCTTTTTATCCCCCCACTTCTCCAGTGTTACCTTGGCTTGGTTTGAGACCTCCTTGGGAACAATGTTCGTCTAATCACGCGGCATGTCGCGATAATGAACCACACCAACTTCGGCCGCAACTGTGAAAAATCCATACTGAATTTCTGAAGCACAGCACAAGCACACCACATGATTTGATGACTGCTGACCCATTGTGCTGTACACCAACCAAGCGTCTCATGGCGACAGCAGTGACCGCTGATTCACATGTACCACTACATGCCAGCAATGGCATCAGCGTGGAAAAAAACAGGTGAGTCAAGCGAGTGCACAATATTCAGCGCAGTCAGAGGCAGAAAAAACCCCCACAACACCTTGTTTGAATGCAAATCGGTTTTTAAAGCACTCCTCCGGATCCTTTTCCTCACCTCCAAACACTAAACCGTGAGGGTAACAGTTTGACTGTTTCGCCTGAAAAGGCATCATCACCCCTTTTAAACAATCAGCATTAATGTAGCATTATAGGAGCTCACCAACAAGACTGATTATAAAAAATTGCCTGAAACAGCTCCCAGTAGTTCCACTCTTTCTGTTTAATCATATTGTTTATGGGAGAAATCTCTAGAAATGTTCACCAGAGAGGAACACGGGTTTTTTCCCCTCTAAAAGGCAAAGTAGCTAAAATCCTCCATCCATGCAACTGGACAAGGGTAGTTTGACCTGACTGACCATCATTATTATCCTCGGCGCTCTGCACTCCGGCTACCGTGACAAAATACGAGGCCGAGTGAAGCAGAAAAAAGCCAGAATGTAAAACAAAACCGCTCCAAATGACCAGTTTTGGACAGCGAGAACACATTAGATGCTTATTTTTCCAACAGCTCCACTCCTGGGCACGCATTTTAGCGAAAAGACCACTAAATGGATGCATTTAAAAAACAGTGACACGGGTACAAGATATGCTCATTACTGTGACGTGGTATCCTCTCGACAAGCTGTTTGCTCTGTCGACATTTCCAGTAACACTCCAAAACTCGCTGGGGAGCTACAGCAGAGGATGCCAAACAGATCAATAATTCATCCGCCCAAAACACATTTCACCATGAATTGGAAATGCAAAACTAATCTTCTCCTGGGTGTGTGCGAGCGCAACAGTAATTTAAAATCACACCAAAAAAAAAAAAGGCATTTAAAAAACTAATTATAATTCAATTCATTGGGCGCACTCGGTCCCTTCACTCACCTGCTTCCTTGGAGAGTTGTGTGAAGGCCTCAACCCCCTTCTCACCATAGCTGCCCTCTGAGGCGACGGTGGAGACAAAAGTGAAGTCCAAGGCCCGAATGATGTCCACCATGGCCTGAGCCTGGAAGGAGTCCGGCGGGACCACCCGCGAGAAGAAGTCGTAGCGGCGGTCGTCGCTCAACTCCGGCGCCGTCGACGCGTAGCTGATCTGCGGGATCTGGCGGAAAGGAAGGCGGAGAGGGAAAGTTTTAACCCAAGCGCCGTTGGTATTCTGGCGCCGCGTCACAGTTTCGAGGAAATCGGGTTTCTGAATGACTGTGTCCAAAATTGCTCCCTATTTACTGTACCGTGCACTACATTTACTGTCTGCCATTTTACTTGAGTGTTCTCAATTTAGTATTCTGAGTGTGAAATTTATGCACCGGATACTCTCCGCTCAGTGCTTTGAAAAATTCCCACTGTGGATTGAAAAGAGGGGTTTTTTTTTGGCTGCCAGATCCACTAAGCGGTGTGCCGCACACGATAGATACAGCGTTTACCAGGATCAGCTATATTTTGAGGCAAAAAAAAAATCAAACACGTTGGAGGATTGATACCCCACACTCAGGTCTGAATGCGGAACACAAAGCTGCTTTCCAACTGGTTAGCACAGCTTACCAGGGAAAGCCTGCAAACAGCTGGCCTGGCTCCGTCTTAACACGTTCTGCCCAGCAGCGTCGTCCCAGGTTATTTAGCGCATTATCTGTCGTCAGCGTACTTTCCAAATTTTCAAATCATTCCTTGAAGCTATCAAATCAACCAGAAAGTGGGGATGTGGAGATGAAAATGTCTGGAATATGCAAACATCAGTTAGTTTGGGTTTTTTATTTGGCAGCAGCTCGCTGCCTCACAGGTGGATGACTTGCAAGTGTTGACAAAATGAACACAATATTTTTTCGGGGCCTTTCTTATTACCTTGTCACTTGGTCGCAGGAGAATATTTTTCGGGCCTCCCATATCTCACCCAGACTCTAGTGGATATGTGACCCCAGCAATGTGCCGTGTTGTCTAATTCTTCAAATATCAGTGCAGGAAACTCACCTTGCAGCACTTTTGTCTTTATTTTTTGCAACCCAGCACTGTGGTAGGAGCACTATTACATTCGCTTCCTGATGGGAGCCAAATCTGTCTCCCTCCCCCTACAGCAAAACATCACAACAAAGGCAAACAGTCGTTTTCACCTGCATTGCACCTGTATCGTGTTTAATTACAGCCTAATTGGATCCAGTGCAGCTGCTCTGCCCTAAATGCTGCATTTAGAAAAGGCATAACGTTCAGTTTATGTCGAGGATATCAGAGAAGTGCTGCTCATTTTCAATGTACTAGAGTGTATTTGTTTGGCTTTGGTCACCATTGATTTTATATTTGAAATGGATGCTGACGTTCTTATTTATGAAATTGTGACATTCATTTTCACAAAGTGAAAATAAGCTGGCGCGATCGATCCCTGTTAAGCTTATTTTCTGGGTTTTCCTTTGATTACTTTTGCTGTGTGTTTGTTTGCGCGCCGCTGATTTTGTGACCTCACGCTACTCTGCGTCAGTTCGTTTGTCACCTGTTGTTTTTGTCGTGACTATTTGCTGTCCTCGGGTCTTTATTTCGCCGGGATGTTTTCACAAGCCTGTCGTGGCTCCAAACGTGCACGTTTTACTGATCTAGTTTTTATACATTTCCATGTTTATTTGACCACATTGTGAAAACAAACATTCATATCTCAGTGTTTAGCGCAAATGCTCAATCGGGCATGCTGCGGTTGTCATCACCTGATAATTATTACTTGGAAGGAATGAGAATTGGACGTTATCAAACGGAGCCACTTGCATGATAAAGAGTTGGGAGCCGAGAAGGCGCCTTTATGTCCTGAAGACAGAATCCGTGCGTCGTTTTTAGAGGAGACTTTCCTTTTTGATAAAGCTTGTAGTGGAGCCAGGCTCAGGTGACCCTGAACCATCCCTTGGTTTTGCCTCCGCAGGTCGCGGCGGCTGCGTGACCTCCCATGATGCACCGGGCGCCTCTCCTCTCCTCGCTTTCACCCTGCACGCATCCGTGTGCCTCTATTGCAGGTCATTAACTTTGTCCTTTCTCTCCAGTGGCGTGTGAGGTTTTTTTTTCTTCTTCTTCCTTTTCCTCTCTGTCCTCTCTTTTCTCCTCCTGCAGGTATCTGTGCCTCGGCCTGTTTCTGATCCGCCGTTACTGGCCTCACCAACCTGTCGACTGTTTACTGTTTATTGCTTTGCTCTGCTGTTTTTCCCTCTCCTCTCGCACCGACCGGTCGAAGCAGACGGACGCTCGACTCTAAAGCCAGTTCTGCTGAAGGTTTCTTCCTGTTAAAAAGGGAGTTTCTCTGCCCGCCGCTGCTCATGTGGGAGTAGTGAAATTTCGGTGTTTCTCTGTTACATTCTAAGATCTTGACCTTACTATGTGCGGCGCCCCAGCGGAAACAAAAAGCTGAGTTGCTGGAAAAGTTGAATTAATTAAATCTTTTAAGTGTTTTCCATGTTCAGAAACGAGTGGGACTTGATTATTTTGTCAGAGCACGCTTCCCAAGGTCAGGAATGAAGTTTGCAGGTGAATTTTTCTGAATAGACTTTGCATGTGTTTACCTGTTTGCTGGGTTCTCGCTATAAAGGGAAGCGGAGTAATCACACTCAATTATCACTATCAGTGTTACAATTATGGTGCAATTTTGGAGGCTCACAGGAAGACGAGAGTGCTGCATATGGATGGAAAAAACAACAAGCCCAAAGATTCAAGGATTCAAGCTCTGCCCAAAGATGCAAGACGGTCTTTTTTTTTTTTTTGCTAATGGTCAAAAAGCCGTTGCAGGTGTTCCGGTGACCTCCACGCCTTTCTAAGTAGTTCGGGGGTTTTTATTCATGCCTGCAGTCTGGCTGTAAGGACAGAAAGCTGATTTGTCAGTCAGTCCACCGCAGCGGTCCGGAGTGAATTATTAAAACTAAAATCTTGAATGAATTACCATGAAATATTTGACAGACGTTTGCAGACAGTAAATCCTACTGATCCTGCTGATTTGTCTGAGGTGAGGCGAGCGCTTTGGAGGTTTTAAGAGACAAGTCTTGACCATTATAGCGGGCGGGCGTATGGACTCGGCCTATATAGCGCGTTTATGTTCCCGCTTTAGTAGTCTCCGAGCACTTTACATGAGCCGTTAGACTCACCGATTACACTCACATAAATGCACACGCGCACACCTATCAGATGGTCTGCAGGGCACAACTCTGGGTTCAGTGTATTAACCAAAGACGTTTCAACACAGGGAGTCGAACTGCCAGTCCAGAGGTCGGGCTTCACAAACTGATCCGCGGCCACCCCAAATATTTTTTCATTAGCGTACAGACTGCAATTAAGTTTGGTGCATCGGTTCAGCGGATGATTTTTTTAATCATCTTGATCTCGTCCAGTGATGTTGAATCCCGGTCCTGAGGGGCTTCTGTGGCGCGCGCGCGCGTCTGGTGCGTCCCTGCTTAAAAACCACTTCAGTCTGATGAATGACTCATCATCAAGCTCTGCAGAAAGGCTGATAACAAGCTGCTTATTACAATCAGGTGTGTCGGAGGAAGGCAGCATGGAAAAACGTGCCATGTCCCTCCAGGACCTCTCATCAAGTCTCTTCATCAGAGCATAGGTTTGTTTGTCAAGTAATTTAATTACGGCTAAATACTTCCACACTGATGGAGTTCCCACTGCAATGAGCGTGTCAGTAACCCCACTCTGGGCTCACACAGGGAGGGTGACTTAAAGAACAAACGTGGACGGGAACGGAGTGGCTGGGAAGAAATGAGTGGGCAAGAACTTGGCTGGGGTGGCACAAATTGATGGAAAGACACATCTCTATCCCCGGGCTTTAAAGGGAACGGAGAGTGAGAAACAGGGAGACAGATAATCTCCCCCGGACAAAGGACTCTATCTTATGTCCAGCACAAAGCGGCGCTGGAGAAAGGAGAAAGTCTTTGCCGGTTTCACAGCTTCTTCTTTTTTTTTCGACATTCAGCATCCGCACAGTTTCAATAGCAAATGTACCTTTCCTGCTCTTTGTGGAACGCCGACCTCGTATATAATGAGGTGATTGCAGGACATTCAATGCTAAACTCAAACGTTAGATTTTCCGGAACACCGAATTATCTTCGTTTGCACAGGAAACGTGGAAAATTACAATCTTTGATTTGTGGGGGAAAACACGGTGGCTCGGCGCCGGGGGTTCGAATCGGGATGGGGCTTTTCTCGGAGGCAGTTCCTCAGGACACTCTGGTTTCCTCCCACAGAGCAAAAACACATGCACCCGAGGTCATTAAATGAGAGTGTGTGTGCGCCCTGCAAGGCCTGCCCAGTGTCAGCTCTCTAACATCCGTCGCAATCAGGATAACAGGTCTGGAAGATGATTGAGTGAATTTAATCAAGCAGCACAAAATGTGTTTTTACACAGAGTCGCTGGTGAATTTGAAGAGGCAGGTTATCCCGCAGCACCAAATACATCAAACATAACTCGAGCCTTTGACTGGATTTAACAGCCGTCTCACGGGTGCCGCTTTACAGTTTTGCGAGTGTTTCAAACGATGGGATTTGCATTGTGTTCGCACGCGTTTTCATCCCAGCGAGTTCTTAGCGTTTGTAAATATCATTACGGTGAGATGACCGTTGCCGTGGTCGCGGCCCGCCCTCCTTTGAAACAGAGATCTCGATCTCAGCGAGGGCCGCTCGGTTAAATGAAGGCTTTGTGATAAAAAATTGCTATCTTTAGGCAGCAGAAAGCGTTTGTGATGTTGACCAACTAAAACGGGTCACCGGTGAAGTGTTTTCCATTAGCGGTGCAGAGTGCCGCGCGTCGACATAGACGGGTGCATCATAACTTGTTTACAATCTGCTTGGAACACATGAGGGGTTTTATATAAAAATCATCATTGTTGCGTTCCCGCTGCTGCTTTGTTTGGAGAATTTCCTCCGAGGTTAATAACTATCTGTAGCAACAAATAACAACAAAATCTCTACGAGTGCATAATAAAGTTATTGTTCTTTTGCGAAGGCAGCCACAAGGCATTAAAGTAGTTCATTAGTTGCTTGGAAATTGTCGCAGACGGGAGGACAGGACGGGTCACTTTTTCACAGCAGGTAATTTTTGAGGAGCGTTTTTTTTTTTTACATCAGACCCTTGAAGTGTCACAGCGAGACTTTATTTATTAAACTGTGGCTGTCTTCAGATCGGAGCTCCACTGAGCTCTACTGCTGCTTCCTTTCTTTCATTCATTCACAAATAGATTAATTTGCAGAGAAAGTCTTGTTTTTCTCCTGCCTGACAATTCAGCTTACACTGAGGCAGATGCCAAGGTGCACACGCACCTGGCTCACAAAAAAAGGACTCTTTTTATTTAACACTGTAAAACCTCTCACAAATGTTTTTCCCCCTTATTATTGTTCACTTGTCAAGTGGAAGCTCCTATTTCATGTAGCTTCATGGTTGGTGCAAACGGAATCAATTTATCAATGCTTTTTAGCGAAGCACCGATATGAAAAGTGTGGCCGATAATGATGAACGACGTTCCTATTTCCGTCACGGCTGATAACCGATATATTCATCGATTTTATCTCGTAAAGTACACATAACCATCAATCGGGGGGGCTCCGCCCTCCCCCCGCGGGGAGAATGGCTGGTCACCGTGAACTATCGGCTCCATTTTCTTGCTTGTGATTGACTTGGCCTTTGCGCTACCTCTGACAAATTCCCTGGCTCTGTCCAAGGGTTTGTAAAGTCCAGCCGCGGCGTTGGCTTGTTGCTCCTGGGATTTCTTGTGAACTTCAAGATGACGGCCCTTCAAACGAGCAATTAAGTTTGTCGTGTCGGAGGGTTTTCCGCACGACGCCCTCTTCACGTTACTCCCTTGCAAATGTTGCACAAAGCAAATCGGCATTGGGGGAAAAAAAAGCTCTGATCGACGGACATCGTTCCCTCTTCAGCGTCGAACCAACACACAATCCTCTGCATAGCTCACATACCGAAACATGTTTCATCTAAAAAAAAAAGGCAGCTGCTATGCAGACGCTCATCTGCTCAAATGTTGTTTTTCATGTCGATTCACTTTCACTCATCTGACCGATTCTGAGAGTTCGATTAAAATTATGAACATCAGCCATTAAAGATAAGATTTTCAAGTGCGTCATGCCTCCTCAAAGCTTTACCGAAGATAAAACCAGGCACCAATCACAACATGTCACCACATAAAGAGTGGAGTGACATACATTGTGCTTTACACTCAGATAATCTGCAGCTGCAGTCGTAAACATGGAGTCTTGGATGGAGAGGAAGGATCTTTCTTTTTGACTCCAATCTCATTTTTTCTATGAGCTGTCGTAACTAGTAAATCATCGAGAAAGGGTCCGTATTCCAGAAAGGAATGGAGCATTTGATTGCTCACAACATTGTAAACATCCCATCAGCCTCGAGCTGCAACCTCCCCTGGTGGCGCGTCAGGGTTCAACCTGTCCGCATCCCATTAGATGAGCGGATGCACAAGCGGGGACATACATCATTTTTTTCCCCTTGATCCCGGCGGCAGTAGCCCATCACACAGTCTAATATAAGCGCCGTATGAATGCCATCCATTTCTGTTAGAGTGATCAAAAGCAGCCGGACACTGGGGAAACACTGGAATGAGGACACAGTGGTTCGCTGATGGGATCGCTTCAACTCACAGAGTGTGAGTTATAGCTTTGACCCACAACTCAAAGGGGGTCAACTGCACAAAGCTGACAAATTGAGGAGTCGTGAAGGTGCTGAGGCTCAAGACAACTCAATATGCTTCAACTTGGACAGAAAGAAGCACCTGCCAGTGATCGGCAAACAGCGGCTCGCTGATGCCATTAAGCAAATGTATAGGCGGGAATGCTGCTGCATGGCCCAGGGAGTCCCTTAGGTGCCTCCCGAATTCAATGTACGCACTCAGAAACGGAGTGAAGCGAAGCAAGGTGGTAACAGTGATTTCGATTTGAAAGGACACTTTCTTAGAAAAAAAAGGGGAGCACCTGTTTGAAATATGTGATCGGGGGCCATGCATCAGAGCCGCTGTAGTAATACTGTGCAGTCAAAAGGTGTTATGGGTTTGTTGAATCACGCCCCAGCTGGGACAGGAACCTGCTCCTGCATTTGTCTCTGAGGACCTTCTTTGCTGCAGGGAACCGTTTAAGATGGCACCGTCTTTTTTCCCTTTGTACCGGGCTCGTGTCCCGCCGACATGATTCCTCAACACCTTATTCCCCCATGAATCTTCACCTTCCTGCAGCACAAACAGTCACATTTTCAGCCTGAGCTTTGTATTCTTTTTTTCCTTTTTTTTTTTTTTTAATTACCACATTGACCTCCAGGTAGCAACACAGCTGAAGCCTGATGGAAGGAAAAAAAACAAAAAAAACAAGCCGAGGTGCGAGGATTAAACCTGCGAAAATTATGATACAAGGAGATGCTGACTAACTGATACTGATTAGATTGTAACACCTTTGTGTTTCTCTCCCCGCCGCTGCCTGCAATTTATTCCCCTGGATGCAATCAGCGAATCAGATTATGAGCACCAAAGTTTAGCTTTTTCCACTTTGGTCACAGTACTGTGATTAATTACCAAATCCATCAAACAAATAAGGCCTTGTTGCAACAAATTGCTGCAGACTTTAATGTCTCCAGAACGGTTGATAATGCAGAGATAATAGGGCGAGGAGAATAGATACTTTATCAACATTTATGAATCATTTTCAGCAAATAACAAGCTTGGAATGAATACAGGATTATTTTCCGTGAGTCATTGAATTGCCTCCATCTGCATTGCTCTTTATGCAGCACACAATTCAAGACCCTCCATGTGACATTACCATCGCATGCGAAACATGGCGTGGCACATGGCAATGTGGTTTATGCTACAGGGACAACAAGGTGAAAAGGTGACGCCGACGCCTGAAAGCAGCCGGCCTCGATGACGTCGGCGATAAACCCGGACTGATCGCGGGCGACTGAAGTCGGGACGAGGGGGGAATGATTTACGATGCCCACTTTCAGCATCACAATTACCCAAAGCTGATGTCTGGCACCTGTCATCTACAGTGTAGATCAAAGTTGGGATTGCTGAGGGTAATCGCCTGGCCTGCTCTTGAATGTATCTGGACTGACAGGATCGATGGAGGGAAAACACAGAGGTCTGTTATAGGGGACACTGTTCTATTGATTTACCACCGCAAAGTGCCGCGGCCGCCCTGAATAAAAATTTGTTGGTGAAGTCTGAGGAAGGTGGAGGAAAAAAGGCCGACAGAGATGGAAGGTGGGAGACGTGGAGGGTGGGGTGGGGGGTGGGGGTGGGGGGAGGGAAGGGGGTGAGGGTGGGGTTGTAATCTGCTTACTGACATTAAATGAGAAATTTCAACCTGGGTGTTTAAGAGGAGAGGTGACTAAGCGAGGTTGTGCAAAGGTCACCCGCGTTCGCAGTTAGTGGGAATGCCAGGTGAAGTTAATTAGAGCGCCATGGCCTTTCTGTTGGATTTGCACCCACAGCGGCCCACAAGCACCATGGGCAGCCCGGCAGAAGGTGAGCGACTGGTATGTTTGCGCTTTAACCGGCCTGCTCCGCTAATGTGAGGGTGATTATTCTGATGAGCCTTTTCTTGCAGATGCAGCGAGCTGTGCGACTCCGCTCTGTCTCTCCTTTTGCTTTGCTTCCCATTAGAAGACGTGTTATTTGAAGAGAAATACGCAGCATATGGCACAGCGCAACTCGGAGCCGGGGTAATGGCAGCCATCTATCCTTGCCATCGAGGAGGACGGAGCTACAGAGATGTGAAAAGGCAACGCTGTCTCCATACTAAACAGAGGGGAAATGACAGTCCATGGGTTCTTAGGCAAAGTCTCGAAACTCAAAACAAAGGCTATCGCTCAAGCGCTGGGCCGTTCTTATCAAAACTCAGCCCGAAATCGAGTCAATCAGTGTCAAAACCGAGGCACCAAAAACTAAAGTGTCCAGACTGAGTTTTCTGTCCATTAATCCCGGAGCAACTCTCGAAAGCGCGGCCCCAGACGAAGCGTTAGTGGCGGAGCTGAAATGTTTCCCGTGAATGGCTTTAACTGGAGCGAGGGCAGCCAGGCAGGTCCTGTAGCAGGAATCCCGGTGCCTCTATTTGCAGCGTGATTAGCTTCTAAGTATATCTTGACATCAGTGAGCGCCGCTCGGCTGTTTGCAACGGTTCGCCCCTGCGACGGCAGGAGAACGACAGCGAGTTCTGACAGGCCCGGCTCTAACCCGGTGCTGTTTGTGGCAGAGCGCCAGCGCACAGATTGCCCACATGACACCCTCACGCTGACACACACTGAGCACGATCCCACGAACTGGCCAAGAAGCCGTTGTTGAAAGCAAATCAGAATCGCAACACCCGGCAGAATAAATTTTGCTCCCAAACGGGGAGGGGGGAAAAAAAATTCCCTTGTCACAAGATTTATTTGTGGCCTCACTGGCCGGCGTTGTAAAGCCTCAGCAGTCGATATCCTATAAACAAAATACAGTACAATAAACAGGCCTATAAAGATATTGAGCTGTTATCAAGTTGTACATCTTTCCAGCTAAATCAAGCTGCAGCGGCTGTGTTGCTGGTTTGGGCAGGGATCAGACAGACTTTGGTTCTGTATTCAGACGGCGGTGCCATTTGTTAGCGGGGCAGAGGTAATGACTGTGTCCATACATGCAACCTCGGGCTGGGCTTTGGTAATCTCTCTTTACCAGAGCGTGGCACTGCCAACACAGCCGAGGAAGCAGCGAGGGGAGGGTGGGGGGGGCGGGGATTGGGGAGGTGGGCAGGGGGGGGGGTGCCAGGTGTGCCGCCCTCTGCGGGTGCCCCCCCCCCGCG
>JASSRZ010000053.1:9921281-9940381 GCA_032164315.1 Malacoctenus gilli | reverse complement strand
CCCCCCCCCCCCCCCCCCCCCCCCCCCCCCCCCCCCCCCCCCCCCCCCCCCGCAGCCCCGTTTGGAGGGGTCCAGGCTGGTCTCCCAGGCAACCCTTCTTCAGAAGACACTCCTGATTCATCCTGTGCACCCCATCACACGCACGCGCTCACGCGCACGCACGCAGCCTGGCACACAGTGGCACACAGGGCGGTGAGAATTAACCACACCTTCAGGAGATGGGAGTCCTCATATCTGAGGAACAAAACACTATCATCACCAAACTATTTAATTGCACAGATGGTACTTTACAAACAAGCAGATTATGATAATTTGCTTTCCTGGGCTTGCATTAACCAGGGACTTACTTGGCAATACGAGGCATTAATTAAAAAGGTAGTTTTATGCTTGTAACTCAAAGTAAAGCACATATTCAAAATAACAACAATAATTGTTGTCGGCTGGGCTAATGAGTACATGTTTGGTGGGTTACAGTGTGAGAGAAGCTGCCAGCTGAGCGCTCTGCAGATACATAATTCATGAGAAAACCTTCATTTTCATGTAACCTTAGAAACTGACCATTCGGATACCAATCTATTCTGAAAAAAAAACAAACAAAAAAAAGAGAAAAACAAAGCAATGCACCAGCAAAGAACCTTCATAAAATATTTATGGTCAGATTCTTTACTTTCGTGCCCACAGAACTTTTTTTTTCATTAGAAGAAAGCTTTTATGAATTTGTTCTATCAGGATGAGGACGAGTTCAGAGGATCAATGTCTTTTTCTTTAATCAATGTTTGATGGCGCTTTTTTAATGTAACTTTAGAGCCTTTAGGTTTTTCTAGTGACTGATGAGCGAGACACGGCGCTGCAGTGGCTTCGTGCTCACTCCTCACAGTGAGGAGCTTCGGGTTGGGCAGTGGGTCTGTCTGGGTGGGGTCTGCATGTTCTCCCTGCACCTGCGTGGGAGTTTTTTCTTCAGGTACACCAGCTCGCTCCCACAATCCAAACACACACACACGCACGTCGGGCACACTGATGAATAGCAAATGCAAATTTGTGTGAATGTCTTTAGGTGGGTGGCAATTGTGTCAGAGTGTATTAGCCCCGGTGCATTGTGCCCAATGACAGCTTTGATAAAAGCAAGGCAAGTTTCTTTGTATTGTGCTATTCAGACACGAGGCAATTCATGGTGTAATACAGACTTCAGGAATGTAAAAACATGAAAAGAATGCAAAAAAAAGAGAGTGCAACAAGTAGAAATAAATTAAAACAAAGTGGTGCAATGAAGTAAAAGCTGGCCAGAAGTTAAATTCACCTGAAAATTAGGTTTTACGAGACTGAATGAAATTCTGTCCCTTGTTTTTTTCCTTCTGTCTGGCTTTTTTGGTCCATTTATTTGTCCTGAATTCATTTTTTTGTTTTACTTCCCGAGCATTATGTTAATGCTTTCTTTGTTTTAGCATTTTTCTTCAAGTCTCCAACAAATTCTTTAAAAAACACAACTTTTTTCCCTTGTGCAGATGTTAGTTTCAGGGTTTGCGTTTCATGTGTGCCACGTGTATGTAAACATGTGCAGATGAGAGCATGTGCACATATGTGTACTTTTGCAGTTGTTGTACCCCCTGTGAAGATAACATACTGGGGTATTATGTTTATCATGTTTTGTCAAACACTGTGTTGCATTCTTGTCGTGAAGCCTGCTTGTAGATGAAGGGATGGACAGATGGATCGTTTTTTTCCCCAACAAAAACTCTGTTCTCATCTGAAGTAAAAGCAAGCTTTAACAGATCCTTCACCTTGAGCAAACCGCTCCTTTCGGAGTGCCCAAAATAAATCCAGATTTATATACAGCGTTAAATTTACCCCGAGCGTGTTTTATCTGCTCATTATTTCCCCGTTATATTAATCTTACAGAATGACTTGTCCTCATTTCAAGGAACACCGCTAAGTGAAGGTGGTGGAACAGCAAAATCAAAACAAAGAAACAACAAAGTAAAAGTTGCTATCTTTCATTCATTGACAGATTCGGAGCATCCATTCATGAAAACATTAAAAACTGGCACCTAATCGGCAGAATCAGTTGCTCCTAAAATAAGACAGTGAGAGCAACAACAAAATTTTCCGAAGGTGTCAAATTTTTCTGTTGAGAGGAGTTAATTGTTGCTTGGTTCTTGTTTCAGTGCGTCTGCAGGCTCACGACTGGAGCTTAAACAGGTTTAAACAAGTTGTAAGAACTTTGTCTTAGTTTTTTAATGTTCAGACATCAAGAAATATCTTTGCAACAAACAAATACTTTGAAAATATATTGGAACCAAAATAGATTTCCTTGAATAATGAATTCGTGCGAGACTTAACTAAAGCCCCCCCTGGAATTAAGCGGCACCGTGTTCACAGCACTGCGGCTGTTAAAACTTCTCAGACGCAGACTGAGAAAAGTCAAACAGCGAAAACAGAACGGGGATTTTTAGGCCGAGTTATCTGAGTCGCTTGATCATCGAATGGAAAAAACAGCCTCTGAAAGTGGCTTTATCGTGAAACCGATGATGAGGCAGAGAATCCCGTTTTACTAACATGTTCATTTCATTCGTTTCTGTTCAATTAAAAGATTAGAAAAGGCGATGCAGCTCTAATTGAAACTTGTCCTATTGACATTACAGGCTCGGATGGACAAATTTCTAATTAATTAAGTTGAATAGAGATTAATTCAAGCCTAATCCTGCCATGTACTGTATTTATCTCCATTAGCCACACTGAGTACATGAATATCTTTCAACAGGCAAATCGGGCATGTCCAAATCCAAGCATGATAATGTGGTTTCGGGAGCACATACAGTACGCCGGGGCCAGAATCCGTGAGATGCTCTAAAAATACATTGGAAAAAACTGTGAAAGAACTGCTGGGAAGAGCTGCTGAGGAGCGAAATCAGGGACGTGCGAGGAGAGGGAGGCAGATGGCCACCTCCGCTGTGAGCACGCCGAGACAGACAGGCAGGCCCGGAAAAATGCAGTAACAGCCCCCCTACAAATGACACCCTGAGAGACTGGTGTCGCAACGCACAACACTAATTCCACTGCTCGGACTCTGCAGTGAGAGCCTGACTCCCACTTACACTGTCAACGGAAAGGTTACTTTTGAAAAATGGGGCCCTCACCATGATTTAATTCACTGACTAACCCCAGGAAGAGGGGCCTTTCCCCGGGGGAGGCGGTGCGATTCAGACCGAGATTACACTTTGGTTTGGGTCTTCTCTCCTCCGCCTCCCTCGCTTTCACACAGATACGGCGTCACGTGCCACCGCGCGTCGTCACAGAAATTCCCTTTCAATTCCATCATGTGATGAAGCAGGAAGGAGGCGGAGCGAGAGCGGCTCCGGCGGGCGGGTTTGTGCCGAAAATACGAGCGGCTAAACAAGGAAAATACAGCCGTTCCTTTCCATATGGCAGAGGTGCGCAGCGTTTAGAGGCTCCCCCGCCAGATAACTTATGGCCTCCTATGAAAGAGCCGGTCCTTTTGTTTCTGGCATTCAATAACATGTCGAGTGACTGCAGTCTTCTTCAAGTCAATTACAGGGGCTGGCACGGGGAGCTTCTTGAAAGAATGGTGCATCAGCCTACGATAAAAAGTCAACCTTCAGGACAAGAGGCAATAAGGTTTCCTTTTGGGCTGACGCCGGCCACAATGGGCTCTGTCTGTCAAATTAATTAACCTGGAAACCTGTTTAATTCCCAGACTTAAATGAAAGGGGTGGGTGTATCCACCGGAAAGAAATAACTCCGGCGCACGGTGGTAATTGCATGTCGAGGTGATTTGTTCGAAGCCACGCAGGCCACCAGCCTGTTTGGAGTCATGCATATTCTGCGATGGAGGGTGAGGTGTTAATGTTGGATCAATGTAAGGGCAATGTTAGATTAGCAACACGAAGGTCAGTGAGCTGCTGGGCCCCCGTGTCTCAACTTGTGCCATCTGCTTTGGAATAACAAAATCAGCCTATCTCAGCTTTTCTTTATCACTGTGAGCAGAATCAGCGTCTATGAGGAGGAGAAAAAGGAGGCATTTTGTAATTCCACAGACACGCCGCGCGAGAAGACAAATGCTTACCTCTTGGGCTGTTTATGCCGGGGACAAAGCAGGTGCACTGCAGCTCGGGCGATAGACTCTCCACACTCTCAATTACGATTGTAATCCATCTGTCATACCTTCTCCCTTCTAATTATGTCTCTGTAAAGCTGCTGCTTTGAGCTCGCTATCCGTTCGCACTCTGGAACGTGAAAGATGGACAGATAATGCACAAGTGACCACTGGAATACATAACTGCAGCGGGGAGCCTGGCAACCCGAGGCTCTCCTCCGCGGGCTGTCTTTGAAATGCATGGGTTCTATGACAAAGGGTCCAGTCGGATTTTAAGTTGCGTGGAGACGAGCCCTTTGAGACGAGTGGAAAGTTTAAGTGGGAAAAAGACGTGTCGGAAAATATTAACCCGCTGCCGCGGTTGATTTTTCTCCTCCTCCCTCCTTCCTATAGACTTGACATGTACCTGCTGCTGAGTGGGAGCCACTGGGGTAGTGATAATGATTAGAGGTATTATATATGACAGTAATGGACCCAAAGGTGCTGACCTCCCACCCTACAGTCCTGGAATTTTCCAGAGACCCTATTAGAGGGTGACTGGGTCTTTGTTTTGATGGCTAACTTCATGCTCCGCTGGGCACACACATGATAAGTGGGTGCAGCTGTGTTAGTTAGCCAGGAGGACTTTCGCCACAAATTTGATTGTGATAGCAAATGCCTCCCGCCTTGTGTCTGTTAATTAGCCGACCTTTTGAGCAGCGCTGGACCACTGAATTATTTTATCTCAAGTGTCTTCACAGTGCAGCGCGAGGGAGGAGATTTTATCCATGGCCCCGCTGAATGACCAGTGCCAATTCCTCTTAGAGTGTGATTCTCTATGAGTGGAGCTAAGAAGACATTACTGTGCGAAGACAGACCGATGGCTCAGACTATTGTTCGTTGCACTTTTTATGGACGAAGAGGAGAGGAAAAACTGAGCGATGGGGGAGGGAAAAAAGTCACCGATTGGCGAAAGGGGGATCAATCGTGCTGACAAACCTTTCGCAGGTTTTATTTCTCAGGGAAGACTTTGCAAATGTACATAAAACTAGTTACTGACGAATGAAAAATGGAACGATAACTTGAAACGGATCGATAAGCAGTCCCCGATAGCTCTGAATCAAGGATTATACATCGATAAATAAACCGGCACCATGGTAAGGTAAAGCAATCTCTCCAACCGGGCGATGAAAACATCAATACCACAGTTGCGTCCGCACAACAAACATCCAGGCTGCCGCCACCAGCAGCAGCTCATCTTAGCGAGCCGTGAAGTCTGGAATCGGCCAGCCGGGTTCCGTCCAAAGGTAACAAAGTCGGCGAGCTCCTCTAAATCTGACAAGCAAACAATTAGATCTCATTTGTTTTGTACACACAAAAGCTGAAATGTAAAGAAAACAAGTGGCGTTGTTTTGGCACGGTGGGTCATGGGTGAAACTCTGTTTAACTGGGAAGTTTTTCAGGCAAATTTTATCGTAACCACAGTGATTAAGAAAAATCGACTGATTTGCTCATTATCGCCGCGCCTTGACTGTACTGCATGCACCTTGTGTGTCAGGGCACGTCGGGAGAAACAACTCCAATTCTGCGGAGGGGAAAACAGCCGAGATGTTCAGAAATGAGTTTTCGCGGCGCTGATTAATTTTGTGATTTAAAGCTGCGAGGGCACAACGAAGCTCCCTTTGGACGCGAGGGCGGTCAAGATAATGCCACAGCAGCAGTTTTAGGACAATTTAGCACTGGAGAGGGATGCCCCTTAAAGTTATCTCAACAACTTCACCCCCGCTGCTATAAAGAAAGCCAGCAGGCACAGTGGTAAAGTGGCTCGCACTGTCACCGCACAGCAAGCAGGTCCCCCGAGTTAACCTGCTGCTGGACAGGGCCTTTATCTTTGGAGGTTCAGAGACGGGCTCATCAGGTCAATTGGCGAGTCTGAATTATCTCTGGGTGGGACCGTGCGCTCCGTGGGGGGATTGTGTGTCTCTTCGCGTTAGCCCGGCCGACGGACCGGCGACCTGTCCGGGCTGCATTCCGGGTTGGCCGGGATGGGCTCCAGCCATCCGTGACCCTGCTCGGGATAAAGCTGGTAAAGAAGATGGATGGAGTCATGAATTGGAAGCCAGAGGAACCCGCTACGCTCGCATGGAAAAGTTTGGGGGTCAGCTGTTGTGGAGCAAAGATAATAGAGATACCAAGAGCTTCTCCAAGCTGCCAAATACACGTGGGGGGGGGGGGGCGGGCAAAACAACATCTTTTGTTTCTGTTCCACCAACAGAATCGTGTTGGCTCAAATCCTCTCACATAGATGCCAAAGCTAACACGACCGCGTCCGTCCAAACAACACTCACCTGCAAATTCACACAAGGTCCCAACTCATCTGAAAGTTGATTGGTATAAATTGAAAAAACGTAATCATGTTTCAGCGTCATTCGGACTGACCGTAAACACAAAGTATCCAACGATTTCCTTTCATTTTATGGACTCGAAAAAAGGATCAATAAGTTGCCCCGAATACTTTGAAAAAATAACTAGACATTGATGGAATAAACAGAAGTAATGTAAACATGTAAACATAGCTCAGCCAGTTGTTTTCAGTTTTCCTCGGTGCATATTGTTGAAAGTGTTTCGACAGAGGAAAAAAAGTCTTTGGTGTTCAGAGTCAAACGGAGACACTCAACACGAATCTTACTTCACCTTCAGCAGGAAGCTAGTGCGAGAGCTTGATCTTCTTTAATGACATTATACTTCATAATCACCTCATTATCATTTCCGAATCAACACATCGACACGTTTCCCTAACTAGGAATTTCCGAACATGCTTAGAAGCAACATTTGACTGACAGAAAACTGATAAAACAACCTCATAAAACTCAATTACTGAAAAAAGTCAATAATTTTTTTCCTTCCTCCCCCCCTTTGAGTTTTGTGCTGGATCCTGTCGAGCATCTTTACATCGAGCCCGGCGCATCTTTACTCGATATTCCTGTGTCCTCTTAAATTGTGCAAAGCTTCATACTTCTCTCTGGGATTTCTTAGTTATTTCTTCACAGAGAGAACAGACAGAACCATGAAAAAGAGATAAAAACCCGCACAAAGCTGAAAAAAAAAGAAAAAGAAAATCACAACGTTCTCTCAGTACAAACTGTGCCGCTGAACAGTCTTGATCTATGATTGCGATTTGTATTCAACAACAGCTCGCTCTTGTTGGGAATTGATTTCGCTCCCCACTGTAAGCACAGTCCCACAATACGAGCCTTCTTTAAACTACATACAGTCGCTCCAAATAAATTGCACCGTTGCACCCGTGCGGGGACACGACGCGGGGCCGTTCTTGGATTCCCAACACCTTCGGGCTTTTCCACTCCTCAGTCCGTTCCGACGCGACCGCTAAATGTCAGCTTGTTTAAATGGGCCAATTTTGGCAGATTAAAACAATCTTCATGGTAATGAAGACGCCAACACACGAGACGCCGCACATGCTGCACTGCAGATGGGCGTCGTGACCTCATCATCGTCCCTTTCACTCTGGCAGGCGAGCCTCCGAGTTTGTTATTCATTTCAATTTATGTTTTGGCAGCTGGTCACAAACCACGACAGCGAGTTACCGACATGTTCTGCATTGTGCACGTCTGCCTTCTAACTTCTTCTTCTTTTCTTTTTATTTGCTTCGCCACTATTAAATCTAAGGTTGCACGAATGAGCTCATTGTTCGATTTTTCACATGAACTTTACATTTGAAACAGCGTTGTTGTCATTAAAACCGTGAGAGTGGATTATGCCTCGGTGTCTTGAATTAACCGCGGTGCTGTTTGTGTTGCAAAGAGAGAGAGAGAGAGAGAGAGAGAGAGAGAGAGAGAGAGAGAGAGAGAGAGAGAGAGAGCGAGAGAAAACATATTTTCTTCATCTTATACAGCTCATTACCATATGGAGCTGCTAGCGAGGACTGCGGTGGAGGGCAGGCCTACTTATTTCAGATAAGTGCCCCTGCAGTCTTCACCAGAGTTTGAAAAGCGTACACAAAGGTACACACACAGACACACTCGCACACATTCCGAATGAGAATTTGCTTAGTCTGAGAGCTCGCCGCCGTGCAATTCATCATGCACATGAATTAATCTCTCTCACTCATTAAGTGGAAATTAACGGTGTTACAAATTACTGTGCATGGATATCACATAAGGTGGAATAATAAATCACTACCTTTATGCACGAACGCCATATGGTTCAAATGGCACTCACGGCGGCATACTGGGGTCTCACCTCCCTTAGCTGGAGGCTGTGCACAATTAAAACAGGTTCAAGTTTTAAACCCACGGTCATTTTGGCCATGAGGAATGTGCGCCGTCTGACGGTAATCCCCGGGGTTTATCTGTTCAGGGAGCTCAGAGCGCCACGGTCCCCAAGTAACCCCCCCCCCCCACACACACACACACACACACACACACATACACACACTCCTGTCTCTCAACCTCGGTCTGTCTCCCTTTAGACTCCCCATGGCCCAGTGGTCCCAAGGGAACACTGTGTGGCTGGAACTCTGGGTCACAAAAGCAGCCTTTCTCCCCCGGGTGGGTGCACCCTCGTTACACTGGGTCCCTTCTGCTGGCAACCCAGCTGATCCCTCGCATACGGAGGGAGAAAGGTGAGGGGATGCATATATTCATCCAAAGCTACCTTCTGGGTTACATTAGCCGTGGATTGTTTAAGATATACGATGGAGATAAGAAGAGCTGCGGTTAAGTCGGGCCGCCTTCCACCCCCCGAGTGACATCTACTGCTGAGAAATCACATTTCCAAGTGAAAGAGAGAAACAGCGAGCGCAGTGTGTTTACAGAGTTTGGAGGGAGGAATGATTGTGTATTGTGGAATTTAATGGGAGCCCGACAGTGTCAAGTGAAAGTGAGTCCTGTCGACACAGGGCACAGCACAATACAGACGGAGCAGAATGGGGCTTCTTATGGTTGCTTGGGGATTGAATAAAGCCCAGTTCATTTGCCGCATATCACGTTTTGTTACATGATTTCCCACAATTCCTCATATTTCATCCATGGCGATGGCAATGGGAGTTTTATATCCTTCCTATTTTTTCCACCTTTCAGCCCGCTTTAAGCTCCTCTGTGTCATGATGGTGTTTTTTTTTCTCCTCTCGGAATTCCTCCCTTCTTGCTTTCAAGCTGAAAATCAAATCTATAAATCAAAGGCAATGGGAGAAAGACGTGGGGACTGAAGGGCATTTAAATCCTTTCAGAGTTCCCGAAGCTGCGGAGAGCGAAATAAACAGGAAATTAAAATGGAGCCGGGAATGGCAGCAATCCCTCCTTTCAGGGGATTGAAACCAGGTGCGTTTCCTCACACTTCCCTCTGCTTGATATTCTGATCCGCTGGGAACAAATTGCTCTCGCTCCTTATTAATTACTTTAAAAAGGAAACAAATTAAAGTCTATGAAAGGCGCCAAAAAAAATCTATCACTGATTTTTCTGATAATTTAGTGTACAAGTGTTTTTTTGGGGGGGGGCTATAAATTGCGGATCATCAAAAAGGTTTTCAGGACAAATGTGCGAAAATGAATCCTCCAGCTTCAAGGCTGTCTTCAATTTACAACTTGTTCAACATCATGTGAAACTGAATCACTGGCTGTGTGTTTTTGCGCAGAACAAAGTTGCTGGCTGACCCAGAGTGTGAACCTGTTTTGAATAAAAGCATATAATTAGACGGAGTGCAGCAACCACTAAGAAAACAATTCAACTAGCAGGTGTTTTTCTTAACTTAATGGTTCCCCGCCTGGAGTTCAGGACCCACTTTAGGGGTCCGCAGGTCACGCGGATCACTCTGTGGTTGTTAAACTTAAAATTGCACATTTCAAAGAAAACCAGAATGTGGCTCTGGAAAACTGCACTTTGCTTTGATCGATTGCACGATCCAGGAGCTCGATTAAAACCACCTGCACAAAAAACAGGATTTGAGAGCCCATCTTTGAACGAATGATGTTGTTACCGTCCATAATAGTAATCACGCATATAACGAATCCAAAAGAAAAAGAGATTGAATGTTTTGCCCACTTTAGTTTCTGTGAGAAGTATCCATGTTGATGGCGTGAGGCGAAATGGTGGCCGTTGCCCCAAAAAATGTTTCAATCAAGTTGTTTGTTCCAATCATGGTCCAGCAAGAACATTTAGGACATTTTGCTGAATATAATCTACCAAAGTCTTTTGACAGCAAAACTCTTGGCACATAATATGCTTTTTTTTCTACAGCTGCAACATTTCTAGTCAAGTAAATCTCCAAAAACTCTTTGTCTTTGTGAAGGTCAAAGACATTTTGATGATCGCCCTACACTGTTTTGCATAGCTTGTCAGCACTATTCAGTGGGATGTGCCGGAGGGGACCTTTCCCAGCCCCGTTTCTACCAATGAATTGTGCTTCCCAGCTTTATTTTGAAGGCTCAGGCTCTTCTGTGTTGCTGAGAGTGTGTGGTTGTACTCGTGTGGCTTCGCTATAATGTCCACAGCCTTCCTTAGAGTCGATTTGGGGGTTTCAGGTTATAAAAGTTGCATTAACTGACCGTAGCAGATGTCCACAGCTAATCCATTGCAGCAGGATGACTGTACTCTACAGCAGTAACAGATAAACTCTTGTTTATTCCTAATCACAATGCTAAATGTTAACATTTAGGAGATTAGCACCTTTTTCTTTTCTTTTTTTTTACCAGGTTTTCTTATGGCATTAGCAATGCAACATTTGCTGATTAGCACTAAATACAAGCAAGCGTTGATAGAATATGAAGAATCATTGTGGTGAAGCTTTTTATTTTCAACTGTTGACATCACGTTGATGCAAAAAAAATGCGAGGAAACGTCTCATCTCAAGGTTTCCACATTTCACCCAGAGGGGCTCATAAATAAAGAGTGCTGCAGAAAGGGGTCCTAAATCCAGGAAATAAGTCAGCACTCCTGCACTTCCAGTTCCCCCATCCTGAACTGTGAAGGATTTCTCTCGGCAAGTTTTTCTGCTCGATGCAGGAAATACGGTCTGTCAGTGAGAGTTTTCAGAGCTTTTTGTGTCTTCAGAAAGGCAGCTGCTAACAAGTAGCGAGAATGTCACAAAAGCCTGACGGGATGCTGTTCACTCGCTAACCGTTCTACTTCAAACTTATTATTTTATAGAACAGAGGAAGTCACACAGGGAAGGAAATGTGTTTCTAAAAGAGGTTATTGTGTAAAATTAAATGCGGGAAATGTAATGGTTATGGCATGTAACTATGCTATGTAGCAACTCATTTCTCGCCTGACGCTAGTTAGTCAGCTCCAGCGACACTGTTCAGGCTTCACAAAGCACAAGAGTGGTGGCAATTCTGAAAGAGTCCTGCTGAACAAAATGTGCAGTGCTTTTAAAAATTTATACAGGGGCCTTTTTTTTATGCAACCTTTAAAGCTGGCATCAAACTCTTATTCTTGCTTTTGTTGAGTGTTCGAAAATGTCTTCTTTCTTTCTTCTTTCTTTCCTTTTTTTTTAACATCTACATCATACCGTGTACAAGATTGACTCAAGAAATGACCAGTCACAGTAACAATGGCTGGTAAATTAACAGTCCTACGAACGTCATCAGCGCTCATCATGAGCGGGATATCTGGGGATTGACTTTGAGGATCCCGATCCGCTCCAGGCCTCGGTTGCTCTTGTGCACGC
Source organism: Malacoctenus gilli (assembly GCA_032164315.1). Classification (NCBI taxonomy): domain Eukaryota; kingdom Metazoa; phylum Chordata; class Actinopteri; order Blenniiformes; family Labrisomidae; genus Malacoctenus; species Malacoctenus gilli. The sequence goes on along the minus strand of JASSRZ010000053.1, from coordinate 9,928,604 downwards.
GACGGCTTTCGCCCTTACATTTTTTCGTCCCCGCAATACTCGCAGAAACAATTCCACCAACAAATCCTCACCCTTTGGATTCCTTCCATCCTTGATGGGGGGGGATTAAAAACTTCATCACAATCCAGTGGAAAAAGTTGTCGAGACATTTCCTTCCAGCGGACTGACACTATCGTTCCCTGAGCTGCGCACCGAGCGCAGCTATAAAGGACCAGTTGTCTTTCAGTTTCGCACAAGGACATCTCACCAGACCGATGAAAGGAAACCAATTATGATTTTTTGCGCTCCAAAAGTCGTTACATTAAACACACTGAGACGACATTTAGCTGAAACCTGACAAATGACACATTCGGCTGTAATACATGAGTCTCCCTCCTACATCTGTGTGGAAAGAAAAGCAATCACAGGCAAACATTATGAGTCATGTAATTTCTGACAGCCTCTTTGCAGAATTTTAATTAAAGCTAAGCCTAATGGCTGTGTATACATCACAGCCTCTATGATCACCTCGGCAATGTTATTGATTAAATCCCCGTAGATCTTTTCACATTACGTCGAAACTGGTATTGATATTGAACATTAATTTCAGGCAACATTTCTCAATCAAAGAAAGGCCAGAGGCCCCACGCTGCACAAACACAAATAGATTTACTGCCCGCGGTGCATAAATCAATATTTTCCTTCGTCGGGTTGACGCGCGAACGAGAAATCCAAAACTCAAACATAATCACATCAGAATGACCGTTGTATGAAAAATGATACGTCTGGTTCTTTCTCTCAAAAAGACTCCTATACAATAAATTGCGCCCCCGTCAAACTGAAGTTATAAATCACGGCACTCCGAAGGCAGAGGCAGGAATGAGAGACATGCTTTCCTTTTAAGTGGAGGCTTACAATTGAACCTCAGGCAGTGGAGTCCATAAATCGCAGCATCAATTATTAACTCAAATCTGTTTTAATGTGCCAAAAGAAACCCCAGCGGGCAAGCTAATGCAACGAGCAGGAAACGAGGAGAACAGATAAAATGACCAGTGTGGCCGGCGTCGGCCCCCTTTCCACGTCGTTGCTGATCCAGAGTGCAGGAAAAGCATCAGGCACAAAGCCCTGCTGTCAGACTTTAGGGGCCATCAGGAGCCATATTAGCAGCTAAATAATAGAGAATTCCATTCATTTGAGAGTGGAAATATGTCGGGAGATTGAGCCGGCAGGGCGTAATTGATGAGCCGCCTCGGACGCGGCGGTGCACCGGGGAGTCCGGCGCACCGACAGCATCTCCACGCCTGCTCCCAGGATGCTTTTAGAAAACATGCGCGCTGAAGTTTACAAGGTGATACCAGAGAGTCGAAAGTGCACCGAAAGCAAACAGCACACCATTAGGAGATGACCTCAGCAATCACAACGCAGCTGCAGGGATGTGTGTATATCATGATCACAGGCTGAGACCAAAAGCAAATAGAAATTCATTCCCTTCAGGGTCAGTAATTTTCTGTGCAGTTCATTTTGCAGTGAATGTTTTTTTTTCCTTTCCAAGGGTTTCATTAAGCTGTTCAAGATGCCCACACACACACACACGCTCAAACGCACACACACACTGAGGACACTGTTGGCGCAGAGCTTTTGCAAGAGGAATTCAGGTAAACATCATTCATCATCATCTCACATCAGTTTTTGCTAACAAAATTCAATTACGTGAAGAGGCAGGAAACAAAGAGAAAACAGAGACTTGGCGGAGACTTGATGTCGGAGCTTTGAGGGGAACAAACCGAATGAAGAAGATACTTTTGCTCGTCTTCACTTCAGGAAAATGTATGAATCAAGTCGAGGCACTGATGACATTCTCCTTGCTTCCACTCTTTATTATTTAATTATTCATCATGTTTTCAGAATGGGGGGGGGGAAGCATACTGATGTGGGAGCAAGCCCTAATTTTGAAAAGTGGTGCTTGCCAGCACACAGCGGCAACCCAATTCCCATCGCTCTGTGTACATGATGCAAAACCTGTAACTGTTTTGGATTCTCGCGCATTTAAAAACGTTGCTCAGGGCCAACGATACCGCCGATGCGCATCCAGCCAGCCGGCGAGTTGTGGTTGTTCTTACTTATTTAAGCAATCGGCTTTATTTCCCGCCCCGAGATCACTGGGGAGGCTCTCCAGGACGCGCTCAGATCTCTTCCTTCATCTGACAGAGGAGGAGAGGGGAGTGTTGGAGATGAACACTGAAACTGTCTTATTAGTGCTCAACTCTCCTGCTTAGACTGCAGATTGACAGGGAGGGGAGAAAAAAAACGAGAGAGAGAGAGAGGGAAAAAAAAGAAAACGCGCTCATGCAGGCTGCGCCATAAACAGTGGCAGTGATAAATATCTGCTGTCACTTCCAACATGACTCACTTGTCTGAGTCTTAGCTTTATGGCGCACAAAAGAGGCTGGGGTAGAGCAACCACACTCTGCTGTGAAGTCTTTATCAGATTACAGATAATAGATGCACTCTATAAAATAGCTTATATTACCTGGGAGTGGTTTGATGCGCAACAAAGATCAGCAGCAAATCGTGAATAATGATCATAATTTCATAAAAAGCACAAGAAAACACTGATGCAGGTAAAAACGAAGTAGAAGCTCCTCATTACTCGTGGACTGGATGGCCCACTTTTGTTGTTCTTATGTTGGCGTCGGTAAACTATTACTGTTAACGTCTTCAAAGTGGCCACTTCAGACCAACACTAATCAACACGGGTCCGCTTGCCTGCCAGCCGCTTTTTATTTGGGTTTTCGCTGTGAAGGAGCCGCAGATTGTCGGTCCTGCAGAGCAAAGGGCCGGAGAATAAAGCTGCAGGAGAATTAATGGGCCTGACATGAATATACAGAAACCAATACTTCCTGCACGACTGTGCTCCATTACTGGTGCATTTCAGCTGCAGAGATGAGACTTCTTATGCAATAGGAACAACGCTGAAGAGTGGGACTTGTTTCTACGATTGCATTCAGAAGGGAAATAAAATTTGAAGGAATTCAATATGGATGCAAATCTCCCTGGAGAATTTTGAATGTCAATTTCTGCTCAAGCATTTTGTTGGAGTTGTATTGATTATGCAGGCAAATGTTTTGGACAGCAGGTGAAAGTCAAAAACACTCTTTTATTATCTAAAACACACCTATAGATCCAGCAGACTGTACAACACAATGAGGCAGATGTAAATCCTCCCTGACATGTCACAAACAATCAGACTCTTAATCATAGTTTGTCAATGTTGTAACCAGATCAAAAAAGAGATTTAAAGAGAAGAAAAAAGAAAAATGTGGTCGAAAAAGCTGAATCTGAATTGCAATAAAACCAATTATTCTAAAAAAGTTAATTTTGAGCAAATAAACCTGATTTTTTTTAACTTTAAAAGCTTCTATTCTCAAAAAGTGTGAGAATAAATACCAAACGCATGACTCAGTTGTTGCTGTTGACGACACGTTTGTTCTGTTCGTGAAGCTTTCCTCCCACAGCCCAAACGCATGCAAATCAGGGGGATTAATGACTCTAAATTACCCATAGGTGTAAGTGTGACTTATTATGTGAATCAGTGATCACAGTGTAATAAGTCTGTCCAGGTTGTTTTTCCTGCTTTTATTCCAGCAAATACTGTGAAAGACTCCTCAGGCACCTGAATAAGAATGAGAAATTGGAGGAAATGAATGGGTTTTTTTGCATATGCTTTCACATTCATGCAGCTAGCTGTCAAAAAACTACTGCCAAGCTCGGATCACTTTAATAAGTATGAAGTTGGAAACCTCCACATTACCTTGCAGGGGATTATATTAATTAGAGAGAAAGGTGTATTCAGCATCAGAGGGAATGAGTTATATGTCATCCTAATGTTCCTTTACCTCCAAAAGATTTTGGATGAATTAATTATTTTAGGTTTCCTTTTTAATTATCCGCTGATTCCCATATCAGAAATAAGGAAAAAATAATAACCGACCTAAAAACGGTTCTCGGGCCCACGACGCTCGAAAAATTCTCCTGAAAATGCAGGGAAAACTCCTTCAGTGCACCATATGACCACTCAGCTCCCGGTAAAGACCTGCCGCGTCCAAAATCCTTTTTTACGACCGATCTATTAACATTTACAACTCCAGACTTGAAGGCTTACACTAGAGGACATTTAGCTTCAGACACCGAATGAATTATAAAGTGAGAAAGTCATGACAATGTACAATATTTATTACTTAGTCCTTTTTTCTTTTTTTTTGTTGGACGGCCAGAGAAGTCTGCAGGAGTGTGGCTGTTCGAAAAAATATCAGCGGGATGAAAGAGAGAAGTCTGCAGAGGGTCCATTCATGAGTCTCTTGCTTAGAAGCGCGGCTCTGTGAAGCATTAGCCTGTGTGCTTTTCCGTTCTAATTAGAAACCGAGATATAATCAATGGGACTTAATTAAATCTTGTTTACTCATAAACATGGAGAATCCATATTTTGTCAAAAAAAGAAGAAAAAATATATAAATAAAGAAATGAAGGATGAAGCAGGGTTTTTTTTTAGGTGCCATAGGATATGTCAGAGCAAGTACACCTTTGAGTATTTCACAGTGACTACCTCCATTACTTCCAGACACAATGGGAGTGAAGTTGAATAGAAAGCACTACAGAATTCCTTCATTCTCATTTCCCATTACTGCGACAGCATGTGGAGCACATATGCTGCCAAACAGCCTTCGCAGCAACAACGAATCGGAGGAATCCTCCAACCTGGAGTCAAACGCTTCCTCCATTCAAAGGCAACGAGCGGCAGCAGAAACCACATAATAGTCCTGAAGTCGTGCGGCTTCGGAGAAGCGAATGTGAGCACGCGCTGCCGTTTGCAATAAGCCACTTTGTTTGTTGAAAACTCGCCAAGTGGCAAAAAAGCAGCTGCTATCCCCGCCGTCTCAAGGGGCTAGTTAATTTTAGAAAGATAATCTCTTGCAATATGCTGAGGGATTAAGACGTTAAAAGTCCCAGCACGGGAAGCCGATGAGGGTGTATAGTCACGGGCTGCAGGAGGCATCCGGTGCGTTTCGTGGCAAACACAGAAGCGTGTTAGTTCTCATGCTAATCGGCATGCAGATCAGGCAAAACAAACACCAGTTGTTCAATGACATGTCGGCGTAATTTGCCTCTACCCCTCTGTCTGCGAGCCACAAATGATCATGATGATGACTGCACTTCATCTTTCGGCTATTAGCATTGTCTCCCAAGGCTGTATTGCAGAAGTCTCTCATGAGATTCCCTGCAGGAAAGGAATGCCACTGGAAGGCAGGGGATGGACGCTCTATGGCTTAATCAATGTCATTTGCATATGCAGGATAAAACTAATCCTCATCAAAGGGAGGTTCTCCACCTGCGGCCCTTTCTTGTCCTTTCCAAGCAATCCCTCTCTTATTAAACGATCCCTTGACAATATTCACCTTGCCAGAGAGAACAAAGCTGCCTCGCGCTGCGTGTGTGTGCAGGGGGGAGAATGCTACAGGGACGTTTGGACAAGGTATGAAAGTGCGATGCGGCGCAGACAAAAAAAAGAAACGAGGGTGAGGCTGAGCTGAATGCTGGTGAGTGTGCAGAGCAGACCCGCCGTAATGCTGTTCGGGTCTGGAAGTCAACCAGACGGCGAGTTCCAGGTGAATAACAATGCGCAGGATTTGCGGGAATCAGGTTCAAAGTCTGCGGGACCACTGCGCGCCGAGGCCGACCACCCGCCTGCTTGTTGGACCGCCGCCATGGTTTTTAAAAACCCAGCCGGGGGTAACAGCCGGGGGTTCCCCCCGCTGTTTGTCAGCCCGGCTCGAATGCAACACATAACGTCGGGAGAAGGGGAGGGGGGGAGGAAAATAAGTTACACACCTGAAGCAAACCTAAGGATGGAGGAGGCATCTCTCTGTCGGAGGGATTTGTGTCACATTAGAGGGATGCTGAGCAGAAAAGAACTGGGTTTCAAAAGATCCCTTAAGGCCCCGTATTGTGCCGACAACCCCTTCCCGCTCACGGGATCCGTTCTGTATAAGATAAGCAAATTTACACTGGCAGACAAACGTGACATTTTCCTGGTGCAGGAGCTGCTTCAGAAGGAGGCTTCATAGGTGGGCAAGGCTGATAAGACGACAGCTGGGACTGGAGGATACTGGAAAAACCAGTGTGAAAAGGAGATGACAGAAATCAGCAAGAGTGGGATTTTTTCCAGCCCCCCCCCCTCCATTCTCCAACATCTCTTATGCAAGGAGCCATAAACAGGGTAAGGTTTGAGCAGAGGTGACCCGCCTGCACTACATCGGTGCTCCACTTCATGCTTATTCCTCTATGGTAATGTCGTCCCCGGGGTGCTGTTTGGCAGTCTTTCCTGGCTGAGGTTCATAAGAATCTCACCCTGTTTATAGGCTATCAAATGGATTACAGACTCATTATCAACGGTGCTGTGTGGCCACAGAGGCCCGTTGTTTACACCACATCCCCACCGTGTCAGCCACGACACCAAATTCCATGGCAGGAGTTTGTCAAGGTGCATGTGTTACTTTTGTGCGACTGTGGGCATGCACAGGGCACAGCGCACACAAAATGGCAGCGCCAAAGCCATGCCTGATCCAGTTTCACACCGCGTCTGATTCGTGAACTTGAAGCAAAGTGATTGGCCACTGAGTTTACCGACGGACCTAAACTTCACAGCCATGACGGGGATTTACCCTGCGCTACACAGCGGCTGTAAATAGAACAGATAAGGTTGAATAAAATCGGGGGGGGGGGGGGGAGCCTTCACTTTCATCATGGCACACAGGTGCTGTGCAATACAAACTTTGTCATGGCTCTGCATAACGATGCAATACAAAAAAGACCAACAGGAAGGAGCCGCAGTGCAATAAACAGATTCAACAAAGCCATATGAAAAACAGCAGGAAATAGAAGAGCTAAAAATGTAATTTAATGCCTTGTGCAAAATATAAAGACTCGCATTGATTTAACAGTGCGAGTAGCAGCAACATCTTGCGTTCTGTAATTGTGTGGTGAGTTTTTGGAAACAGGAGGGTCTCACCCCCTCGAATTTTTTAGGGGATTTTTCTGATAACTCACCCACTCAAAAGAACACCAGTGCTTTTCTATGGTTGGGGTTTGTAAAGGGTTAAGTTGCTCTCTGAAGACCAGCAGCAGAAGGTTACCAGCATTTCTAGTGGGAGTCCAGCCTTCTTCGGTGTCCTCAGGAAGAACAGCTGCTGCTGAGCCTTTCCCACTTGGGCGGTGGTGTGTGTGTGTGTGTGTGTGTGTGTGTGTGTGTGTGTGTGTGTGTGTGTGTGTGTGTGTGTGTGTGTGTGT
>JASSRZ010000053.1:9852931-9904670 GCA_032164315.1 Malacoctenus gilli | reverse complement strand
CACACACACACACACACACACACACACACACACACACACACACACACACACACACACACACACACACACACAGTGAGTGAGTGAGTGAGTGAGTGAGTGAGTGAGTGAGTGAGTGAGTGAGTGAGTGAGTGAGTGAGTTAGCAGACAAGTGGGCATTTGGGTATTTAGAACAGCAAATGAGCGAGTGATTGATCATTTGAGTGAGAGAGTGAGAGGGTGTGTGAGTGTGAGGGTGTGTGTGAGTCAGTGGGTTGGACAGTGATGAATCATAGAGTGAGCGATTGGGTGAATGACTGAATGAATGTGGAGGTGAGTGAATTAATAAGTTGGTGACTCAGTGAGATGGTCTGCGAGGGAGTGAACTGGAAGTGGAGTAGGCAAGTGGGCGAGTGTGAAAAGGTGTGAAAGTGAGCGAGTGAGTGAGTGAGTGAGTGAGTGAGTGAGTGAGTGAGTGAGTGAGTGAGTGAGTGAGTGAGCAGAGTAAGTGAAAGCCCTGAGCAGAGAGGGGTGGAGGGTGGAGGGTGAAGGGGGGGGGCTCTCAGTGAGGAGGTGGCGGCGGCTCAAAGGCAAAGCTAATTCACTGTGACAGAAATCAGAGCTGTCAGGACCACCGTGACCAAGCAGCATGGACAGCAAATATCCAGTCAAACCCACAGCCAAGTGAAGCGAGGGGGAGTCGGGTGTTCAGAGGGAAGGAAAGAAGCGAACGCGCTGCAAAAGAGAAAGGATTGCGGTCGGATGTGTGTCGTGCGTGTTCAAACCACCCAAACAGAGCACAAAGTAGCGACGGGCGCAGGTAACAAAGCAGCATCGGAGGTACAGAGAGCGGCATCCGATGCGAAAGCCTTCAAATTACACCAGACACGGAAAAAAGGACGGGACTCGATTCGTCATAACTCAAGAGCTCACACGAAAGGGAATATTCATCACCATAAGATCCAGACGCACACATTTGAAAAATGGGAAAAATACAGTGGCTACAGCCAAGTTTCAGTCCCCTGGGATTATTGAAAGGTTACCAGATAACACATGTAATATTCATGAGGCGAGCTCTGAGGTTCTGCTAATCTGTTAGTAAGCAAAATACTGAAAATTTAATGGAATAGAATATTAATAAAATATTGTGGGGCGACTGATATTTGTTAGAAATGTTGAGCGGGAGATAGCGAGCGCGAGAGGAGGGAAGCCACCAGCATCATTACTTAATGATGAGAGAGGGAGACACGAGGCTGGTCTCTAAATGACACAGAGAAGGAGGGGGCGGAGGTGGGGGGTGGGGGGGGGATTGTGGGAGATTAAGTGAGCTCTGTGCTGTTTGTTATACACTGCAAAGCACCGCGGGATGTTTGTTCAGCGGCGCTCTCATTTGGGACGAGGCGAAAAAGCCCAGTAGGGGAACCTTAAACTTGGCTGAAGAGAAAGGAGAAGCGCGGCGCATGATTCCTGGAGCGCCTCCCGCGGAGGATCCGAGGAGGAGATAAAGGATTAGGCGACAACACTTGCCCGTCTTCCATGGCGGGGATGCGACTTCGGAGGAGACAAACCTTTGGAAAGTTAGGAGTCTCATGTCGTCGCTGAGCAGTTTGTTTTTTTTGGATTTGCGGGTCGGAGATGTTTTTTTTTTCTTCTTTTTTCTATTTTTGAACATTTTTTTTTTTTGGGAGGGGAGGAGAATGCGATTAACAGAGTGAGTCCAATTGCTCAGTTGTCTGGAAGTGGTATGAACTTTTTCCCTCTCTGCCCCCAGATTCAAACTGACTTTACACGAAAGTGACGGAAAATCTTTTCCCTGAGCTTCGGGGTGGAAATGTTTCCCTCCGCGTCACCTGGTCGCCGCTGAGAAGAAACATCTGCTGGAGGTGGCACGATTCCCTCTGCGCGTATGGCATTTCGACGCTTGGCTTTGGATTGGTGACAAGTTTGGAGGGGTAAGAAGTTGGAATGAGTCACTTCACGAGTGTGTCAATGAAAATATAAAAAAGGGAAGCTGTTTTCTGCTATAACTGATAGTCTCCTCGCATTTAGAAAGGGAGACATGATCCAAAAGTCCTGCTTGTCACACGAAACGTGTTTTTGTGTGTCATTTGACTGTGTGTGAAGCCAAAACGATTCATGAAACATGATGCCACACAAATTTTGCATTATTTTGTTCAATGTAGAAACTCAACACAGCGTGAGGAGCGCAATGCCTGATCAAAAGCAAAGCTTTTGAGAGGTTAAAAAGGATCGGCGGTGACGACAACGAAGGGGGTTTTCATCCTCCGTCAGAGCTTCTCGGGGCTCCTGCACGGCATTAACCTTGCGGTCATTTTGTATGTCTGCCGAGGAGCTCAAGGCGCGCACAAAAGAATGGCTTTCTAATATATCATGCTGCTCCTTATTTGATTCTTATCTCACCAGGTGGAAAGAGCAAGAGGGATTAGAAACCTTGCAGGATCTGATTTCCAGAAACATGACCCGCGGACCGTGTCCAGGCCTCGTCCTCCCCCTCCTCCTCCTCCTCCTGCCGCTGCTGCTCTCTCTCCTCCGCGGCTCCGAGGGAGCCTGCCCACCCATGTGCCTCTGTGTATCTGACACCATCAGCTGTAGCTCCAGCGGCCTGTCCAAGCTCCCGCGCGCCATGCCTCCCTTCTCCGTCACTCTCGACCTCAGCCACAACCACTTCTCCTGGCTGGGGCCGGGTAATTTCAATAACATGCCCCGGCTGGAAAACCTGAGGCTGGCGCACAATCAGATAAGCACTCTGACTCACGGCGCGTTTCGCAACGCGTCGGGCCTCCGGCACATTGACCTGTCCTCCAACAAGCTGCGCGTGGTGGAGCATCACTACTTCCAGGGGCTCTGGAGGCTGGAGGAGCTCCTTCTGTTCAACAATAAGATCACACAGGTGGAGGCCAGCACGCTGAGTGGCCTGAGCAGCTTAAAAAAGGCCTACTTCAGCCTCAACCAGATAACACACTTCCCTTTCTTCTCCATCCAAGACCACAGTCATCCTTTCCTCACAATGCTTGACCTGTCATCCAACCGAATGACTCGCCTGCAATGGGAGGACGTGAAGGCTCTGCCCAGGTTGGTGCAGCGGGGCCTCTATCTGCACAACAACTCGCTCATCTGCGACTGCACCATGTACAGTGTGTTTTGGCACTGGGACCTGAGGGGCTACGACTCCATCAGGGATTTCGCGGAGGAGCACACCTGCACCGTCTCCGGGGAACCCCAGGGGTCCGTCCAGTTCCTGCGTTACAGCCGCTTCTTCAACAACTGCACCGTTGAGAAAGCCGTCTCGGAGCCCGTGACCGTTCTCCTGTCGAGCGTGTTTGTTTTCGAGGGAGAGAGCGTACACCTCGACTGTCAAACCTCTCTGAACGGCACCGACCTCTCGTTTACATGGCTCTCGCCCGGCAGGGGGTACATCACCGAGGCCGGCGCGAATGACACGCTAATTAGCCTCTTTCCCAACGGTACATTGGAGATCCAAGCAACCAAGGTCAATGACTCAGGCCTGTATGTGTGCACAGCAGTGGACGTTAAACAGGCCCTGAATGCAACGCGGGAAGTAAACGTCACGGTGCACCTGCTCACGACGGAGATCTTCAACACGGGCTACACCACGCTGCTGGGCTGCATGGTGACCACCATCCTCATCCTCATGTATCTTTACCTGACCCCGTGTCGATGCAGCTGCTGCAAACAGCCGGGACCCCCCGTGATCCCCATCGCCGCCTACGACCCCGCCGCTCTGTCCTCTGTTTTCTCCTCCTCGTCCTCGAGGGACCACGCCGCGATCCAGGCGAGCAAACACGTGGCGTTCCTGGAGCCGATGATCGGGGAGGAAGGAACGGAGTGGGTGCCGGAAAGTTGACGGAGAACAAAGTGTTTCTCCTCTTCCTTTTGATCCTCCCCATGCGGAAACAGAAGGCCTCTGGACAAAAGGAAAGTCCTTACTCAGGAACTCGCAGCGAGATGTTATTTGACTGTCAAAGCTGTAAATGAAAAAAGGACTTCATGTCTCTTTCCCACCGAACGCCAGCCGCAGTTAAAAGGCATCCTGAACAAAAAAAAAAAACCCAATATCTCCGAATCCATTTCTGCTTTTTTCCTGTCACACGGCCAGGTAGTCGAAATGAAAGTTTCAACTTTGGTTTATTACCCCCTCGGTGTACTGACACTGCCAAATCACAGTCGAGCCATTATCTGTCCTAAAAATCAGCTAATAACTTCTCGGCGTGCTCAGGTACACCACCTGGGGGAATATTTCTCCAGAGATCAGAGAACGAATCTGACTCACTTTTCACACCAAGTGTTTAACGTGGATTAAAGTCTCCGCCAAAAAAAAAAAAAAAAGGAAACGCCGCCAGTGACTGATTGTACGGACAGCGGAAAGTATTTCAGTTCAGTCGAGTTGCCCCGTAATTAGTGTGGGAGAGATAGGCGGCGGCACTGCATCAGCTGAGGACGGCCTGAAATACTCAGCCGATGCCTCTTGTAATATGGAGCTGGAGCACCGAGCGCCTAAAATTGCATCCAGCTCCTGGAAACTTCTGTCTCCCCGTTTTCTTTAAAAAAAAAAAAAAAAGAAAGATTTCACAGTCGCTGTAAATCGACAGCATGCTGTGCTGCTCAGGTTTTTGAAGGCAATTATTTTGTTATTACCTGTAAAAAAAAAAAAGAGAGAGAGAGAGAGAGATCTGTGCAGGAGTGACGGCTTTCAGCAAACATAAGGAAATCTTATCTGGCAGAAAGCAGAGGTGCATCCCGCTGTGATCCATCATATATATATATAAATCTGCATGCGTATACATGGCTTGGATAAACCTGTTGCATTAATCTGGCAGCAAAATAATAATAATAGGAAACAAAAAAAGATTGATCTGCTCTCTGCTTATCTGCCGAACAGTGAAGTATCAAAATGAGGAGTGTCAACAAACTGAAAACAAACAGCAAATGGGCTGCTCTTCAAAAGGCAGCATCTTTCCTGATCAAACACAGCGGAGCACTTTGAACACTGGGGAATATAAACGCAACCACTAAATTTGAACTGAAGTGACAAATTCTTCAAGCAGCTCTGACGCCAAAACCCCCAAAGGGAGCAATACTCTGGATGGCTTTGTTTTGTTTGGGTTTTTTTTTTTTCTCCACGGCAACATGCTTCAAATGACAGACTTACACGGGAGCAATGACAGAGATGAAAGATGCAGCAGCAGAACTTGCAGGCGCAGCCACGGAACAACACGAGCGAGTGGGAAGCCAATGCCAAGGTGACGACAGGAGGGAGGGAACCGGAGCGAGCATATGGACGCGCAAGACAGAAGAGTTATTTTAAAGCCCGATGAGCGGAAACGGCGAGGCAAAGAAACAAATCAATTTTCTATAAGTCCGGGCGTCCATGATGTTTTGAGATTGAGGCTTAATCTCAATGCAAACACTGGGTGGGACTAAGGATTGCATCAAGACTGAACGGGATTAGACGTAATCCTTCACATAATGTCAGCGAGAAGTCGCCAGCAACCACACATCTGACGAGGCGGAGCATGCCGTTTGAATGGGGCCTTTGATTATTTCTAAATCCTTCATTAAAAGTTAACTCCTTTTTTTTTTTAAGCCAGAGGAGGCTAATATTGTGATGCATCCTGAATGTAAATTCACACACAGAGACACAGAAAAGAGAAGAGTTGGGGGCGTGTGATCGAACGGCCAGCAGTGCATGAGACCAGAACGAGCGCGCTCTTTGATAGCAGCGAGTTTCATCACAATCAAACTCTCAGGGATTAAGCACAAATCTGTTAGGCCAAGAGAGCACCGCATTGTAATGCCGCACTCTATTTAATCACGCCATTACTGACTTGTCACATTGAGCAAAAAGTTTGAACTGTTTTTCACAGCGGTAAGCAACATTTGAATTCCCCAACAATGATTGCATAACGCGCTGCTGCGTGTGATGTAACGGCTTGTACCAGAGTCTGTCGTGACCTGTTGTTTTTTCAGAGGCTGCGCACGAGGGGGGGGGGGGAGGAAGAAAAAAAAAAACGTTAAATGGTGTGATGAGTGCGGCTGAGGTTTTAGGAGATTACCACTCGGATAAAAACCAGGTGCTTTGTTGATTTCAGTGTTTTTTAATTCCCTCTAATCTGGTTCCTCTCTCCGGCACAGCAAACACAGCTGTGCCGGGATTTAATATTTCTGATATGATTTGCAGGTTAAAACATAAAGGACACGTTGTGAGCGTTTTCACGAACAGCTCTCCGCTTGAAAAAACGCCGCCGCGTGTTTGCGTGCGTGTGTGCGCGACCCCGATTGTGTAAGCCTGCTGCCGATTTAGGGACTCAACCTCAGTAGGCAGCCCGTCTGAGTCAGGATGAGCGACGCTGGTATCCCGATGCCATTTAGCATCCAGCATTTTGTTCCAACCTCGTGACAGAAAGTACTTTAGTGATAATGGGAGGCCAGAGCAGTTCATTTTGGGAGGGGGAACAAACATCAGGAAAGAAGACGGTAAATGGTCACACGGCACGAGTGACGCGCAGGAGGCCGCAACCGGCGCGCGGGAGGATGTCGCTGGAATCGGGACGCCGCCGGTCGTTCCCCTTTATCTCATATTCGAACCCTGATCGACGGCTGCCTCGCTGATTACACTGTAAAATCGCCATCCAATTTCCGGTGCGCGCAGGAAGGTGCGAGCCGCTCTGCCTCAGTCTGTCTGTTTTCTGCAAATTATACCGAGCCGCTCCAACAAATTACCCAGATGTGAAGGAAGCACCTCTTGATGCTTGAAAAGATGCCCCTCTCCAAAGCAAAACACTCCATCAGGCTTCAATTAAAGCATGCACTTCCCTTCCCAGATTAATTGTTTTTCCTGGTTCGGCTGGGCTCCCAGGGATTCAAAATCATCTTAGTCAAGAATCTAATTACTGTGAAAGAGGAGTTTTTCCTCTGAATAGCACAAGCTCAATTGCCTGCGCTCGTGGAAGCCCGCATTGACTGTCAACACAGGCTATTACTGAACTGTCAAAACACTCATCAGGCAAGAGTGGAGGCATCCAGCTGTGGCAGAGACGTACACATTTTTCTGACGGTATGACACCCACATACAAGCTCAGCGAAAGGCCCCCCCGTGTCACCTCAAACCCTTATTTCATTCTAACTGGGCACTTGACTTGGAACATGTGCTCGAGCAAGACACAAAGCATCCATTGCGGCGGCGACGGCGGCGGCGTCCACCCACCGCCTGTGATATACTGTATCTTTTTCAGGAGGGAGGTTGGCTGCTTCCAAAAAAAGACTAAAACGAATGCAGACTGCTGCAGCACACAACAGGCTGTTTATCATACCTCTGCACCGAGCGCGGGCGCAGCCTCTGCGCCGCGCGTTCCCGACCAGCACGAAGCGGCGGGGTGGCAGCCATGTCAAACAGGAAGCCGGTCGCGGTCGGGACACTGTGGGTGAGAAACAGAGAGAGAGAGAGAGAGAGAGGCACATAAATATTTATTTAATCAATTTTATGGGCCTATCAAATTTCATTGCAAACAAACAAATGAGTAGCAATATGCAGGGATGCACTGTGATCTGAGCCATTCAGCACTTTGTGAGCAGTCTCCTGGCTCGCCGCCTCTCTGGGGGGTTTATGAGCTTCAGTAAGGGGAATTTAGTTGGATATTATTGGATTTGACAAGAACAATGACTCAAAGTATTTTAAGTTTCTTACTGTGGCTCATGGCTCCTTTTCTCCCTTTTTTTTACTGCGTCCTCTTGTCTTTTTATTCTCCCTCTGTGTTGAGTTCCTGTAATTTCTTCTCCTGGCTTTATGATATGATGTACTAGTAGTTCCCTTGTTATTATGTCACACTTGTCCACTAAAAGACAACAATGAACTTTTGATGATGTCTGCCTTTATTATTTCTGCTCCAAAAAGAGACTTTTATGGTGGCACACAGCCGGCTTGATCTTCCAGCAGTATGTGATTTTGGCGGCGGCGGCAGCCGACACACACTCTGCGATGAACTTTGTGATGTCACTTTCTTTGTGCTTCGCCGGCAGACTTTGTCAGACTCGGTGACATCCCAACAACGACGACACGCACAACCAAGAAACAGTGAGACCTCGAAGGAGATGACCTCTGAGGAGATTTCAAAGGAGCGCGCGACAGCGTTAGAAGTGTTCCGAAGCGGCGCGATAAAGGTTTTCGAAACTCGACCTCGACTTGGAAAAAAAAAACAACAACAAAAAAAAAACATTTCTGTGTATTTCCCAGCTCTTAATGCTCGAGGCTCGACTGAATGTTTGATGCGATGCCACTGGCGAGAGGGCGGAAAGACGTCATCACGTCTCTTGTAATGAGCACAAAAGGAGGTGCAATAACATGCGGAGATAAAAAAAAAAAAAAAATTGAAATGAAATAAAAGCAGCAGCACATAGCAACGTTTTTGTTTGGCGTGATTACTTGGCGTCGTTCAGGCGAGGAGAGGCGGCATCTTAATCCTTCAACATATGTGCATATATTGGTAGCAGCCCCCGCAGAGATGAACCATACCAACAGAATAGATATCAGGGAAACATCAAATGCCAGGCATTCCTGTTTGACACCACAATCTCAACGACAATGAATATATCGCACATATTCATAGGGGGAAAAGTAATGCCGTATTGATTTTTCCCGTCCTCCCGACCATCAGTGGGGATATTGTGACATTCATCCAAAAGTGCAGCTTGTATGTCATGGCGGGATTTCCATCAAATTGGTGGCCGCGGTGTACATTTGGAGCGATAACATCGGCACGCCGTCTCAATGACATTAAACAATTAGGAGCTGCTCTGTGTTAAAGCCTCACAGAGCCGCATGCTGGGCTTTTAGGGAATCATGTCATTAGTCACAGCTCAAATAATACCATAGGTGTAAATGGATAACGCAGCTCCATAAAAGATTACAGGATTAGGTGTGTTTCCTGCGCCGATGCCAGCCATTCTCTTAGTCATTCCCATTGTTTAATACATTTTAACCACACTACAGTTTCGCCTCTTCAAGAGCTGCATAAAAGCTGTGTTTAAGCTGCATTATGTCTCCCTGGTGAAGCTTTACACTGATGCAACTTTGCCTCACTGGCTGCAAACAAAAAAAAGAAAGAGAGGGAGAGAGAAAAACAACAGCAGAATATGGAGGATTTCCATAAATTGAAATACTGAGGGCTCGTAACAAGAGAGGAGACGCTCGCTCACTTCTGCGCTAAAGTTTCAGTTCTGGCCCACAGCCTGCGTCCTCCAGGGGCGTCCTTCAGGCGACACCGAAAATCCAGTCCACACAGCATGTACGGCCCACCTGGCCAACTCTTCGACTGTGCAAAAATAACAACATGTTGTACCTGATCTTGTAATTGCAACCCCGCCTCACCACCCCCACCTCCAACCTCATGTACAAGAGACATAAAAAAAAAAAAGTTTTTTCCTCTTATGGAAATGAGGTGATATTATCGAGAAACGGTGGGCAGGTTAATTACTTCAAAACAACAGAAGGAGGAGTGTATATTTAAACAGGCCATTTTTTTTTTCTTGAGTACAATCAAAGCTAAGCAGTTTCAGTTTGTGGGCCATGAAAGGAAAAGTGTGAGAAGGAAAGACGTCCTAAAGTAACCCTTTATAAGCTCTTTAAACTTTTTAGTCTCCATCTGTGAAGGAGCTTGGGTTATTAAAAGGTAGCGAGCCGCGCAGAAATGAGAAGACAGGAGTAAGCGTGCTTTAGTGGACAATTTATTTCTCTCCACTGGACTAAATGTGCATAAATATGTTTATTTGATTGCGAGCTACTCCCAGAGTGTGCCTGCTTTCTTCACTGTGAAACACTTGTGTGGGGAAGCCCACGTTTCTTTCCTCTGGCTGTGCAGGAGACGCGGTGTTGTCAATGAAGACAGCTGTGAAGCAGACCAAACACACAAACTGCAAGCGTCCTTGAAGCCGGCGACCACTGAGCAACCAGCGCCCAAACACAGCGTGCATGTTGCGTGCACGCAACACACGTCTCGCTATGTTGGTTGGTGACCATTTTGGAGCAGTTTATAAAGAGATAACATATCCAACCATGACGCTGCTGAAAAGGAGACTTGCGACGTCTCGGTTGCCAGATCTGACAGTTTCCAGCAACATGCAACATGGACCTCGGTGGAGCGCGTTCCTCCGCCAAAGCGCCGCCTGTTCAATCTCCCTGCTTGAACCTCTCGCACGCCGCCCTCTCTTAAAGGACCCACACAGTCTCACAACAGGCCACAGAGAGGACCCGTTCAAGGTACCTCCCCTCATCCATCCTGCACCTTTTCCATCACTGACTTTTTGAGTTAACACTGAGACAAACACAAACCAACGAACAAAGGAGAAAATCACAGCATCCTCTACAGAAGTGAGGAGTGACCCTAAATGTCAAGATTATCACTCAAATGTCAAGATGCTGCTCAAAAAAAGAAGAAATCGCAACAGTTGGTTCTAAAGAGAAAATAAACGGGGGTTTTTCCCTCTCACAAAAAAACAACCTTAAATTTAGAATAATTGACTTCTTCCCGCTAATGGCACGGTGTCTCAAAAACTAAAACGGTTTGTTGGATAAAATAATGACTTCCTGTAAGAATAGCTGTTTGTAATAAAGAGAGATTCGTTCAAGGGTGTCATTATTCTAAAATACGCAGTCATTATAAAGATTTGACGGATATGTTATCAGTTCATGTGAAACCAGGCTCCCATACAACACAGACTAATAATTATGAAAATTACTGACTTGTATTCATCATTGGTTGTACTTTGGCCTGAATCACAGGGCAGGTTTTTTTTTTGTAATCAGATAATTCGTGTTTTTATGAGTCCATTCTTAATACTGTAATTCAGTTCCTCTGAAACCTCGCAAAGGTCGCTCGGTGGTGTCTGCGCTTTCTGCCTCATCACAGAGGTCTGAGGATCATCTGCAACCACCTCCAGGCTCCGCCATCGCTGGAGGTTCTCTCGGTTTAAACGAGCGTGTGAAGTGTCTGGAGCAGGGTGCTGCACAAACCCACCTCGGTCAGTGTTTCTGTGATGGGTCTTAGGTGTAATTGATTCAACAGGGGTGGGGGGGAATTCTGTTGCACCCCTCCTCCCCACTCCCCGTTACCATGGTGCAGCCATTGCACAACTGGAATGAGGCTGGGGAGATAAAGTGTTAACCTATTTCCCACATTAAGGGAGAACGGCGCCCTCTGGTGCTTTTCGCGGCCACACTTCCACTGTGTCGAGGAGGCAGCACACAAAAAAGCCACCACAGAGAGGACAGCAACCCTCTTAATGATTCTTTCAATAGCGGTGGAGTCGGAGAGCCGGTGGCTCTCAGCGTGGAGTCTCAAAAGGGTTTAAGTGCCGCATTTCCTGCAAAGAGCTCCGTGCGCACAGTTTACACGGCTGTCGGATATGGATTCAGCTGGTTTCTGCTGCAGTGCCCCGCGCCTTCGAGCAGCGCCGGGAAACTATATTTCATTGATGTATTTATCCTAATCAAGCTTCAGACTTTGTAGTCACAACATTAAACTGGAGCTGCGCGGTGGTGCGGCGCTCTCTCTCCTCACAGAGAGAGAAGGTGCTAGATCCTTGCATGGATTTACATGCCCTCTGTGGGGGAGGGGGTATCACAGAACGACTGGTGGGCACCTGTAGTAGGGTTATACGAGTTGAATAACTTACATGTATTGTAAAGTTGAATTTACACTGCAGTTATGTGGCATGGTCAGGTCAGACAGCACTGTTACTTGGCTGTGGAGAGGGTCCACAGGTACAAACATACAAAGTGATCAATGACTCTAAACCTGCTTGTAGGTGTGAATGTGCGTGTGATCAGCAGCCTGTTCAGTGTGAACAAGACCTTCACCTGTGAGCTTAGATTACGTCCAAAGACGGAACAATCGATGCATTTGATGTTCCACGAACGCGTCGCGGGATCGCCAGAGAAACGCTGGCAAAACCTTATGTGGACGGAGAAGTGGACAGGACGACGTTTCAAGGCCAAAAATGCCAAAACACTGAAAGTTTGGGTGACACGAAGAACAACGGGACTCCAGCTCTCACATTTTCCAACAATGCCCGTCCACTGCCGCATCTCAGACACAACATCTGGGTGGCGTCCACGAGAAGGAAAAAAGCCCCTCAAGGCTTTGAATGAGTTCATTCAGCAGAATCATATCGATTGAGCGGCTCTCTTATCTCAGAGGAGGCAGCTCATTCTCCTAACCTTTAAAAGCCCTCTATCGGAGCCAAACGGAGCTCATCTACAGCATCAAACCCACGATGCTGCATGCGACGGAACAGCAACGCGGCAGTGATTGAGAATTTTAACGAGTCTGCCCAACACCGTCATCAAATCCAATCACACGAGATTTGAAATGTAGTTTTTTAATAGAATTTTGGACAAACATGTCAAATAAAAAAACAAACAAACAAAAAAACAACAGAAAAGGTGAAATGTCATTCACTAGTTTTTTTTTTGTTCCTTAAAAAAATATCAGCCTTTCCCCTTGTTCACAAACCGTCTCAGAAACTGGGACAAACAGAAATAACGCATTTCGAATCGGAGAAGCTGGAAGGCCATTAAACGTTTGTTGGCAAATATAAATATAGTGGTTTGAAAGGGGTTTCAAACAGCTCACATGGAAAGAGTGTACAGACAGGTCACAGACAGTAGGACACTCGGCACTGCCTGTATCAATTTGTATTACTGTAGAAAACCAGGTTCTTATGAACTGATTTTAATCCATTTATGACAAGGAAATATATACATTCAAAGAGCTCTGACAGTCTCTGGAGTACGGCGTTGGTGTTTCCCCCTCGATCACCTTTGATTGTCTATTCAGGGGTGTAGTTGTGAGAGTATGTGTAGTCTGTGTAGTAATTCTGTGGCCCGCCCCTGCCTCCCGGGTAACCCCACGAGCAGGGCCCACCTCCGTTCCCCCGATCATGTCCCCGCCCGGGTGGCCGAGGCCAAAGTCCTCCTGGGGGGGGGCCTCTCCCTCGGAAGTGCCCTAAAGAACCAGGACCCATCCCACCCCGCATATGTCCGTGGTCCATCTGTCCCGGCATGCCACCTATACTGCCGAAGCCCATTGCACACATTGGATGTGGAGGCAGCTTAGGCCTGAGTACAGAGCCCCCCCTGGTGGCCACTTTGGGCATGCCCAAGGACGAGCCAAGAGTGTCAGCGCAATTCACCTGAGTCCTGACCCCTTCACTGCCGGGGGTGCTGCCTAGAAGGGCTTCCCCAGGTTTAGGAAGCCCATTGGGGTCCATCGGGCCAGGCGTGACCACACCGGGGCTTGTGACAGTCTCACAAGTGGTGGTCTTCGCCTTCCACACGCTCTCACCCGGTCCACCGAGTGTCCTGTCGAGCTGTGTGGGGGTCCCACAAGGATTCTTAGGTAAGCCAGCCATGAAAACCGGCTGAGCAGCATCACTGAGGTCTTTGAAGGGGAGGGTAGAAGCGAGGGGCGCCGGAGGGGCCCCGGCCCCTCCGGCGTCCGAGCAATAGGGAGTGCCCAGCATCATCAGGTGAGGTGGAGGCGGAGGTTTAACCTCCAAGGGGAGTGAAGCCAAGTTGGCGAGAGGTCCAGCTGGGGCCATGACGGGCGGGGTTGGCATCACAGCTGAAGCTGTGGTCGGGGGCCGGTACTCCTGCTCCTGCGTGCCGCTGCAGGGCGAGGCGGGGTAAGCCGGCGAGGCCGCGTAGCTTGAGGAGCCCGTGTAGGATGACCACGAGGCTGACGGGCAGAGGAAGCTCTGGTGTGGGTTCACAGGAAAACCTCCTGGAGACAAGCTGCCGATGTCTGCGGCGCTCATACCGATCTGGTTCGTGGCTTTGAACTGTGAGATGGCTGTTTTGAGAGCGCTGTAGTCAGACAGCGTCGGCGTTCTCTCCGGAGTGGCCTGCTGCTCGGGGAGCGGCGGGCGAAACTCCTCCAGCGTCGGCGGGGGCGGCAGCGGAGGCTTCTCTTTCCCGACTGGCTGGTTCCGCTCGGAGGGGTCCGACATGGTCGATGGCTCACCATCATCGGAGTCTAATGACATGTCCTCCTCCTCTACACACTCATCATTCACTACTGGGAGAGCAGGAGAGGACAGAGAGGCAGGAAGAAGCAAAAAAGGGAAAGACAAAGACACCGAGACTGTCAACTGATGTGTTACAGATGCATGAACAACATCAAGAGTGTTTAAAAAAACACACACACACACACACACACACACACACCCACGAGCACATTAATCTTAAAGTGGCCAAATGACTTAATAAAATAGGAGGCAATTGAGCGGAACAATTACACTGCGGTAAAATTGAAATCTCCGGCGTTTCAGCGCTCGGCGCGCCTCTCGACGCTACCCACCGGTAGAAGGCGGTGTTGGAAGCTCATTCTGATTAATGGATCCAATCAGGCTGTGGAAACCACCCATAACATCATCAATGCTCGCTATCACTATTCCGTTTCTGGAGTACTGCAGGAACATCTCAAACGGCCTCTCTGCGAAAGAGAAGAGTTTGCAGTCAAGGACGATAAACACATTTTATTTCCCTAATCCTGCACATGATTCACTCAGCTGCTTTAAATTAAATCTTTACACAACACGGGAACAGGAGCAGACTGCAAAAACAGGCAAAGTTCATTGGGATGCGGGTAGGGTGGGGTGTGGGTGGGGGTGGGGGGGGCACCTGTGAGGAAGATAAGGTGCCGCTGTTGCGTGTGCTGAGCTTGGAGCTTGATGAGGCATTCGAGATCTGGAGCCTGACGGGACTGAGTGTCACACTCGTGATACGGCAGGAACTCCACTAAGTGCTTCTTCTGATAGGTTGTCAGAAGGTTCAGCAGCCCCGTGGCATTAGTGTTTAACCTTTAGGAGAGAAGCGCAGAGGTAGATTCGTACAGCGTCGAGATATATCTTAAAAGACCGAAGATGGTTGAAGAATTTGACATGCTTGGAGCATTTCAGGTAATCCTCTCCTCTGATACTAACCTTCCCAGTTCTTTAAGCTTCTTATGGGACTTGCAGTGCACCTTCCACTGCCAGGGGTGTTCAGGGGTGCTCTGCTCCTCCAGGAACTTCAGCAGCCCCTGCAAACGATCTGCGAGGGAACAAGCAGGCAAAGCTCTTAAGGTTCTGCTGATGCATTTTCAACACAGATCGACACAGATCCAACAATGGAGGGCAAATCTTTACCTTGCGTGATGAGGTCGGGGTTAAGGACAAACTCGTCCGACACCATGAAGCCTCCGGAAACAAACAGCTCGTTGTACGTGTGGTTCTTCACGTCGTCCAGAGTGTCGACTCCGGCGAAGCTCACCGAGGGCAACTTCTTCAAAGACACCAGAGCCGGGATCTGCGGAGATTTTCCTCCGGATTAAAACTCCTCTCCAAACTTGAGATCAATCAGAAAAAACACCTCCAGCCGGCTTTCACCAAACATGCAGCGCCTTGTGAATGCTCAGACTTTTATTTATCATGCAGCAGCAACGGGGAGGCAGCCGATTGATCCCGAAATTCAATCCGCTGAATGACAACCGCCCAAAACACGCTGCCAGTGTCGCGACGAACCATCCTGAGCAATAAGAAGCTACAAGAGCCCTGAAACAGATGGCGTGGCCCCCGGAGAGCCCCCGATGACAACATCAGCGAGTCAGTCGGGCAACAGAAGCAAACAAGAACCCAAAGAAAAACAGGTACAAAATGCTTCTAATGACTTGCCAGCTTCTTGGAAAAATCATCAGCACACGTACCCGGGAGAACTGGTGCCGTTTTTGAAAGCAAAGTACACTCACTTCAAATGCTGGATGTGGAGACGTTTGCTGTTTTTTCTGTCTTTACAGCACATTTTATGAAGTCAGCTAAAGGAAACCTCGCTCACTCTTGGCTTTCGTAGCTAAAACTTTTGCACAGTAAATTATGTGACACCACATGTATTAAAAATAGCAAAAAAAATGGATTGTTTAAATGATTGTGTTCTCATCACCATGTGACTCAGCAGATGCCGCCGCACCGACCGGCGACTGGAGGCGAGCGATGAAGAGCGTGACGGCTTGTCGGCATACCTTGTGCACGTGAGCGGCGATGTCCTCGTTCTGGATGATGATGAGCAGCTTATCCAGACTGCCGCTGTTTTCCAGAAACGTCTGCGGGCTGCATTCGCTGTTGCCAAGACTCTTCAAGTACTCCTGTGTGCGGCGGGACAGGAGAGACATGACGGTTAGGGACAGACAGATGAAGGTGTCCTCCTCGCTCGCGACAGCCGGGCGCGACTGAGCGAGGGAGCCGGCAACGTGAACGCGTGGCGGCAGAGAGGAAGAACGGCGCTTTGCACGTTCCCATGATACACCTGGAGTTTCACACATGTACGGATGTCCACTTTACAAGAGCGCGGAGCGACAAAGGCTCTTCTACTTCATCAAATTGCCAGACTACATTTACAGAGGTTAATTTTAAAACAAATAAAAAGACAGCAATGTAAAAAAAATCTCCAAATCCTAAATACACAGGAACTTTTGAGCTTTTTTTTGTTTCCAAAGCCTTAAATATCACATTAGGTTTTGCTGGATTTATGTAACTTACCATCCAGGGTACCACATCAAACATATCGAATAGAGAATAATAAAACTGGATGATAAAGAGATAATTATAACCACTTTCAAAGACTTTAACGGTTCATTTGTAAGTACAGCTCTCATTGAAGGCAAAAGCAGCGACATGCATGTTAATTGAACAAAGATATTGTACCTTTATCTCCTTGCAGACGGTGCTCTCCTCCCCCTCGTCCCCGCAGTAAATGTAGAACTTCACTGTGTTCTTGGTGACGTCCTTAAAAATCTCCACCAAGCTGCTGAACACTTCGGGCTTCAGCTGGCCGATCAGGCTGCCGGCCAGCAGGCCCGTCCCGCCGGCGGAGGCGGACCCTGGGTTCAGAGCGTTTCGCTCCGGAGATTCCGACCCGACCTGCAAGGGGGAATAGACGTCGGGCGCCGTCTCCGTGGGCGGGGCTTCCGTTTTAGCCTTCGAAGACGCCGCGTCTTTGATGGAGCTCGTTTTACTGCTCTGAGAGGTGGCGCTGCTCTTCAGCTGCGGGGGCTCTACTTCAGTTGTGGGAGTCTGCGTGGGGGCAGGGTTCGGTGGTGTAAGATTAGATTCTGTCACTGGGGGGGATGGTGAAGTGACGGTGGAGGGAGCAGGTGGGGCTGGGATCAACTTGTCCATCTTTTCGCGCAGTGCTTTGACGTGCCCCTGAATGGAGGCGGGCGAGACGTGGGGCACCACCAGATCTGAGAAGCGCGTGTTGGGCAGCCAGCAGTGGCGCAGAGGCAGCCGCTGCGGCAGCTGCGAGGTATAGCAGATGTGGTGATTCTGCATGATTTTCTTAATGTCAGAGGTCAGGCTGTGAACTTCCTGGTTCAGTATCGTGTCCAGGCTGATGGAGGGTCGGAAGGGGGCGTCCTCCACAGCCGGTGCCGTGCGTGCAGCTGCCTTTTTCACTTCCACGACCGCCGCCACCGGCTTGGCCTCCGGCGCGCTGTCCGCCGCCACCGCTGCCACCGGCTCCATCTCTGGCTTTGGCTCAACAGGAGGTTGTTCTTTGTCTGGTGAAAAAGCAGACCGCAGAGTTGTCACGGCGCTGCCTTGTTACCCACATTTAATATCGCAGACGAGAGAGAAAAGCCGGAGTCGACTAATTACTGTGTGGTACCTTCACTGGCGGGGGCTTCCCAGGTCGGGTTGTCTGAGGTGTGCGCCTTCTGTAGAGGGGAGCCAAGGCTGAGCGGACTGCCAGGGCTGCAGTCCATGTCCTCCTGAAACAGGAAGACAGCAGCAGACAATCACAAACCCACCAAAATGCTGAATGCATCCACATAAAAAGGAGTTAATCAGCTTCATTGAAGTACGACAAGATAACCAAGAGATCAAACTTAAGTCACTGGTTTGAGGTAAAACAAACAAAAACACACATTTTGGTAGAAGAAAAATCTTTCAGTCATATTCAAGTTTTCAAAGATGGGTTAAAATAATAATCGTCTCACCAGATTCTCTCTTACCTCTGTGTAGTTAGTTTGCTCGTATTTTTCCCGAACATCTGGGTCAGGGATTGCGGGCTCCACCCGCCCCGAACCGGCGGACGGTTCGCCGTGATTGGTCTGCGCCGGCACCGAGCCCTGAGCCACGGCCTTGTTGAGCGTGGCCAGGAGGACCTTGAGGAGCCGCTGCGTGTCGCTGACCGCCGAGGCGTTGGCGCTTCCGCGGGCGCGCAGGTCGGTGTCGTAAATGCCGATGCTCTCCATCACCGCCGTCAGATTGTCGTTTTGTCCGCCGTCGTCCCCCATGTCGCCCGCCTGCGCTCCTAACAGGACAAGCACAGATCGTCAGCGACCTAAATCGCGTTCAATGCCACGTTGGGGACGCAGACGACAAGTGTAAACACGGAAGAAGTGAAGCTGGGAGAAAGTCCTGCTCAGTGTGTTTCTTGTTCATTAAAACTCAAATCTTCTGAAATTATCTGCACCAAAATTGTTCACAGCAGTATTACTCAAAGCCTGCCGAGGGCTACGTCGACTTTCGGCAGGGGGGGGTGTGAGAGGTTTTTAAAAATGTACATTCGGAAAATGATCATTTAAACTTCCTTATCTAATACTGTGAGCGTGCGCTCAATAAAAAATGTAAATAAAAGTTTAATGAAGCAAATTCGCATTCGGTTTTCCCATTTTCAGTGAAATAATTAACTGGCATAAACTCGAGCTGCTATAAAACCCAACAAAAGAAGTTAAATATCGCAGACAAAATTGCTAAACTATGAGTAAAACTTTCCGAGGGCTGGAGTTTCTCGGTGTCGAAAGAGTTGCTGCGTGAAAAGAGGTGGCTTATGAGATTTACACTGTTTAAAAAAAAAAAACACATCAGAAAAATTACATTTGATTTTCATGCCAATGCTTTTCAGTAAATCTCATACAAGAGGGGTTTGATCCCCCCCTCACCCTCCAAATACACAATCAGCCAACACATTATGAAGGAGTTTGGGGGCCACTCCTGTAGGAGACTATAGCTCTATATCGCTACCTAACACTGTGTCCATGTGAAGACTCCCAGTGTCTCCGTCTGTCTCAGGCTGCATGGATCCAGAAACATTGAATAATTCTCCCTTGAAAACGTCACCACACATGAAGTTGTTTAAGGGCTCTAAATAGTCTTTTGTGTGTGTTTATATCTGGGCTTTAAAGGCTTCCAGCCTGGAGCAATGTAGAAAAGTCCGTGACACCAAAGTGAGGCCCAGTTTCACGTGTCACTGCGGGAACGTGAAAACGGATATCTAATATGTTGTAAATTCTTTTAATCGTAGAACATGACTCGTTCCTCATGTCAGCCCTCCATAAAGTGCAGTCGCTGCCATTACTGACATGCAGGAACATGAAGCGCTCGCTGGGATCAGGCCAAAAGCAGAAGCGTGCATCTTGAAGCAGACTGGGAGGCTGGATTATATCTGAGTCATTCAATTACTGGGAACTAATCAGAGTGTTGTGATAGGAATTAAATATTCATCTATTCAAATGGAGCCGACTGAAGGCAGAAGGTGGAAATTCTCTCCGAAAAACGAAACATGAATTATACAGACAGAACCGAGCTGCGCAGGTGGCAGCGGCCTGCTCACCTCTGCTGCTCTCCCCGTTGCTCAACTGATCCCCACGTTGGCGTTTGTTGCCGCCTCCCCTCTCGTCCCCTTCGAATTTCCGTTTCAGACTGTTGGCATCCCACGCCCCGTCCTCGCCCCGCTCCTTCCCAGGATCCTTCACCAGAGCTTTCTTGTGCAGTTGGATCAGCTTCAGCAGCTGCTTCATTTTGTCTTTATCGTATTCGTTCTGGGACAGCCGCAGCCTGGGGGCCTGCGGCTGCGACGGCTCCACTTGTTTCTTGGGTTGCAGCTGTGCCCCGTTCGCTTGGGCCAAGCCCGGCCGCCGCCTGGCGCTGTCTGAGGGTGGCTTCTCCTGAGCCGGCCTTTCGGGAGGCGGCCTGTCCGGCGGGAGCCTTTCCGGGGGTCTGTCCGTTCGGTCCGAGCCTCTGTCTGAACCCCCCCAGTCCGAAACGGGGCTGTATTCCACCGGGGCGGCAGCCGGAGCGGGCGTGGGGATTACCGGCACAGGGTTCCGTATCCGCTCGATAATCTCCTTCGCTTTGCTCACAGGTAAAACGTAATTTCCAGCATTGTGGATGTAAGAGCGCAGCACGGCCTCCATGTTAAATTTGTTCCGGGGCGCCGGCGTGAGGTTCGTCCTTTCGTCCACGTTGTATTTATAGTCGGGCAGGATGAAGGGCCGCACCGTGCCCGCGTCCATGCGGCTCAAGTACTCCGAGGCCTGACGCTCCACCCCACAGCTCACGTCCTTGCCCGGGTTGGACCGCAGCTTGAAGAAGGCGTAGTGGAGCGCGGGGACGAACGGCTCGACGGCGGGCTGCAGGGCAGGCTCGGGCTCCGACGTCAGCGGCTCAGGCTCAAACAGTCTGGATGCTAAGACGTAAAGAGGAGAAGTTAACTGTAAATACTCAGCATCTGAAACTCTGGCAAACTACGAAGACAAACATAAACAGGTATCTCCTAAATATTCATGAGTTTGACCTTTGGTTCACCTTGTTTTATTCCAATTTCTAACTTTAAATGTTGAAAAAACTATGTGTTGCATATAGGGAAAAAAAAGCCACGAATTTAAAAATAAATAGCTGCGTAAATAAAATTCACCCGTATCCTTAATTTAACTGACATTTTCCACAGATGCAGCCAGAAAAAGCAAGTTAAAGCCGATAAATTCTACTTACAATACTTGACAACCATCCTCGACTCCTGAAAGATGAACAACGCTTGCAGGTTCTTCTCAGCCCGCCCCCGCCGCTCTATAAAACAAGCGAAAACCTTATTTCATTTTTTTTTTTTTTTTTTAAAGGCTGAACTCTCACCGGAGGTAACAAGTAGGTGTTCAAAGCGAGAATTAATCGAGGAGCGCTAAGGGAAGGAAGAAGTGCTTTTCTGGAACCTTTTGGACTCACCCATCTGAGCTGAGGACAGCAGAAACAGAAAGCCCCTGTCAAACAGGGGCTTCACCAGCACCTGAATAACAAGAGAGGACGCTGCAGTTAGACGCAGTAGGTAGCATCATTATCATAGGATGTGAGCCATCATTGGAGCAGACCACTGCTGGGCAAGTTTCCCCTAGTGTGAAATAACTGTACTATATTTACCACTGCTGTTGGACTTTTTCCATAGTTATCAGGTATGTCGGTGATTAGGAAAAAGACACGTTTGCGCACCAAAACACTGTTTAATTAAATCATGTGATGATACGGGAAACTGGAAGAAACTTCAACTCTCTGCGTGCGATCCAAAGACAGAAACAGCGCAGCCAAGGGAGCCGTTTTTCATATTGAAATATGCTCAGTGGTTATTTCACCGAGCTGATGCTGCGAGTTTCCTGGGACATTTTCCCACATAAGAAGCTGGTAATAACAGGCGGTGACTCACCGTTCGCTCCCTCTCCAGCTTGCTGATCAGAGCCGCCAGGCTGCCGCTGGTCGCTTTACCTTTTCCGTCGGCCACCTCGAACAGGCTGCAGGACATCTCGCACTTCATCACTGCAGAGGAGAAAACGCACGCAGGCTGAGGCACAGCTCAGCTCGCATTGGCATTCTGAGCGGAGCTGGAACGCATGTATATGAAGTCTTCTTTCTGCCTTCAAGGATTAACCAGGCCGGCTGTAATTGTGTTTCATGATGCAGCGCAGGCTTTGAGGGGAGCTTTAGCGAATCTCAAGCATTGCACAACCGCCCACATGCCCCGGGCCTCTTTCATTCTATTAGGAGACAGAAAAATGTGTGGTCCGCACTGACCTTCCCGTGATATACTGTAGGTGTCCCAGGAAAAGAGCAACGGCGGGAGCTTTCGCTTCAACTGATCCAGCTGCATTGCCCGAGTCACCTCCAACTTCTCCGCGCTGCGGGGAAGCACAACGGACTCGTCAGAGGTCAGAACTACATCCAATAATCCGACAGCGCAAACCGGTGGGAAGATCTGTGCCGAGGTAAAGTTCACAGCACGCGGACGTCTGCTCAACAAAAGGTCTAATGATTAACAGAGAAACTTCTGGCAAAACTGAGGAGGAGACGCACACACAAGACCGCGGAAAGTTTACTCACAGCTTGAACGGAAGGTAAGGACGCGACGTGGAGCGTAAACAGATTGGGAATAACTCCTGACCCTTGTTGACGAGCGGACCACTCCACACTGTGTAGCAGCCTTTCCCTGAGACAACATCAGTGGCAAAGGTCAAAGGTGAGACGGGGCAGAGAGAGAGAAAAGGCTCGTGACTATCAGTATTAGCTGCTGCTGCACGTCCTTTCACACGCTGAATATAAACTGGGAAACAACAGCAAACAGAAGCATCACAACAGTGAAGCCAGAGTACTTTCAAACGTATTATTTTGATACCAAATAAACATGTTATTCTTCTGTATTAAACCAATCTTTCCCCTCCCTGAAGTGATAGAAACTCAAGCTAACAACCAGCAGTCACGTTTGTTTACATTTGTATAAGGTCTTAAAGTATGAGAAATATTTTACCTCGACTTCCTTCAGGAGAAATCATGTTAAACCTATTGAAAAGGGACAAAAACAACAATAACAACTTGCTCATAAACAATCGACAAAGAGCAGGAGAAACTTGTGGCTGAGATCTGATGTTTGCTGCAGGACGATGTACCTGTGCGCCGTCATCGGAGTGGCTGCAGCCTCCTTCCCTTTGTAGTGAAAGGACACCACGGCGTACGGGCAGATGTGACGCGGTCGCGCCTTGATCTCGTCGAACGCGAACTCGAAAAAATATTGCTGCAGAAAGGTTTGATAGAGGGAAGGACAGCAGAGGTGGAAACAACAACAGACATAAACATCTAGCACGGTGACTCTCCCGGCGCGGCCGCAGTGGTGCTCTGTGGTGCAGGCGGTTTACCTGCGTGAGCTCAAAAGCCCTGTAGGACAGCAGGGACGAGACCCGTGTGGCACTTTTGGACCAGTGACAGTCGAACTTAGGTGTAGGCTCCATTGCATTCTTAGGCATGTTTTCGTAGATGTGCTTTATTCGGCCCTGAGAGACAAAACAAGCCGTCAGCTCACAGTCCCACAGAGGAAGGGGGGGGGGGAGACAACAACTGGAGGCTAAAACATAAAGATGGACGTCTCGTTCATACCCTCATCACTTTAAAAATGATGATGTCTCCCGACGAGCCGACTTCAAAAGGGTTGATTTGTAACAAATCTGAATATTTGGAGAGATAAACACCTGCAACGACCAAAAACACAGAACAAATTCGAGTACATATTTGGTATTAAACACACAGCAAACACCTTGAGCGCAACATATTTCCCCCCCCGCTGCTGCTGCTGCTGTTGTTGTTGGCTTCCACTGCAACTTTATCAAGTTCAAACACGCTCTTCCAGCATCCTCAGATGTCTATTTCACCTGCACACTTGTGTACACGTGTAAACGTGTGACAGAAAAAACAAACAGGCGCGTCTCTGCCAAAACACCCTTCAAAAAGCAATGGAAACGACCATCACGTCACTGCACACATGAGCCCGACTCACCTAGTGCTGGACTTCCTAGTGTAGTGACCTTACAGTGTCCGACAGAAAGACCCTTCTCGCAGATCCACTGGAGCTGCGCCCAGAAAGAGAAAAAAGCACAACTCTCGTTTGAGATCAAGAAAGACACGATCACGCTGTACACCTCGTCGGTTGGGTCGATGCGACATAACACACCTTGGCTTTGTCTGGATAGAGGAAGCAGTAGGACTCAACGAGCTCCTGATCCGTCCGTCCCTCCTGCTTCATCTCTCGGCGCTTCTCGATGAACTGGCAGAAACAACAGAAATGCACATGAGACACGGCAGCCCGGACCCCGCCGACATGCGAGCCCGGTGGGGGGGGGCAGCGGCGGTGAGGACCGACCTCCTTCTCCAGCAGCTCGTTGTGGACGAGCCGGGCCTTGCAGTAGGAGAAGGTGCCCCGCGACGACGCGTCCAGGTAGAAGGAGGAGATGATCTTCACCAGCTCCTCAAACTCTCGGCTGTCAGGGGGGAGAAACTGGAACAAGCCTTCGGACGCACAGAGGAGGTAGGGGGGGCAGAGCATCAGCATTTAGCACCCCACAGACGACAAAACAAAACAGCAGCGCCTAAAGTAGTCTGACCTCAGCTCAGCGTGCAACACAGAAGACACGTTGAGGGAAACGGACAAACGCTGTTTGATGAGCTTTGACTGAACAAGCACTGAATGGTTGCAGTTAGTGAAGTTTGTTTTAGTGGGGGCTGCATGTAAGCCTTCAGTTGCAGGTTTGTCAGGATGACAGACAGGATCTCAAGAGGGAGAGTCACACATTGTGAGCCGACCACAGACCCCCTCTGAATGAAGCAGGACCGGCCCCCAGCTGTCAGGCAGCAGACAGAAGGGTGCATGTTCAGCGGCCGAATGAATGAGGGGACTGTCATCAGCAAAGCGCACTGCTGCAGGTATTTATGCAGTATGGAGTGGGGGGGCGGCACTGGACACATGGCTGCAAGCTGAAGGCAAAGGGATACAGTGTTGCCACTTTGTGTAAACTTTGTATGTGTTTAGCCAAAACGTCAGTGACAGCTGCCGTCTGTTTCCCCCCACTTTTTGTCAGAGTGAAGGGGGCCAGTGGAGGGGGGGGGGGGTCTGCATGATGTGATGCTGATGGAGGGACACTGAGGTGAACCCTGCACAAGCAGTGATGCACGGCTGAGGCCGGGACTGAGGTATGCTTTGATATAACGCCACGGTGCAGTGGGGACAGTTTGGACAGGGGGTTGGACAGGTCCGTGTCCTTCACCGAGGTCACAGAGACTCCCACATGTGGTCAGGTGAGGGCTGCAACACACCCGTGCCTGCAGCCCCATCGCCTGACGGGACTGGAGAGGGTGGGGGACCCAAACAAGGTGTGTTTTGAGGGGGGGTCTTTTAAAATTGCTGCCGCTGCTGCTTCAACTTGGGAGCCCTGAGCGCTAAAGCTAGCGGTACATTTCTGCAAACACGGCCAACAGCAAACATCGCACAGTCCGTGTGCTCGGGCAGCGGGGCCGCCGGCCTCACGTCAAGACAACACGTCAGGGGGGGAAACACTGGAATAAACTCGGGAAAGTAGCAAAAGTCGCCAACTAGCAGAGGCTAGGAGGCTAGCAACATGCAGGAGTAGAATTATGAAAGACAGGACAGGCTCCGTTCAAAATAGCAGCGATATGGCACCACCTTTCCGCTCTCTCGTCTTCTTCTTTGGGATCTGAAATTTCCCCCGTGACAGCTCCTCGCTCGATCTCTGGCCCGGCAGAGGAGAGCCGCTGAAGCTCCGGGCGTCCGCCTGCACGCTCCTCCGCCGCTCAGGGGCTTCATGTTCGGGCATTACACTGTCTCCACATCCAGGCTGATCGCCATTTTGGTTGGCTGTGGCCGAGGTGGCGGCTGAATTCTTCTGGGGTTCGCCGCCCGCCGGGTGCAGCCCGTCCGTGTTGGCGCATTGTGGGTCCCTCTTTCCCTCCGCGCCGGGGTTCAGGGCCATTTTCGGGCGCCGTGCACGTTCTCGGGGAGATGTAGCTCTGACGATTAGGGCGCCGCTTCACTCACACTATCTCCTCCTCACCCAGCCTCCGCCATTGTGAAAATGACGTACACGTTCTTCTCCACCACTGCAAAACGCTGCCGTCACTGTTTACATACGAGCAAATCCGCGCCATCTACCGGTACTTACAAACACTGCAGTTACAGTATGTTTCAGGAGAAGGAATTAAAATTGACATAAATCAAATCTTTCCGATCATGGCAACACAAAGCAACGTCAAAACAATGCCATCATAAGAATATCACGCTTTTATTTCAAACGGAATTTTAACCTATTATGTAACAAAATAATAACTAAATGATTGTGTTATACTTTCATATTTTTGCTGTTTGTGCACGTCATTGAATCGATTTGGTTTCAAGCATTATCATAACATACATATTAATAATGATAATAGCAATTTAGATCTTGTTTTATTCATTATCTTTACCTATAATGCACTTTTCAATATAACGTGAAAGTGCAACACAATTTTTTTGCAAGGTTCATTGTAATACTTTTGTCTTATTTTGCACATAAAAAGGTTTTCCATCATCCCAATGTAGCCTCAATAAAGCAGGAAGTGAGTGGAAAATAAGCCTCAAATGAAATGCATTTGATGAATTCAGATGAAACAAAATAATCAAAGAAGCTCCGTCTATTAAAAGAAAGAACAGATGAATGTCGTTTTATTGTTCTGCAAGAAATGAAAAACTTAAAAATCCAAAACAAGAAATGACAAAGCAGAAATCAGATGTAGGTATTTATAACAGTTGTTCACATCAGAAAAAAATAGCTGGTACATCTCTAAATGAGTTTTCAGAGGCTCATCATGCTGCCTCTGCTGTAAACATCAAATTCTTTGTAGCGCAGGTAATCTTTCAGCCGGGGAGGGAGAGGAAGAAAGTTGATAAAAACCGGGGATCTCAAGCGCAGACGAGAGAGATGCTCCCTTATCCGCAACCGACACAGGTGCTTCAGGTTTCGGGCGTTTCCTGAAAAGTCAGAAACAAAGTCAAGTCAATTTAAGTGGAAAGAAATTCGACTGCTATGCTGCTGGCGGAATAAAGTCTTTACTTTGAATTTGGCAGATTTCTGGCCACAGTTTCTGATCGTGCAAAGTGTCCCTGAGCTTGACGCAGAAGGACACCTGGTCGGTGTAGTCGAGCATGATGCGCACCACCTGTGCTGACAAGTGCTTCAGCCAGGACACCGTGATCACCTCGCAGAACTAGAAAAGGAATGAAGAGAGTTAAACAAAGAGAGACCTTGGAGAAAAGCATCACTGCAGTGGCCTCTTCAGGATCCCATTTTATGGGTTTTTTTCCACAGATGTGCGTGGCCTCACCACCATGTCTTTGATAATGGAGGTTGTCCATGGGGCGTAGTCATGGGAACTGTCACCGTACGGACAATCAAAGCAGCGCTTCACGTCGTAACCGTGGTTCATAATCATTCTCAGCATAACCTCGTCTTTCAGAGCGTACTGCAGCGCAGAGGGGAAGTGGGTGGTGTTGACCCGTGAGTAGTAGTTGACATTGGCCCCATATTTTAGCAGTGTGTTGATCATCTCATAGTTGCCCTGTCTGAGGGCCACCTGCAGACAGTTGATGGGGTCCTGGTTCACCATCGCCCCCGCCTCCAGCAGCAAGCGGGTGCACTGGAGGTCGTTGTTGGACACGGCAAAGTACAAGGCGGACCTGCGGTCGTCGTCGTAGTTGCGGCGCACCCGCGAGTGCAGCATGAAATTGGGGTCGTAGCCGGCTTTGAGAAGAATCTCCACGCAGTTCGCGTGACCCCCTGCGGCCGCAGAGTGGAGGGGGCTCATCCCACTGTCCTTCACAGTGTGCTGCGTGGTCACAGGGATGAGGCGCTCCAGTGCCCTGTCGGAGTGGTAGCGTACTGTGAGAACACGGGTGTGAGTTACAGCTCTGTTGGAAAAATGAGACAGGAAGCAGAAAACTCCTCACAGTCTGTGACCGTGGTAAGCCACGCGATGGATCGGCAGGTGTCCGCTGTACAGTGGGATGTTGGGATCTGCCCCGTAGTCCAGTAGCAAGGAGATGATGTCAGGGTTTCCCGATGCTGCTGCATCAAACAAAACAGTGCCTGACTCAGACTCATGGTCAACATGGGCCCCTGGAAGAAAGACAAATACAAACACTTGAAGAACATATATTTGTGACATTGTTCACTTGTATTCAGAGCATCATCATACTGTTTTGTTTGTTTCATTGCTGGAGGTGGGACAGGCTCATTTCGTCTTGTAATGTATCGGCAAAATCTTGGAAACAGGAGTGTTGTCTGGTTTGTGTGATTGATATACATGCAGTCTGTGTCGGACACTAATTCGATTTGGTTCACTTTGGACCCTGAGATAAAGCCAGAGGGAATTGAATCACACAATTTACCTTTCTCCAACAGAACCTCCACCACGTTCAGATGCCCGTTCTGGGCAGCCAGACCCAGTGGCGTTTTCTTTTTGATGTCACACGCGTTTGGGTCGGCACCAGACTCCAGGAGCAGATGGACAAAGTTCTCCAGACCCAAAAAGGCCGACTCGTGGAGAGCCGTCCTGTTCAGAGGTCCTGTCTGGTCTATTTGGGCGTTGTAACGAAGCAGCAGCGTGGCGAGGTCATACTGGTCATTCAGAATGGCTGGAACAAAGGCGAAGGGGATGACAAGATGCAGAAATGATCACATCAGTGTGTTTGTTCAGTTGAAATGCGCTTCTTGTCAGATACCTGCGACTAACGGAGAATCCTGCTCGTCGTTCTGGAGATCTGGACTCGACCCGTTCTGCAACAGGAATGTGGCATTTTCCCGGCGTCCGTGAAGAACCGCTAAAAACAGTGGCGTCTCACCCTTCAGGGTGCGACACTGGGATGCACCTGGGGGTGATGCTGTAACCCAAAACCCCACAAAACTGAAGCCACATGTATGACATGAACCGAGGGGAGTCTGTGACTTCAAACCAAAAACCCAAATCTTACCTGAGAAGATTATCTCAAGCATCTTCTTGTTTTGGTGCACTGCAGCCTCATGCAGGGGAATCCATCCTCGGTCATCAACCCTGGACAGAGTCTCTGATAGAATGGTCAGTCTGTCCAGAGCCGGCTCATCACCTTAATATACAGAGTGCAGGGAGGACATCGTGTGGACACTCCTGCTAGTATTGGCAGTGCTTGAAATATTATGGAGACGTTGAAAAGGAAAATCTTTTACCCTCCTTGATTGCTTTGAAAATCTCATCGGGGTCTTTGCTGGGTTTCAAATCACTAATGAAAGCAATTGAAAAAAGGCTTCAGACAAAAGAAAGGTGGCTGCACAGTGCAGTGAATCACACTCAGCAGTAATCTAAAGGACAATAACCTGGGACTCAGTCCTTTGAGCTTTCTGTACTGAATCAGACTTTGTTCAATTATATATTGAGTTGCCTCGTCTTCATCCAGGTCATCTTCCGACGGACAAAAGTCATCCTCCGTTTCCGCGCTCATCTGTTTGTCCACAAAAGAGTCGATGCAGCAGGAATCGCTCTGAGGAAACAGCCATACAGTAAACAAACCTATTAAATCTGGTGCCTCACAGCTCGCACACAACCTGCAGCCCTGAATACCAACTACCACGCAGTGCAGCTGTGAGCTGAAACACTGGCAATCTGTCATCTTCCTGTTTCTAAAACACATTCAGGATATTCAAATGATCCCAGACTCAAACGGTTCAAAGATTTAGGCCAAAGTTAGTTTTGTTTATTTGAGGGCCGCTTGCATTTCTTTCTTGGCCCTGCCAAAATAAAAGCACGGCCGCTCATAATATTGCAAATGATTGTTGTGATTATCAATCTGGAAGCAGCAAAGGGAAAATAGCCTAAAGACAACCATAGCTGGGACAAAGTTAAACAGGAAACTCAAATGCTACAAGTTGTACCGCTGATATTGTCGACACAACCCAGGTAGTGACATTCACACTCCACATGGATCAATCAAAAACATGGTCTTTACCTCACTGCAGGGGTTTACCTTCAGGTAAATGGCTGTGCTCCTTCTGTAGTTCAAACACCAGTACAGCCAGCAGGGCTGCTCAGTACCCACACATACTGCAGCTATTTATATTTCCCCTGGCTATAAATATCAGATCACGGGGTCTCCACAACCTGCTCCTAGCTTTGACCCACTGAGCACAGCAGCAGGTTGACCTATACACACAGCTCTAAGTTCTGTGACGCTGCATCCATCTCCAAAGAAAAATGAAAACATAATGCGTTAACTTTACAAAACGGTTTTGAAATCCTAAATACGAACGCCGACAAGATTGGTCAGAATATCAATTTCAAGCTCATTTCTGAGTCAGAGATTTGTTACGACGTGATATTTGTTAAGGACTCTGCACCTGCACATGATTGATTATGAGGTATAAAAGCTTGCAGAGAGAGAAACAAGGAAGACACGGGGAACAAACAGCACTGTAATAGGAGACAAGAACAAATACAGACAGGTGAGTTCAATATATTTACACAGATATACTGCTATTCACACAATCAGGTCTCATTTGCCAAACTAGTTTCAGAGCACGGAGGCTCCTTGCCAGCAGTTTGTTCCTGTTACAAGATGAATTTAAAATGTCTCCCGCACATGAGGGTAAACAGCTTCAGGAGGCCAGGCAGCAGAAACACCTGGCCTGATGCCCGGAAAGAACTTCTGCTCCTTGGAGCGCTTGTGCAAACAAAAAAGGCATCAATCATTACATTTCTGTAAATTGTTTGTAAAATTGCTTCGTCTTGTGGGACCGGTTGCAGTCCATGAGACCTTTATTATGCCCCACAGACCAACAAAATAAATATGTAAATTCTGAGCAGAGACAAAATAGGAAGCTGCATGTGATCACTTTCTATGCTGATTGTGTTTTATTCACAGAATCTCTTTTGATGCACTTTTTGGAAGTTTTTATGCACTGGAATGAACTCAGCTCCTCTTCGATCATAAAAACAAGTTATACTTTCTTATTCCTTTTCAAAATCGCACGTTATTTCATCAAAATTTTAAATATTTGAGCTTTGAAGCATAGGGTAGCTTTGTATTTATTGTGGCTGTTACCTGAGCATATAAATTATTGTGGAATTATATACTTTTCATTTGAAAAATTCACTTGTTCATGATTTCACTATCAATGTACGGATACGTTTATTTTTTGCATAGTTTAGAACTACAGAGTATGAAAAAAGTGTGTCACAGTGGAGTCAAGAGCTGCCGCAGAAAGGCTTCTGTCTTCAGTAGTGCGGTGTCTGGTTTTCAGTCGTCCAGCTGGCACAGCATGGCCACCCCGCGCTTGATCCAGTGCTGCGGCCGCTTGTTGGTGGACAACATCATTGAGATAACAAAATTGGTGGAGTGGCCTGTGGTGGAGAGGGTGCCCTTCCTTTCACTCGTCTTGTACAGAGGACAAACATACAGCTTCTGGGGGTGATCGATGCTCTTGTTTTTGGCTGTGCGGGCGAGGTGGTGGAAAGAAACCAAAACAAAAGCAGGGTCAAGCAATGAGTGGGAGAGAAAAATCAAATCCAAAACACATCATTGTCCTGAAACTCAAATTTGACCATTCGTGATGTCCAAAGTGGGACAGTACTTACTGGGTTTGATCCAGATGATCGGTACCGGGTCAAATAGAACTTTGGGGTGCTGCTCAGCCAGAACTCCACTGGTGACAAAGGAACAAACAAAAATTCCCCATTCGGCCAAAGGTCGAGAAAAAAATTCACAAAAGCCACGCGATCAGATTCATTACAAAATTGAGTTAAATGTTTAGGATCATAAAATCGAAACAAAGCAAGAAAAAGTATTGCTTTGAAATTTCATGAAGGAAATATAGGACAGTATAGAGCGTACACGTTTACCTCTTTCTGTCCCAGCGAGCTCCATCCAAAAATAACCCAATAATGTAAACACCATCCTCAGGAGCCGAGTCTGACTCGTCGATAGACAGAACCTGTAAAACAAAATGATAGAAAAGAAAAAAAAAAAGCAAAGCTCAGAACAGTCTCAGGGCCATGAAATGATCTTAGGATTAAAATCTGTGTATGTGTGTGTGTATGTGTGTGTGTTTCTGAACCTCAAAATCAAAGCCAAGTAAGTCAATGGGGATGTGGTATTTCCTGGCATAGTTCTGCATAGCCCCAGTTAGAAAGGCTTGGGTGAAGAAGAAGCCAGATAGCCAGAACACGTTGGGCTTGCTGGTCTCGTACCAAACCTGTGGGCACAACAAGTCAGAGGGAAAAAAAAAAACAAAAAACTCCCACGCACGCCAAGTCAAAATTACACCATCATCTCGGACTTTTGTGAAGTTGTCTTGCCTGCAAAAACTTGAGCCTCGAGAGAAAGTCGGTGATGTAACTGCCCAAAGGCTTGAGACTGGGGTAAGAGCGCTTGGCCCACTTCTCTGGGACCCGGCCCACCAACAAACTGCCTGCGACTGCCTCCAGCTCTGCATCCATCACCACCAGACCC
Source organism: Malacoctenus gilli (assembly GCA_032164315.1). Classification (NCBI taxonomy): domain Eukaryota; kingdom Metazoa; phylum Chordata; class Actinopteri; order Blenniiformes; family Labrisomidae; genus Malacoctenus; species Malacoctenus gilli. The sequence continues at coordinate 9,872,509 of JASSRZ010000053.1, read as the reverse complement.
TTAATGGCCTTCAGCAGGTTCTGTAGACTCACGCGAATTGTACTGCACAAACTGAGGGGGTAACAAAAAAAAAAAAAGGCAAATCAAATAAAATGGCGAGTGACACGGCAGACTTCCTCAAGTGTATTTTGCTGGTACGTGTTGTAGCGCTCCATCTCCTGGACGAGGACTGTGTTCATGCTTTCTTCGTAGAGCACTGGAAACTTTTGGAGAGCTGCTTCTGTGTCGAAATTACTCGGAAGCTACGGGGAAATGAGCAGAATGTTACAGAGCTTACAGCAGAACCCATGCACATTATAATCAAGCTAACAGACATTGACACATTGACGCCTGCAGTGGAGCTATTTGTGTTTCCTCCCATTTGCACCGCTCACAGTTCAGTTTGATTTAGTAAAACTGCCTCTCTGGGAGTGAGTGCTCAGGAGTGCTGCCTGAACTGTCGGTATATTTCACAATGTAGAAACTTTTTCAACACACTTACGTCCACAAATACCATTAAATCAGTTCGAGCTGACAAATGAGTTCATGTTTGTGAATGCAAGCCAAAGTGCACGAGAAAACTGACAGCAGATGCAGGTAAATTCATCTCAGGTTCAAAACCGTCCAACCAGGACCAAGAAACACTGCCAGGTGTACACGTGTCGGTACCTTCGTCAGGATGTCGTTTGTAATGTCGAATAGGGTGTTGTCGCTCCCTGAGCTTGCTCCTCCTTTTGCCCCTCCCCCCTGGGTGAGGAGCAGTGAATCAAACAGCAGCTTCGTCTGCTGCAAATCCTTCGAGATGTCCACATTTTCATGCATCCCAAACACCTCCGGATGCTGGCTGAATGGCAGTTTCTTCAGCAAAACAAGAGCATCACGACTCAGATCACATGGGGTGATAAAGAATTGATGATTGTCATCATGTCAACAGATTTACCTTGATGAATAAAACATAGTCATCATAGCTTGACTTTGGCGGCGCCACATATTCACCACTTGGTGATAAAGGGTATCGAAATGCCTCAATGATGTCCTTGTTGTAGAAGTCAGCCAAGATGGTCATCAGGAGCCGCCTGTCCCAGTCATCCGTCACACGGCCGCCGTAGTTACACTCGCCAGTCAGATATGTTATGGCTTCCAAAGGCACCTCATCATATTCCTTCACAAATAGCTAAAAAGGAGGAAAAATGAGGACAGTTCAGTCTGAGGGCAACTGAAAACTTTGCCAGTGAGTTTCTGACTGGCTACCTGCAGCTGTCTGATGCTTATGCGGAGATCAGACTCATTGAAGCCATAAGGAATATTCCAGCCCAATGGACCGAACTTCTTCCTCTCTTGAACAAGAGCGTGAAAAAAGCACAGTCCGTACAGGAGCTTCTCCCAGACCTGGTCCACAAATCCGAGAGTCAGAGAACGTTGTGGAGGAAATGTTATTCGCGTAAACACTGAAAACTGATTTTTCCACAAGCTCACCAGTTCTTTATTTGGACAGTTACTGAAGAAGTTTGGATCGGAAACAGGATCTGACAGGTACGACTGGAGAAGGTTGAGTCTCAGGCCTGTCGGAGGCTCATTTGTCATTTTCACTCCGTTCTGCAGTATGGTCACTGGAAACTGAAGTTGTTCATAAGTCATCAGCCCAGAAAACTAGACTTTACGCTGCTCCTCAAGTATTACGCTTTACCTTTGATGAAGGGTAGCTCGTGAGCCAGAGGCGGAAGTCCTGGTGACATGTCGCTGGACTAAAGTCCTCACATATTTTTTCAAGGGTGGACATCCAGGACACAGCCAGGTGACAGTTCTGCAGACACACCCATGTACCGTCCTGCATGGCTGAGGAGATCATCCTGGCAGCGATCGGCCCTTGGCCCTGACCCAGAGAGATCGACTGGAACTTGGCTCCACTCATGTTCTTGTCACTGGCAAACTTCAGTAAGCCTGCAAAGAGATATGAGTGTTTATCGGTTCAATAGCGTTGAAACCAATGGCTTCTTGAGATTCGATCATCGGTGCTGTTGTACTTACTGGCCATGGGATCAGCTCCTGGAGACAGCACGAACACAAGTGGTATGGTGGAGTTGGAGTCCAGGTAACTCTTGCTCAGATCGAATGGGGGCGGCTGGACAAACTTCTTCCCCAGCTTGCTGGTGACGTATTTGGTCACAGCGGGCACAATTTTATCGGGTCTCAGGCAGCGGACGATGATCATCTTTTGTAAGTCGTTCAGCTTTTCACACCATGGTGGTGGTAGAGCAACATTGCAAGGCTCTTTGCTGTCATAAATAGGCTGGAAGTCCTTGGGGGTCTTGATGAAAGCATCTCTGCCGGAAACAAAACAAAACAGTTGAATCAATTAGTTAAATGTATCTTTTTAGACATCACAGACAAACAATGTTTAATTTCTCATTTTGTGAGCAACTTCTTTTTCTCTTACTTTATTCCTTGCAGGCCTGGGAGCTCGCTAGCTCTGCAGATTTCATCCCAACTCTTGTCTTGGAGCCATTCAGGGTCAGGGTTAGCGATGGTGTTCTGTAGGCCCACTCCCCCGGTGAGCAGAAACATAAAATCATTGTATTCAATCTTCCCTTCCGCTCTAAAACAAATAAAAGAAAGCAGAAACAATGTTTACTTGTGAATTTTCACAAATAGATCCCCCGAAAAAAAACAAAACATTAACTGTGTGTAACTTTACAACTTACAGGAGCAGATTGCAACAGAGGAGGAAGGAGAAGAGGAGTTTGTCCCTCTCAAACAGAGAACGGCACACATTGCAGTACAGGTTGTAGGTGAAGTGATCAGTCAGAAATTGAAGCCTCCTCTCTAGAATCTTGGATTTGTTGCTGAAAAATAAAAGGCAAGATTCAGGAAACTCCAGATGAGCACAGAGTAGCTATGCTTTCATTCAATCCAGTGAACATTTGTGGTGTTGCAGGTGCAGTATGAATGCAGATTAGACCTGACTTATCTCACAGGATTTCTTAACTTCTTGTACAATCACATCATCCCAGTAGATTTCTTTTACTGTGCCATCTCGGAACTGGAAATACTCCACAGGCATGACTCACCTGTCTTGTATGGAGTTCACGTAGAGGTTGACAAACCAGCTGAGAGAATACTGGTACATGGGGTCTATGTTTGTCAGGTCAGCGATACTGAAGAACAGGACGGAGGAGTGCTTTGCGATTGATCTGTAACCCTCTCGAGACTCTGCGATCTTGATCTCAGTCTTCTCCGCAATCTTGGGAATGTAAGAGGATAAAAATGATCAGACTAAACTGAGCAAATCAACATATCAAAGTGTCAACGTTGCCTTTTTATGTATAGGCCTCACTTGCTGTTTCTTGGATATCTCATTGGACATGATCTTTGCGGAGTCGAGGATCTGAATTGCGCTCTCGTCCTCAAGGATATTTCCCTCGGAGGACTGCAGAGTCTCCAGGATCTTGTCTTCAATTTCCTTTAGCTGTCTCTTATTGGCAGCTGACTGCAGGATTAGCACATTCCTCTCCTCTTCCAGCTCCGGCCTGGCCAACGCATGAAGTAGAAACATGTGGGTGGTGCTGTGTTTCAAGTATTTAAGGGACATACCAAAGTTACTATTTAATGAGCGCTACCTCTCCTTGGCAACCACAATCCCCAGCAGCTGGTCCTCCAAGCCCTCTGGGGTGATCATGAAATTGAGCAGGGACACTTTGGTGGCCAGTTCTGGTAGGTAGTGTGGGTTTCTGAGTTTCGTGGTGATGTAGAAACGAAACTCGGCGGAGTACTCGATGACGCTTTCTCCGAGCCTGATGCAATCCACACCACCTAAATGAAACACAAATCTTTTCAGCTCAAGAACTGGAATCCTCAATGAGCCACAGTAGAGCCAATCATACACTCGCGCCACCTTGTTTGAAGGTCTGTTTGAGCAGCAGCGGTTCGAGAGACGGGTCCAGATCCTCTCCGACATTTTCTAGCAGCAAAGGGGTTCCGAACTGGATGCAGTTTTCCAAGGTCCTCATGTAGTCCCCGTCTGTTAACTTGATTATACTCAGGTTGTTTTCTTTCTCTGAATTCTTCACCCACTTGTTGGCTTGACCCTGGGGATCAATCATCAAGGGCCTGCAAAAATACAAACCACGATTAAAGACTTCTTTCTTTCTTTCTTTCTTTCTTTCTTTCTTTCTTTCTTTTTTGTTGACATTTTGTGGAAAGCTGCAAATTTCAACAAAAAAAATCTACGCGAAGAGTTTTACCATCTTCGTGAGTTGCTGACAATGACGCCGTTGTCGATAGAGAACGAGTCGCTGGGAAGCCCTGCGATGTTCCAGGCTCTGATCTTAATTGGATCTCCCAGAGTTTGGCTGAGAGAAAAGTTGTCCGATGATGGAATGTTCTTGGACTACAAGTATAGAGGCAGGTTTAGAACAGGGTATAAAAGGCAGTTAAATTCACTTTAAATCAGTTTAAAAAAGATCCATAAAAGAAGAGGGATTATTGTTACTTGGCAAAGTTTGGTCCATAATTTGGTGCAGTCTTGTCTGAAGCTAACTGTGAAAGCCCCCAAATAAGCGATGACGCCAGCAGAGATCAGAACATCTCCGGTCAAGTTGTCGTAAGTGTTCTGGAGGTCATCTGCTGCCTTAGACCATCTAAAGACATATTAGAAACCAGACAGTGCCATTCTGATATCCTTTCAACAATAGACAATATTAAACAGTATATTTAAGAGCATCATGACCTGGTCTTCTCTCCACCCAGACCACCAATGAGTTTTTCGGCCCTCTGTAGTTTCCTTCCACATAGATCCACCTGGTACTCGAGCTGCGCCTTCTCCTCTGTCTTCTCCTCGAAGGTTTTCTGAAGAGCAGCCAAGCGGTCCTCAACCTCTTTCAACTCAGCTCTTTTCTGGTCCAGCAGGGCCATGGTTGCAGCCAGGGACTCTTGTGCTTCTGCAAGATTAGCTTTTTTTGGGGCTACAACCTGAAACGAAAGAGAGCAGCTCAGTTCAAGAGATTCGAGGCAGCCGTCACTTACAATCATCATGACAAGTCTTAGGAAATGATCTGATCGAGACAAACTGCACCTTTGCCACCCTGTCATACACCTCCATTGCTTTAATCCACTTGCACAGTCCCTCCGCTGCGGAGGATGCTTTTGCCACGATACTGGGGTCAAAGTCAGGATTTGTCATGTATTCACTCCGGATCTTTTGCATCACAGGGACCTGTCACGCCAAAAGAGTGAGTTACATAAGAGAATGTTCCTTTTTCAACTGTCCCTCGGAAGTTTCTTCGACACTCACAGGAATGTTGTCCTTGTCATATTCTTTAAGATCTCGTAAAAAATTCATATCACCGAGGAGCTTCTTGCTTGGACCCCAGTAATCTAAAACCTGATAAAAAAGACATGTTTTCGAATTAATGGTTTAATACAAGGAAGAAATGTTAGACAATAAGCCATTAAAAAGTAGCTTTACCTTTTTACCAGTCCCAGCTGGGTCAGCTACTTTATCTGGCTTTATTTCTTTCATCACACATACAGCTGCCATCACTAACTTCACCCCTGAAGGCGGATTTTTCATCGACTTCACAATCGTAACATCAGAGGGCTGAAACGAGACGGCTCAATTTATTCAGCTGTTCAAACCGCAATGATTCAAGTCACAGAAACGGTGACACTGATCTGAGCTCACCTTCAAAGTGTCCAAAGCAGAGAGAGCAGCCTCCAAAGCGGGGATGGCTTCAGCCAAGTCACTCTCGCACTCATTCTTCAGAGCCTGAGCCTCGTTGGCTTTCATTGTTGCTGCCTCCTCATCAATGCGCACAACTTTACTCTTGGCTTCCACCTCCACAGACTCCACTTCAATAACCTGAATTATTACACAAGGAAAGCGCTATAAATGCCCGCTTAAAATCTGGTGGGTTCGCGCAAGGTTGATGCTGAGGGGGAAGGAAGGTGTGAAATGCATATTCAAATATATTCACCTGCATCATTTTTGTGTTATCTATCTTTGCCTGCTCCAGTTTGGGTTGAAGGTCCACGAGTTCCTTCTTCATCTCACCCACCTACGGAGAGGCATTGTTTGAGCAAGTCATGCTAAAATGTATGTGTGAAATTTCAAATCAAAGAAGCGGGGAGAGGCAAGGAAAAAAACAACAACTCAGTGATACAAATACCTGTGATTCAGCGAATGCGAGCTTATCAAGCCCGTTGGTGTATCTCTGTTTGGCCTTCATGACAGTTTCTCTTTTTTGAGTAAGGAGCAGGCGAAAAGCTGCAATCAGCTCCAGGTAGGATGTAGGCGTCACATAATTATGCCGGCCGAGCTCAGAGAGAAATCTGCGTCAGAAGCAAGAGTTGAAGCTACAGTATGTGCTTTTAGATGTACTTTACTTTTGAGTAGACAAGCTATATATCATGCCATACCTCTGCGAGAGCTGTTTGGCAGAGGTATGAAATGTTTTGCAGATGGGGATGACCTCCTGCCTCTCATTTTCACTCATATCCAGTGACTCAAGGAAAGAGTTGGCTACTCGCTCGAGAGCCTCCTCTGGCCACGGCTGTCAAGGCAAAGATAATATTCAGGGGAAAAAAGGAGGTTCGGAAATAAAAACACAAAAAAACGATGCAAAGAAAAGGAGACAGACTGTTGACCCTGAGCAGTATAATGTCCATCCGGTCACAGTGTGCCTTTTATTTTCTCTCTCTTTTACATTTGGCTCAGGGAGCAAAGATGACAAGCTGACAAGGCCGTCTGACAGAGCTCAGAGAGCCACATATATCTTTTTTAACACAACATGGTCCACGCTCGCTTTGACTGCAGATATGAAGGAAACGTTTCCATACTGTACCTGGAACCAGTCAATCGTGCAACAGTTTATGAGAGAAGGGAACTGGCGCAACCGATTTCGAAAGGCGTCTCCAATTGGACTGAGGGCTACGACAATGTGCAGGTTCTCTCTGCAACGTGCCACGAAAAAGGCAAACAGTGTCAAGGGACTCAGTTCCAAGTTTCTGTTACCAGCCTGAGCGATGGGACGGACTGTCTGAAAAACAAGTGGATTGAAAATTGATTCAGTCAGACCACTTCAATTTATCAGATTGCTAGTTTGTTGTTTTTTGAATAACCAACCTCCATGATTTCTTGTTTCTCGTCTATTGCAAAGAGATTAGGCACCTCTCCTGTGTTTAAAACACTGTCCACATCCTCGAGAAAAGCCTCATCTTTAATCTGAGCATCAGTTATCAGGAACACCGTTTTCTGTCCTTTCACGCCAGCATTTTTCAGTAGCATCTGCAGTTTGAGGGAAGGGGAAGAATCTGCAAATTGCATTGAATCTGCAAATTGTGTAAATCAAAGAATGTTTAAACTATCGGGCAAACCTTCAGGTCATCTCTCCATTCGGTCATGCCGTAGCTTTTGGAGATCTCAGGCTGGAACATGGTCATGTGGGCCATGGACGTGGCCAGACGGGTGACGGACTGTCGACCGCTGCCTCCCACTCCCACCAGCAAGGCGTTGCCTCCTGGTTGCTTCAACACGCGACTGATGCGGGATAAGTGATCCAGGACATAACTGTGTGATGGAAATCATCCATAAATACAGGAATAGGAAAACATCATCAATTAAAGTAGAGTTTGTTTGTGTAAAAAAACGTTGAAAAAATGTTTTACCGGAAGATGACGAGATTCATCCGTGTTTTGTGCATCTGGTTGTATTCCTGTAAACAAGACTCCACCACTTGGGCGAAGCTTTCCATGGAGGGCACCTCAGAATAAAGGCGCTCTTCATCCTCCAGATCAGGTTTCATGTAATCGCCGAACAGAAGGTTTTGCATGTCTTCCTCCACGAGCTGGAAGTTAAAGAGAAAGAGACACAGAGGTTCAAACGTAAAGACGACTTTTTCAATGCTGATGACTATAGACCAGCATCTACTGTTTATTGTGATGTGACACTGCAGTTTTTATGAGAGAATCTCCAGCTTACTTTGCTGCCTTTCTTCAGGTGATCAAAGACCTGGTCGAACGACTGACTGAAATGGTCTTTGAGGATGCTGTTCATCAGCTTATAAAGCCACGTTCTGTCTTTTTCCTCTACCAGACGGTCATAGTAAACGCGGAAGACCTCGTGAACAAACAGCCGTATCATTGTGCTTTTGTTCTCCAGGGACTCCTTCCTCAGCAGCAGGCACCCTTGAATAACACGCGAAAAGTCTCGCAAGTTGAAAGTATAATGAGACTTAGCCGGAGTTGGAAGCAGGTGCTCCATGGCTTTTTTATAAACCTTTTGAAAATAAAATCAGAAAACAAGGACAGTGTTGAATTTATGGGTGAGAATTCCAGACAATAGGGATTTTTTTTCCAGAATGTTCAAATCATTCTAGTATCACAGTGCATTTTCCAGGACACTTACCTCCATTGTCGCTGTCACTATCTGATTCCCGACAGTAAAACATTCCGGTGGGAAATTATTGTTTTTGAGATAGAAACTCATAATGTTGGAGAAAATGCGAATCATTGTCTCATCACTGAATGCATTGATGCTGAAAATGTTGAAATGCCGCAAGAAGCGTGGCGTCACCGCATTCCTTCCACCACCAGGGGGCCCCATTGCTGAGATCAGCTGCAAGTCAACAAGTGTGATCCTGGAGGTGTCTTTCAGGTCATACCTGCCGGAGAGCACATCAGCCAGTTAGGTCAATGTGGCCCCGGCCATTTATCGCATAATCACAAAAGGACATTGGTTTCATACGGTACGAGGTTGATACCAGTTTCCATGGTCGATGTACTGCCGGAGAAGCTCCACAGGAGGCTGCGCTCCAAACTGTTCCAGTGCCGGCATGTTCATGTCATCAACAAAAATGACACACTTTTTGCCCATGGGGGGCCCAAACACACCCTTCCTTCTCTTGTCCAACCTGGACATGATGATACTCTGGAAGATGAGGTGAATCCAGAACAATATTAAGGAAACTTATTGGAGCATATTATCTTCTTTTAATATTTACAACATGGAAAGGATGTCTACTTTTGTATTTTCTGAGCCATTTCATAACCTGATAAGAACAGTCTTTTCAGCCTCGTGTCTCAAAACACTGACCTGGGTTTGGTTTGCACTGGTGCGGGCTGAAAAGTTGATAAAGAAGGGAAGGTAGGAGTCTTTGTCCAAATTGTTCATCAGTTTCTCCTTAACATACACTGACTTTCCAGTGCCTGTCGTGCCAACAAACAGGGAAGGCCTGAGCAGTGAAAGAGAGCGAGCCGATGAGAAAAAATACGTTTTGTCTTGTGAACTAAAACCAGGTGAATTATCATCAACATGATCATAGAAGATGATGTTTGAAAATGATTTAGGGAAATAATTTATATTTGAAACTTGTTCTGATCAGCCGTTATATACAGATAAAGCTTACACTCCATATCTGATGCAGAGGTCCATCAGGTAAGTGTAGCGTAATGTGTCGATCGTGGGGACAATGATCTCCTGCACTTTTGTGTTTTTGTCACCCAGGTTGACATTCTTTATGGCATCATTCCAGTGGAGCCATTTTCCTTTCCTGTCAAACTATAAAACAACGTACAGAATGATTCACACATTCAAAACAACCGAAGTCCTCCAGTGTTTGTTTTTAAACAATACCTCATAAAAGTAGTCGTACACCAGGCCCTTCCCATCCATTGGACACTCCCATTTTCCCACTGCGTCGGGGATCTGATAGTCTTTCGATTCCCCTGAAACTATCGCTCTGAAGAACTCACTAAACTTCTGTCTGCTGTCTGCGTCACAGCTGCCGCCTACAGACCACACCAAAGAGAATGCAAAAGCCGCCTGCAAGCAATAAGAGGCATGTGACATATCACCCTTAGAGAAGCAAAAAACAAAAAGGAAAACAAAAACAACACGGACCAAACAAAAGACATTATAAATGTAAGAGTCAGTCCTTTTACCATTATCCAGGTACGGATGTTTTTATTCCCAGAATTAGTCTTTAGAGGCTCAGTAAGAAGCATTTCGAACAGTCGACACAAGGACATCACAGTGTTACTGTTGTTAGTGGGCACAACTTCCTGTGAACAAAATCATGATCTAAAGTCACAAAATGTCAGTATTTTACAGACACTGACTAATGTAAACTTCCAAATGTTTCATATCGGCTTGTGTGTTGATTGTTCAAAGGCCTGGATTCACTTACTCTGCAGTTTTTACGCAGCATCTTGAGAGCAGGCGGCAGCAGCCAGTGGAAGAGCTCCAACAGCAGCGAACGGTTGTCTGGGTTCTGCAGAGCATCGGGAAGAGTGTTCATCCAGGAGACCACCAAGGGCTTCCAGCCGAGCTGAGACGGCTCCATGTAGATCATCCCACAGCGACTGACTGTGGCAGGCTGCAGTGAAAAAAACATGCAAATAACTTCACCAAGTCCTGGCTTCTAGTTTCCTTCTATCAATCAAGTTGTACCAAAGTGTTCAACATCTTATTGAATTCCTTTTCACTTGTTGAAAAGAAAAAAAATGTAGCCAAAGAATGAGCAAGTGTGATTTTGCAGGTAAAAGTATAAAATGAATTATTCAGCTGCAAGTATCTTACAGACGCTTGTGACAGGTCCATTGCTTCAAAGATGAGGCTCATCTGACTGGACATCTGAATGATCTCACCACTCATTAAACACAACTGTGGAAGATTAGAGCAAATCCATCAAACAAATTACAGAATTACACTGAAGTGGACATCCGATTCTGAAATTTTTTAATGAGTAAAACAAACCTTTTTGTTGTCATCCAACACAGTGTTCATGCTCTCAATCCATAGTGTGTCTATTGGACCATCAAACACCACCCATTTACGGTCTGGGGTGTCGGCCGAAGCAAACTCTCGAAACGTGTTGGCCACAATCCCGTCTGTCCACTAATATCAACAGAAAACCAATATAAAAAAAAGGAACATCTCTCTTCCACATCTATAATGATACGAACTGTGCCATGCAGTCAGAGGCAGAAGTCTACCTCGTGTGAAACCAGGTCAAACTGTCCAAAGAGCTGTCCCATGGTGATGGACTTTGGATTCAATGTTCTGGAGATGACCTTCTCCTCCTGACCGTATCCCCTCTCATTCATCAGACTCAGACTGTCAGCGAGCACATGAAGCACTTTGGTCTTCCCTGCAAACGGCTCTCCGACCAGCATGAACCTGAGAAGCCACATTTTGATGTACTTTAATATATTTTCTTGCAGCAACACATGTGTAACACTGTATCACCTGGAGAATGACGTTTAGGAAATCAAAATAAATAACAAATAAAATGCACCCCACCCGTGCCTAACTTTCATCATCTCATAGCTCTGGATCATCTTCTGTAAGAAGACCTCTGTTGGTTGTACGTTGTGATTTTTACAGCACTCCTCAGCAGCCTCGAGGAAAAGCTGATGTGGATGAAAGAAATAAACAACATGATAGCATAAATATGTAATGATGTTGGGATAGGAAGATCAAGTGGTGAATCAACGTGTCCGACCTGATAGTCAGCCTCAGGAAGGGAGATGCCTGGAAACAAATCACTCGTGATCCCGTTGAAAAGTGGGATGTCGTGTGAGAGGAACTTGGGCTCATTTACATCCTTTATGGATCTCAAAAGCTGGGGAACAAAAGGGAGATGCAGGAGGGAGGCGGTTCAAAACAGCACAGAAACTGACAAGAGAGAATCCGAATCGCGACAAAGTGCTCAGTTCACTCCATTCACGCGAGCGCACTTACGAGAATGTCCTCATTCTCATCAGGATACTTGAGCTTGAGGTTTCCAGCCGCCACAAGTACCGCTTTGACAGCCCTCATGCCGTAATCATAATGGAACTGAGAAGAGAGCTGTTCTGAGCAAAGCCTGTAGGTCATCACAATCTTCACGGAGAGTGGTTTGGCATTGAGGAAGCCGTATGAATACAGAGAGATCTCTGCGATCAGTGCATAGTTGGGTACCATCATTGCAACTGTTCGAAACAACACCTGCACTCAAAAAAAAAAAAAAAATAGAAGGGAAAATGAGTTTTGTGAATTCAATTTTCAAACTGGTAAAATAATATAAATCTGTGAAAAAACCTGAATGCAAAAGAACATCCAAATACTATGAATGTCTCATCAGATAGACCTTGAGGTTGTCTGGAAGTTCTGAGCGTCCTGCATAGCCAGGGTTCATCGTTATGGACACAAAGCAGTTGGGGTTGAGCTTGAGCATGGTCCCTTCAAAGTCAAAGTACTCTAGCTTCTGCTCGATGGCCCTCTGGATGCAGAGCACCTGCTGTGCCACCACAGACAGCACCTCCAGCTCAATACGGTTGAACTCATCGAAGCATGCCCACGCACCGGAGGAGGCGAGACCCTTAAAAAACTGAAACGATACAACAAACACAGAGCAACACTGAACACTGATCAATTTGATTCATCTTAGATGTTTTCGAAAATATACGTGTTTCGAGAGGCAGCTACCTTTCCCATGGCAAGATAATCCAGCCCGTCAGAACAGTTGAAGACCACACACTGTACAGCAAGTGCTTTGGCCAAATCTTTGGTGGTCTCAGTTTTTCCTGTTCCAGCCGGACCTTCGGGTGCACCCCCCAAATTCAAGAAGAAAGCCCCGATCTGAGAGAGAAAAGTTTAAATGATTATTGAAATTTTTATTTACTGTCTGTAAGGATGAATTATGGAAGCAAAAGAGGCAATTACAGTTAGGTACACTGTTTATATGGGGTTTGTTTCCTACCAAAGTCCGGTAGCATCTGTCCGTCAGAGGGGTGATGACCAGGCGTGGGGAGTTCCCCAGGTACTCGTAAGCGTATTTAACGTCACAGTTGATAATGCGAACGCGAACATTGTCGTTGCTCCAGTAGTAGCGAAGCTGTGCAAGCCACTGAAAGTCAGTTTCATGCGATACACCTGGTAAAATAAGAAACAAGTAAAAAAAAATATGTGACTGGCTCCTGTTCTGAGTTCTGTGCAATGTAGTACTTACATGAAATACATTGCCGCTCTGACGTACCTTTCTCGATTAATTCCAACACTACATCTCTGGCATGAACATCAATTGTGACGAGGGCTCCCAAAGTAATCCTGGTCTGTATGGGCAGTTTTCCTCTCACAAGCTCAACAATGTCATTCAGTTGGTTCTGGAGTTGCTGATAATAGTTTTTTATGCCCTGCAAAGAATGAGGTCAGATTACGATGATCATGAACAATTTTTTCTCATGTTGACCCGGTTAAACGGTCTCACTGTGTGACTCTTTCGGCACATAGTCGATTCGATTCATCTTAGAAAATACGTGGTGACTCACAACAGCTCCTCCTCTGATCGCCTCATGAACCTCCAAAGTCCAGAAAATCTGTGATGTGCACAGCACCACCTGACCGGGCCACTCCTTCACCCATTGGTTCCGCGGAGTCTCAGCATAGGCCTGTTCCCATGACCATGTACAATCGCTCAGTACTGACTCACATTTTTTTCTCACACAGGAGTAAGCTGATATTCCGCAAATGTAAATGAGTCAACAAATCCCACATGGGTATATCAATTATGTGGAACGACAACCTCACCACTCTGGACCGGGCTATCACGTCTCTGACACTGCGAAGCATCACATCCTCCACCTGAACTAGCCACTTCTCCACTGCTCCTTTGGCTTCAGACGTGGAGATGTGCTGAATGAGCTGAACGCGTTCCCCCTCACTGCTGTACATGGCCTGCGTGGCAGAAACAGCAGGCAGCTCTAGTGGGGTTGCTCCACCACAGTGTCATGTAGCAACGACATTATATTAGACTGCTTTACTTGGATATCCAGATTGGGTAAAAAGTCCAGTTTGGAAATCCCCTCGAAGCACTTCTTCAGGTGAGGCTGCACTCGCAGAGGGTCCTTTGTTTCAGACAGAATCTCCAACATCTCATCATTAGACAAGAAGAAGAACCTGCCGATATAAATTTTGTAGGGTTGATCAAAATCTGAAACAATCATTAAGATTTGGACCCCACAAAAATTGCATAGTTCTCATGTTTTACTCACCGAGGGAAAAAAAGACGTTTTTTCTCCAGGTAGGCATTCAAACCTTTCATTATGTTATCAAGGAGGTTGTTGGAAACTTGCAGTTTTTCCAGCAAACCAGGCAGTGAGGTTGCAGGTAGAATCTGGGATTAAAAAGCCTCAGGTAAGTCAAACTGCATGTCTCACTATAGATACTACTGTTCCTGTGAACACTTTCTATTTTTACCTTTGGATCCTTCACACAGTGCCTCATAACCTCTTTCCAGTTTTTGTCAACAGTTTGGAACAGTCGTCCCTCCTCTGGAATCTGCTGCATGATGTCCTGAGATGAAAAGATGGGCTCCAGGTAGAGCCACTGGACCTGGACCTTCAGCCACTCATCTATTGTTTCCTGTATACGAAGCAGGCGCTCCTCCCATAGCTAAGAGGACAGAAGAAAGCATAAGAGAGATACACACAGGCTAAACTTTCACACAGATGAACTATTTTGGAAACACACAATGGAAAATGTAAATATCAACCTTGATTTCGTTTTCAAATGGTTTGATGAATGGTGAGCCTCTCATCGTCTGAGTCTTCACAATCTGGTCGTCCAACATGGTCTGAATATCGTCCAAAGTTGTCAGGATGGACACTCCTGTCTCTCTGTAGGGTTGATGGTGGAAGGATACACTGTCCCAAACATGCATCATGGTCTGCATTGCCTTCTCCAGGGAAAATTCCTGTAGCGAGAAATGTATCACGAAAATACAGCATTAAAAAAAAGACCAGTTTCAAGCCTTTATAGACAAATACAGCATCTCAGCAGTTCTTACTTTACTGGAAGCAGCACTGATGGACTCGAACTCCTCCAGGTAAGGAGTGAGGTTTTGTTTGAGGATCTTTCGCAGAGTGGTACCAGCATCGGGAGTGAGGTCAAATCCTGCGACCTCGGACATCTGGTCCCAGTGACGAGCTCTGAGACCAGGGTTACACAGGATGGACACCACAGGGATAAAGTCCTGTGGGAACAAACCCCATAATCATTTAGTATCAAGAAACAATCATTTTAATCACTGCAAAGATTCATGCATCGGGGTCTTCGAAATATTTCTGACATCAGATACCTTGAAAAGTTTTATTTGCTCCATCACAGTGGAGCACAAAGTTATTGCCGGGCTCTCTTCCTTCTTTGGATCATCCTCGCTACCTCGGCGTCTTGTCCTCCCAGAAATCTTTTCCATCTCTTGAGCGGCTTTATTCTGTTTTTGCTGGAAAAACTTCAGCATCTTGAAGATGTCTCTGAAGAATTCATCCACTTTCACCTCCATGCTTTCACCATCCAATTCTTGGAAGGAACCATCCATCCACCTACACACAAACAGACAGAGGAGATGAAAATCCACCGGGATTTTGTTGGAATAATTTCTGACACAGGAAGAAGTGAGTGGGACTCAAACCTGCTCTCTGTGCGCTGCCACTTTAGGACTAATCCGAACAGCTTCTGGTAGGGCTCGATCGTCTCTTTAATGACCTCTACCTCTGGGTAGCTTGTTAGTTCCCATTTGTAAAAATCCTCTTCTTTGTTGATGAAGGCAATATCATCTTCAGCCTCCTGGATGAGTTTCTGAACTGTTCTGATATCTCCAACATACTATACAGGAAAAAGGACAGTGCAGAATCCAACTAAGTGCAGAGACTGTACTGGCCATAATAATAAGCTGGATTCCAATAGTTTAAACGGACTTGCTTGCCAATACTTACTGGATATTTGACAAACACATCCTGTTATAGCATCATCATGGCTTCAGTTTATATGTTGCAGACTGCAACCAGTTAGCGCTGGACTGTACACCACATCCACCATAAATGCAGATCCAAGACTGATAAGCAGCTATGACTAAAAACTCCACTGTCATTTGCAGGCCTCTATTTGCAAAGAGAAGGGAACACCAACGGTGATCCTTTTGGGAGATCTATTGTGTCATTCAAACTCCTAGTAAGCCAACGTTTTCCGTGAATGTAACAGTAAACTAGGTGTCTGAGTTACAGTGTGAAACAATGTGGGTTTATGAGCCCTGTTACAGTCGAGGCAAACATCATCAATCTTTAGGGAACAGAGGGTTTCTTTCATGCCACGATTACGCAAGGAGCATCAATCATAACATCAAACTGTAACTGTTAATGACACTCTACCTGCTGCATCATATCCAGCTCAGAACAAAGTGGAAACTCCTTGATCCGGCGCCCCAACTTTTCCAGCTGCACCATCAATCTTTCTCTTTTAGCAGTCAACTCAGTCTCTCCTTTCTGCTTGGATGCCTGCATCACCTAAAAAAAATAAAGAAAAGCAGACTGAATCACATCATTTATTCAGAGGAACAGAACAGTCTACAGTCTTAAAAGCAGACACAAGACCATTACCTCATCACTGAGTTCAAACGCATGAAGGATGTTCTTTGACCAGAGGAAAACAGTGGAGTTAAGCTCCAGATCTTCTGGCTCAATGATGTGAACATCCAAGAGATAAATCAGTCTGCCGTAGGCCTCCTGTTAGAACACAGCATGGTACTGAATGGCCTGAGAGTTCATATGGCGCAATTAATTTCAAATTTTATCCAAAAAAAAGTGATTGAAATGTCACCATTATTTTTTCATTGAGTTCAGCGAGACCCTTTGTTTTCGTGAAATGTATGTGTTCAACCAGCTGAGCCATGTCCTCTGTCGTCTCTGGAACTTTGACAGCTTTATCTCTGATGGTTTCGTATTCGGCGCAGATCCTTTGAAGACAAGACAAAACAAGATCATACATACAGGAAGTGGGAGCACTTTACACACACAACAGCTTGAGTCAAGAACATGAGAAGCGGTGACTTACCTTAGATTTTGCTCGCGGTGGCTGGTGACAATTTTCTTGAGAAGTATTTCAGCATAAGCTTTGGCTTTGTTGGCTAGTCCTTGTTTCAACTCTTCACAGTCAAGGTGGACTATTGCAAAGTAGGCTTTTGATGGAAGGCTGATGATGTCCTGAGACAGGGCACGAAACTCCTCCACTTTCTTCAAGGAGAGGAATTCCACATTAGGCCGTTAGTTCCAGAAAAGTGCAGGTAGAACTGCATTGAGTCTGAATGCCAGATGGAGTCCTACCTTTGTGTACTCCTCAAAAGAATGCTCCTCCTCCATAAACTTTTCTACCTCAGTTTGGGCAACTCCGTTAACTAACCAGCTGTAATTATGAACTACAAAAAATAAAAATGCACAAGTTAGCAACTCATAGACTTCAATGGTTGTTCAAGAAACAACATTAAAAATACAATACAATAGCTCATCACCATAATTTTGAAAATATTTGTCAGGCTCCTCCAGGTTTTGGCGCAGAGCGTCCTTCACAATGGCTTGGGCCCATGAGACGATCTGATCGGGCACCTTTGCGTCCACAAATGTAGCAGTGGTCTGTGACAGCCAGGACTGGACAGTCTGTACTCTCTGCAGGTGAGTTTTAGAGATGCTAGAGGTGAAATAAACTTAATATAAAATGCTGCCATGAAGCTGCCATGATGCCTTACCTGCAGTGTGTTTGTTATGACATTCAGCATCTCGAGAACAGCATCTTCCAGATCTTGGCAAGTGGGGTATATTTCCATTTTCTCGTCGTCAAATGTCAAAGCCATACGAAAGATCGGCATGCAGTGTCGATTGGTTGGATCAAACACCCTGACAAACTCCTCGACACTTGCCTGCAGCAGGGATTTCAACTGCAAATATACAGGAGGAAAACATTTGTGAGTTGCGATAAGACATCAATACACAAACCTACAATTCATCACACCTGATTGGAAAGAAGCGTGGATGCACAGGCGAGGAAGGAATCGAGTCTCTCCTCTTTAACTCCCTTCAGTGTGTCTTTGTGTGTCAACAAGTGGATGATTTTGGGAAACCAAGTGTTCATGATGCGATCTTCTGTCCTCTTGCACTCCACGGCAATTTTATTCTGTAAGCTCTTACAGTCCACAGGGCCTGAAGCTCTATGACAAGAAAAGGCTATATTTATTCAACTATTCTTCCAGTAATTGTTTGCATTCGACAGTTGGATGTTGTTTTTCTTACCTGTATCCTGAAAGATCGACCAGAACCAGTGGGGAAAATGTCATGCAGCCGATATCCAACACAGTTTGCATTACAGGATGAAGAATGTGCAAATTTTTCTTTATCATCTTGCAGCTTTTGACAAAGCTTTCGTGCCAAGGTTGGGAGAAATCGAGCAGTCTGCAAAGGATATACATTTCCAAAGATTTTCTTTTTTTACAGAAGGATCATTAAAAGATAAATTACAACATGTTAATACACACAGAATAATCATGCAAATGAGACACTCACTGTGGTTGGGTTGCTCTTTGTTTGTCCGAGCTCTGTCCTTCTGCTTCTGGATCTTTTAACACTGTGTCGACTGAAAGAAGTGAATATGGCAAAATGATGCATGGTTCACTTGACACACTACAGGGACAATGCAAGTGTAAGAGCATCACAACGTTCAAAAACTTTAGACACCCAGATTGTGATGATGTACATTTTTACTCTTGGATAGCATTAGAGACTCTGAGACCAGTAAGAAAGAAGCACTGTGGACATATTTCTGAGAACATTCCTTTAAAATGAAGTCTCTGAAACCTTTGCATGCAGCACACTCATACAAAATGCTGATACCTGTGTGCTTGATAATCACATTTCGAAAGTCCTCACTGACTTCCACGCAGAGCTCCTGTAGTAGTTTCTTTGTGTCAGTGCTATCTTTCAGTTTAGGGGGGACTTTGGATTCCATGGACTCCAGCCAGTGTTTCTGGATTGGGGCAAATGGTCGCTTCTCTACACACTGCTTGAGGAAACTGTAATTCATCTGCAAAAAGTCAAATTGCAATGAGCAGCAGGATACACAGGAAACATGGCATTGGATTTTTCAGTGGTCAAATTGCAAAAGAAAAAATGAACCCACTCTTTGTTTCCGCTTTTCGCTGAGCATCTGTGAATTAGGGGTTGAAAAAATGGTTTTGCTTTAATAGAAACAGCATTATGTATAGTGTATGTAAGTATTTGCATTGAGAATTAATAGAGACATAGAAGGGCCATACTGAAGCTGGAAACTGTGGCTCTGGGGACACACTGCGAACAGCTTGCCTCTCCGCGCTGCATCTGTAATCCTCCCTTGCTCTGGAGGCTCTGCAATAAATCGTGTAATGAATTTTTACACCGCTGAAGAACCCACTGGTCCAACCAAGTATTAGATGTTAGGACCATTCTGACATAACTGGAGGCACCACAAGCCGTTACAGAGTGCCAGCTAAAATATCACCAAAACAAAGCATAAAAATACACAATACATACGCTAACATGTGGAGTTGCTTCTGTTGCACTTTGCTACTTCTGCGGCTCCTGTGAGCTTTTATTTTGGTAGCAATCTTTTCCATGCTTGCTTTGGCCTCTGCGAGATCTTCCCACTGCGAAGTCCCCCGGATTGGGGGCAGGACCGGGAACTTTGACAAGCTCTTCGCAGGTGTTCCTTTAACTTCTTCTGGGGCGGTAGCCATCCCTGGTAAGGGGCTACTTCCGAACACCAGA
>JASSRZ010000053.1:9835411-9852831 GCA_032164315.1 Malacoctenus gilli | reverse complement strand
AGCTCTTCGCAGGTGTTCCTTTAACTTCTTCTGGGGCGGTAGCCATCCCTGGTAAGGGGCTACTTCCGAACACCAGACAAGCAGGAAAATGACAGCTTTATGAACCCCAGGTTAAGCGTCAGTCACTGCGATAAACAAAGAAAACAAACACGGAGTTACAGTTCTGCTCTCTAAAGTTACCCGATTCAAAGACGACAACCTGCTCACTGACTCAGTACCGTCACGTTGCAGTTGATCACTTTTCAGGCTTACCGGTTTATCACCGCACTCAGTTTAGACGCTGCGTGGACCCAAGATACTAAGTTAACAGTATCGTCACTATAGAAACAGAAACTAGGGTAACCGCGAGATGGGCGGGGCTCGTCAAGTCAGTCATAATATGTTGATTATTCATTAGTAAAACAAAACACTCATCATTATGTCTGCGATATCTCCCAAATCGGTATTTTTCATTCATAATTAATCTTTTTGTTTCTCTGTGTGTAGACGTACACACGAAAGAATACCGTGTTGAGTTTTCTATTCCGTGCACTGCAGCGTGGAGTTTGGATTCACAAGCTATGGTAGACATGCTATACTTCAAACTGACTGTAGGGGGCAGCAGTTAATCTAGTAAGTGTAATTTGAGCGAAGAGAAGCGAAGAAGAGGTAGAGCACCCCGGTTAGCTACCTAGCTATTGCTGGGAAGTAACGACAATTTCTTCAGGTATTGTAAACAAACCGGCATTTAAATTGATGTTAGATGATTGAGTCATACCAACATAATATATTTAAATGGATAATAAGTAGTTTCGAAGGTTTTCCTCCGAAATAAGTGCATGGACAAGCGGTGGTTGTCTTTGTTTTGATTCGTGTTGACGGAGTCAGGCTTCAGTGTTGTGTTTTTCAAGCAAAGGCCCAAACTGTTGTTGCTAATATTATATTTCGCTGTTTTGATATCGTTCCTAGGTCGGATCGGTTTTGTTTAATGGTCCAACTTGTGAATAATGTTCCTTGTTTTAAAACATAAATCGTAACCTTCCTGTGCTCTTGTAGGATATCAACATAATGAGTTATGCTGAGAAACCGGAGGACATAACGAGGGAAGAGTGGATGGATAAACTCAACAATGTCCACATCCAGAGAGCTGATATGAACAGGCTCATCATGAACTACTTAGTGACAGGTGAAAAACAATATTTTGTTTTTAAATGTCGACAAAAACAAACGGTGGTGACAGGTGATTTGTTTGAAGGTGCAGGGATTCATCGCGTTATTTTCTTCCAACAGAGGGCTTTAAGGAGGCAGCAGAGAAGTTCAGGATGGAGTCTGGAATAGAGCCAAGTGTAGATTTGGATTCCCTGGATGAAAGAATCAAGATCAGAGAAATGATCTTGAAAGGACAGATCCAAGATGCCATTGCACTCATTAACAGTCTGCACCCAGAGCTGCTGGATACAAACCGTTACCTGTACTTTCACTTACAGGTAAAGTCAATCGAGGTGCAGATTTCTGAGCGTTGCACTATATGTTGCTGGGGGAGGGGGTATTTTTGATAGGAGGTTAAAAAAAAACCTCTTGCTTCTCTCCCTGAACTCTGAACTGACTAAGGCTGAGAAGCTGAAGCTCCAGCTGAATTGGTTTAGCTTAGTCTATTCCAGGTTTATCTCGATTTTTAACAAGGCTAACATCAAAAGAGCCCCGATACCTTGATTCGCCATGGAGACTGAAGGCAAGAAGACGCAATCAAAAAGACAGGCCCATTTCCCTTGGACACAATTACACCTTTCAAATTTGATTTACTAAACAAAGTAGCTTAAAAAACCTGCCCTTCAGTGGCAATTTTATAATTTAATTTTTACATTTTTTATACTTTAGGCCACTAATAATTCAACCCCCCCTCTAAAAAAAACATCCAGTCAGACTTTTTGTCTTCTTGTAAAAGTGTCCTAACATCCATGCCCTTTCTGATGTGTTTCTCATCACCGATATCAATAAAAAAAGACACAAACTGTAGCATGATGCACGTTTGCCCAGATGAGGTCACTCATCCACAATGTCTGTTTTGATGCGAATGGCCACAGAATGTTTTTGAGGTAAATATTTGAGTCTAATTAAAAACAGCAAAGAAGTTCATACAGGTATTCCTTGGGAAACAACAGCACAACTTAACAGGGTCTGAAGCTTTTGATCAGACTTCCTACATGCCGACAGCGCATGTCTTCAGCATGCTTCAGGCTCGGGAATAGGAAGGAGTTGATGTTAACACGAGGTTAACTCACTCAAGAGTTTTCTCACTAAACCCACTGTCTGTAATAACTCTCTGGTCCTGTATCTAGTTTTCTTCTCACACGTTTCTAACCTTCTTGCAGCAACAACATCTGATTGAGCTGATTCGTTTAAGGGAGACTGAAGCGGCCCTCGAGTTTGCCCAGTCTCAGTTAGCCGAGCAGGGGGAGGAGAGCCGGGAATGCCTGACCGAGATGGAGAGGACACTTGCGCTGCTGGCATTTGACAACCCTGAAGAGTCACCTTTTGGAGATTTGCTCAATATGATGCAGAGGCAAAAGGTACAATTAGTGAAATCCATGCTTGTGTTGTGTGACACCTGCCTGTGTCTTTTTTGTCCTGTCCTTTTTTGGAGAAAAAAAATTCAAACCAAACTGTGTCATATTGTAGATTGAGCCATTCTATGTACATGCTCTTGTCTTTCAGGTGTGGAGTGAAGTGAATCAGTGTGTGCTCGATTACGAAAATAGAGAGTCAACACCCAAGCTGGCCAAGCTCCTGAAGCTCCTGCTCTGGGCTCAAAATGAACTTGACCAAAAGAAAGTGAAGTATCCGAAAATGACTGACCTCAGCAAGGGAACCATTGAAGATCCGAAATAAGGAGCCCAGTTGAAAATTCACCCCTGCATTATTACATGGACACATCTCCTTCATCTATTTATACCCCAGGAAAGTGACTCATATAGAATACAACCTTTTCTTTTTTTGTAAGGGTTGCTTTTTGATACTTTATTAACCCAAATGTGCAGAAAACTGGATTACTGGCATTTTAGAATGACCTCTCACACTAAAATAACACCCAGATCATAATTTCACTCTGTATTATAATTTACATATCTGTTCATGTCACATTAGTATATTTCAGTTACAGTAGTTTTTCTGTCTTTTGGCAGGGAACGTTGTTGGCGTAAGAGGGTGTGAATAAAGCCTAAATTAGGCTGTCACTTTTTGTGTGTGACCACTCAGAGAGGACAAAGTTTGAAAGTTGGCTCAGTGTGCACTGCTTCGAATAAACATTAACTTCTTCTGAAAAATATACTTTTTTTTTTTTTTTTTAGCAACTGGACTTTCAGCGGATACTTTTGTCTGGTCGCCAATTCAAAATACTTGGGGTGTTTTATGTTCTTGTGACACAGCGTTTTTTTCTCCTTAGCCGTCACAAGGTTGAAAAGAACTAGAAGGGGAACTGATAAAGTACATGAAATGGTAGTGTTTGGGAGTTAATGTAAAGACAACACACTTAAAATGCTATCGACTATGCGACATACTGTGACCTGCAAGCTTCAAAAAATCCTCCGTTTTAAAGTGTTACCACAGATGACGCTTGTGAATAGAAGATTTTGTGTCCACACACAAGGACATAGAAATTTACCTTTATGAAACAAGTAGTTGGTTTGCAAAGATGGATGTGCTTTTTCTTTTTTTGCTGTTATATTATTTTGCAATTAAAGTAAATTTTTAATCTGGGCAAGTCTCGTGGATTTTGATGTCTTCTACCAAGTGTGGTCGCTCATTTTGAAGCACACACGTGAGCTGTCTTCCGTTCTTATCTAACATCTTCCTGGCCTGATTCGGACTTGGTCCTCCATTGTTTTTATTTCCTCTCTGTCATCCTGTCACTAATCTGACAAACAAAAGTTATGACGAAGGGACTAGATATTCTTGAAAGTCATCTTTGTCGATCATTTCACAGAACTGACAGAGGAAGTCGGGGCCAAACCCTCTTTACTCGGTCTGGGTCACTTCCCCATTCAGTACAACATAAACTGTCTCTCCAACATACTCTTGTTTCTGTCCTTTCTGCTCACTCCTTGTGAAAACCTCAACATTCCACACACATTCAAAGTAATTCAGTGAAAAAGCTAAATGAAGAACAAATATGGCAATACATTAAACACATGGGGGACTCTAGAAAATTAACAATACCCACTGTGTTGGAATAGGAATCCATTGAGATTATAAGGAAAGAAATTGAAAAAAACGCAGGAGACCATACTCAGTGGACCATAACCACAAAAGCCATGTTCCTTAATAAATATAGTCATTATACTAACAATAGAGAAGGCAATAGTGACGATCATACGTGAAATCTGCTTTCAAAAAATTACAACATTAATTTTTAACATTCAAAACATGAAAAACTGATTCAAATCATCTAAAGTAAATAAGGAACCCATCATGAAATCAAGAAAATTCATTGAAAAGCAAAAAAAGAAAAACCCAACAACTTTTGTTCTGCGCGAAGCTTTTTCCGTAACATTGCTCGTACGTGGTCACTAAAAAAAAAACAGACCACTCGATGTGATGGTGTGCTGGCAGCAAGGTGACATGCGGCGCCTAAGTGACTGTGAAGGATGTGAGCGGTGACTGTGCACTCACAGCCGGACTAGATCACTTCCTGATGAACCCTAGCGACCAGACGGAGAACTGCGCCGCTGGCCAGAGGCGGAGGAGGAGGAGGAGGAGGAGGCTGGGGAGAGAAAAACTGACACGTGGATTACTCCTCCTCTGGCATCAGGAAAAACAGACTCCCTCCTCCGGCTCCGCTCCCGATCGTCGGCCGAGCCCCCCCTACGCCGTTCGGTCCCCTTAACTGAGCGCCAGGAAAAGCTGTGATGTGATAGCGGAAATACTGCGCGAGACGATTTCTCTTGTTTCCCCACCAACGGTTACTTTTTCTCCCCTCGACTGATCGACCCGGAAAGAGATTGAAAGTGAATCGCCGGAGCGGTCGGAGAGGAGCTGCCGTCGCCCGTCACCTCGCGTTGAATGGCAGTTATTCAAAAATATGGCAAGAACTATTGTCCAGATTTGGTCAGCCACAAGGAAATCCATCCGTCTGACAAGGTCGGAGCCCCTGGATGTCATAAGAAGTGGCCTGAACACAGCACCACCTGGTCGAGGTGAGATGTATTGAAATACACACCGGGGGCGTCTGTTCCAGTCCCGGAGGGGGGGATTGCTTTTTGACGTGTTTACCAGAGTCGTCCCCTTGGAGCTTTCTCTGTGCACAGACAGAATATATTCTTAACCCGAGTCTGTAGCGAGACTTTTTCAGAAAGTCCTGCTTACCCGTGAGGCGTTCAATTACAGCCTGCCTGTGCTCTTTTTGCTGTAAAATAATCGCCTGTGTGTCTGTCAGTGTAACGACACGTCTCCCCTGTGGCCTTCTGCTGGATGCCACATCGGCTCAGAGGAAGTGCTGAAGCTCCTCTGTGTCAAACTGTCAGATGTTCTTCAATATTCACGTTCTCCACACGTTTCACTTCTACCTGCCACTTCTTAAGTTCAGTTTTGGTCAAAACGTGCTGACTTGACCCCGTCCCCCTCTTCTGACCTGCGAGAGGAGGCCCACATGAGCTGAGTGGAGGTTGGGATGAATTTCTAGATATTAAGAGTGGCTCTTAAGGATTATATAAAGCCTCCAATATTATTTGGTCAGCTAATTTCTTGGGGATGGCCACAACTTAGACCATGCGGCTGAAACAAGGTTCCCTCTAGACTTTTATTTGTTGAAATCAGATTGGAGAGTGAGGCCCGGAATGAGAAGTCAAAGCAAAGGACTGACTAACACCAGCAAACAAGATCACGCAAAATAATAAGAAAATCTAGATCAAGATCCAAATGTCGAGAGGCTGTTCAATGGGACAGGAAGCCAGTGGACTGAGTTTTTTTTTAAACAAATGAACAAATAATCACCAAAAAGCAGGACAAGACAAAAACAAGAGGAAAATGTCAAAAATATGTGGATTTGTTTGGAAAGACTGAATGTAGTTTCCACTGCAGCCTGAAAATATGACTTTTAAACCATTTCTGTTGGCTGATCCTAAGTTTAGTGTTTGCACGCAAAACTTCCATATGTTCATAAACACCCCCCCCCCCTTCATCTTGTCCCCGTGCAGGCCAGTGGCGAGGGTGTGGACCGTGGTGCTGCTCCTGGGAACGTGCCTGCTCTACTGCGCCCGCGTGGCGATGCCCATCTGCGCCGTCACCATGGCCGAGAAGTTCAGCTGGACCAAGAGGGAGTCGGGCATGGTGCTGGGCAGCTTCTTCTGGGGCTACTGCTTCACCCAGGTGTTCGGGGGCTACGTCAGCGACCGGTGAGAGACGGACCGCAAAAAAGGCCAAAGGACAGAGGCTCGCCTGGTGCCTTCAGCGACTCCTGCTGCCGCGGGAGCTGTGAGACGAGATATTTGAGACAAAGTTGTATTCAGCACCGGTTTCAGCTTCCTGCTTGCCCGTCATTAGTTTCAAGCAATATTTGCATGGGCTCATTGCTGGCGGTGACGCAAGCAGCCGAGTCGTGTTTGTTCAGTCTGGAGAGATAATTCAGTGAAGACAGCTCGATGTTTTCCCTGTATCATCCTGTTCTTATCTCTTAGCTCATTCTGTTATTAACGGGTAAGCTGCTCGTGTGTTTGAGGACGTTCATTGACACCACAATTGTCCTCCTAAATCCAGCTAATTATTTCTTCACATGTCTAATCTATTAATCTGCGCCTTTTTTGTACCTGACTCAATGTGTTGCGCAGATCATATCAAAGTTGAGACGCCCTCTGGTAGTTTTTATCACACTGCCAAACGCTGATGACATGAGCCGGATATTCCAGATAAGTTGCTGGATAAAGTGTGTCTCCTACAAAGGAAGCAAACGCTGCGGTTGAACACACATTATGGGTGATCTGCTGGTGCAGTAAGTTGTTTTTTAGATGCTCAAACAAGTCCATTCACAGTAAAAGTACAAAATCTTAACTTTATTTATTCAAAAATCCCAGAATAAATCCATTTTAAAACAAACAACTCTTCAAATTCGAGCAAGTGAGTGGAACATTAAAGCAGCACAACGCTGATAATACTTCGGTTTGTGTCGTGTTGTATCTTAACTTCTTGTGTGGATGTGATGGTGACGCCGGGAGAGCCGTCCGTCCCCCGTGAGCGAGGTCAAAGCTCACGTCTGTAACGTGTGTCCACAGGGTGGGAGGTGAGAAGGTCCTCCTGCTGTCCGCAGCCGCCTGGGGGTCAATGACAGCCTTCACCCCCATCCTGGCCCACTTCTGCTCGCAGCCCATCCTCTCCATGACCCTGGCCCGCTTCCTCATGGGCCTGTTGCAAGGTGAGACGGCTGGTGAAAGATCCCGCAGCATGAAACAGGTGGTGCGCGTGTTTTGTTTTTGTTTTTTTTTCCAAGCCTTCAAAGACAAATTAAAAAAAAAAAAAAAAACTGGGTTCAAAAAGGCCTCAGTTTTCCAAAGTGATTTACACTGCTGGTTCAAAGCAGTGAGAACCATGTCTTCTCACACAGTTGTTTGTAATGTCTGCACACGTCGCTACATGTCCCAACCCACACGTATGACATCATGTTGGGAATATAAATCACTGTAAGCCAGAGGGTTTGGATCCACTTGAAACAAACTTGGGAAAATGTCACTGAGCAACACGAGCAAAACGCTCAACTTTAGTGGCCTTGTGAAGAAGACACCCACTCACCCAAACTACAAACACCAGAATGCTACACACCTAAAAACGTTCTTCCTCTTTTGGGTCTTTTCCGGTGTGTTTACCGGTCGAATGATCACAGCGACATAATGTAGAGTTGCTTTCACACAAAGTGGATTCTGGTTCAACTTTCTGTTTTTTTTTTTTCCTGCAACAAATTAGACTCAACGACCCACATTTATTCAGACCGATCCAGCTAACAGGGAGCACTGTGGTTTTGATTGCCCAATCTTTGGCAGTACAACTTTTGTATTGTGTGTTTTTTTTTGGTTTTTTTGGGGAGGGACTTGATAATCGTTTGATCTGGTGAGTAACAATGCAATTTGTTGACCTCTATTGAAGGCAAAGAATAAAATTGCAACACCAGACTAATCCGTCTGAAGAAGCAAAGTTATTATCTGACCGAGCCCAGTGGATTTTCTTGAGTCTTCATCGTGTTTGGCAGCAGTTCCATTGTAAAGAAGAGGAAAAAAAAAAAGGATCATGCTATTTTTGGGTATTGAATTATTCAGAATCTGCCATAAAATTGAATATATTACTCCTGTTGCTGGACTTTCAAATTCGCTGTCTGTTTTATGCAACGGTGATGTAATCAAGTACTCAAATTGTCTCTCCACCCCCCCCCCCCCTGTCTTTTGTGTGTTAGGAGTTCATTACCCTTCTCTGGCGAGTCTGTGCTCTCAGAAGGTGGTGGAGAGTGAGCGAGGCTTCCTCATGAGCACTGTGGGGAGCGGCTCCTACCTGGGGTGAGTCAAGAATTATGCAATAAGCAGGGAATTATGAGGACTGGGGAACACAGTTTGAAGCCTGTTTCGACTGGGATCCTGTGAAAAAAAACTCATTAAATCTCACACTTAAAGGAAAACAAATGATTTTACTTCAACTATCCCCTGGTGACCCTTGTGTACGTCGTACCGTATGAAGGGCTTAACCCCGTTTCACCTTTGCTGAAATCCTGCAAAATGTTGCACCTGCCTTCTCAGGACCCTGGTGATCGGGGGGGCTGGCTCCCTCATGCTGGACCTGTACGGCTGGGAGAGTGTTTTCTACGTGGCCGGCCTGCTGTCAGTCCTGTGGGCTTACTGCATGTGGAAATACCTCCTCAAGGGAGAAGGCAAGCCGAGCTTTAGCCGCGTCAATAGAATCTGTGCTGCCGCTCGACTCTCCTGTTGCTGCTCCTGATTATTTGCGCAGCTAATTGGAGTCAGGTCTCGCTCACGGCCACGTGTCTGTCTCCGCCGGTGTTTGCAGGACCGATAATTACCCTGGAGTCCCTGGGTAGCGGTGGAGGCCAGTCCAAACTGTCGAAAAGACACTGGCTACGGCTCCTCAAACAACCCGCAGTCTGGTGAGATAACAAGCGTGGGTGTGGGTTTGTTGTAATATGTCTCTTTATATACACAAGCGTCTATTTTTTGCTCCGTGTCTGCTCCATTGTCTGGCAGACTTCGCAAGTTGAATAACTGCCGTGATGTTCAGCTACGTCCAAAAAGTTTGTTGCAAGTGTTACACAGCTGGTGGGAACATGGCTGGTAGAGAAAAGACACTTACAACTATACGATAGGATAAGCACAGTGTCACAACGGTCTGATGCTCTTCTGAAAGATAAATCTGTGACTGCTTTTTTGTCCAGATATCTCGATGCTGAAATAAAACTGATACACACAGATTAGAGGATGATTTGATGATTAGCTTTTTAACATGAGCACACTGTTGGCTGATATTTGCCTTTTGCTTCTCACCTGATGATATCAAGAGAAAAAATGTGAGGCACATGTCCAGGCTTTCGCCACATCGGTGAGAAAGGGCCCATGTTCCTGGCAACGTAACAGGAGATGGATCAGGTGGATGCGGATGTCGTTGCCGGGCATTCATCCTGGCTTTGTTCTCACCTTTTCTCACCAGTGCTGTGATCGTGACGCACCTCTGCACGGCGAGCACCTTCTTCACCCTTTTGTCGTGGCTGCCCACATTCTTCAGAGACACTTTTCCTGATGCTAAGGTAACCGCTACGCACACGGCCTAAACTAAACCCGCATTAGAGGGCAAGTATTCATTTTGCTGGGACGGCGTGAGCGAAACGGGTTCATTTTTTGATTTTGCATATATTGTAAACTGGCCTTTTGTAGGTCAGTGTGTTTCTCAAGTAGTTAAAACTTGCTGTGAAGGTTTTTATCAGCTGGGATAATATTTGTGGGCTGTCTTTCACAGTTTTATGTCTCAGAATTTGCCCTCGTTACAATTTGTTCGTCGATTGTTCTTCTTTGTCAAGCATTTGAAAGTTTATTGGGTAAAGAGCTCAATAAATAATTGAAGAAATGAATAAATGATGAAACCTGTGCTTGACTGAGCTCACAGAACCACCATGCTAAACTGTGATGAGCACTTTTGCAGTGTGTTCTGCAGACAGCGCTGAGGGTATTGTGAACAACACTGAGAGCAACGTCGGAAATGATCCACGGAGGCCAACGTCTCTACTTTGTGTTTATTTGGTAGCAGAATAGAAAATTGCACAGAACAAGCTCATAAATGTTGAAGGATAAACAGCTCAGGTTTTATCTCCTTTTTCCCCTCCAACGAACTCACTCAACTGGCCAGTAAACACCTTGACCCCTGACCCCTAGTGTTGATGCCAGGAACATGTCCTTTCGTCTCTTCAGGGTTGGGTGTTCAATGTCATTCCATGGTTGGTGGCCATACCCTCGTCGCTCTTCAGCGGCTGCTTGTCCGATCACCTCATCAGTCAAGGTAGGAGACCCGAGGAACACATAACTCAGTGTTTCGAAGAGAAACGCGGCATAACAAGCTATTAAAACTGCCCCAATTGTTCCCGCCTCCCCTCAGGCTTCGACACGGCCTCAGTGAGGAAACTGATGCAGGTACAGTGTCACCATGAGCAGCTGCCACCAATGTGTTTGTGTTTCATGTGAAGGGTCACTATGGGTTCCTCTCTACGTCAGAACATGCATTCCTCTGTCCGTTTTTTTACACTTGTGCATTATGAATTGTGTATAACTTTGACCCATGTGTCCTCTCATGTCCATGACTCTGTCAGTTTTTCTCCATGGGTGTGTCGAGTGTGTTCACCCTCCTCCTATGTGGCAACTCCACCTTCCCCTGGGCTGTAGCATTTGTGTCTGCCACCATGGGCCTCACCACCTTCAGTCACAGGTACCGACATGCACTGTTACTTCACACTCTCCACTCTGGCCCTAAAAACAACCCCTCCTTTCGAGGTTCATGCCTCATGTTCTCCAAGGATCAGTTCACTCGTTTTATGTTTCATCCTCTTCATCTGAGCGATAGTTTGGAAATATTACCTTCATGTCATATGATGATGTAGTATATGTGAGGGGTGAGGGGTGACTGTTTTTGTTCCAACGTGCACCAATCACCTTCTGTGAGTTCTTCCATTTCTTTGCATTTTACCCCAATTAAGAACAATTGCTAAAATTAGAGTGTTATTCAGACTTGTATGAAAGACGGTCATTCCTGTGAAAACACCACATCTGTCCCATCTACTTTACATTCAGTTGAGCTTATTTCTACTGGCAGATTTAGATTTCAGCAAATTGTACCCAAAACAAAGCTGAGTGCAGTTTTTAATAATTTATTTTGACTATGTTTACAAGTGCAGAATCTTACAAGTCGAGCGTGCTAATGAGTTAGCACCTTATGTTTGTGGTTTTATTGGAAGATGGCAATCAGGGTAGCGTGTGACTCAAGTGTTTTTAATAGTTTGTGAACAACAGAGGAGCTCAGTGGCACAAGAAACAAATGAAAACACCAAAAAAAAGAGATTTGATTTCATTGCCAGTTTGGATTCTTGCATTGAAAGTGGGCGGAGGACGGAAAGATTCTATATTACTCTCTGGTGTCCACTTACATTACTATCACCTCGATACTTTACCGTCTTCAAGTGATGGTTTTATGAAGAACCGGATGTGGTTTTATGTCCCTCCCAGGGGTGACATTACTGTTTTGATTTTAGGGGCTTATCTCCTAAAGAAAACAGTTGTAAGGAAACATACTTTGTCATACTTTGTCACTCTACACTCTATTTTCACACACACACACACACACACACACGCACACACGCACACACGCACACACACTGGGAGCTACTTGGCAGCTCCGTGTGTTGTTCAAGGACACTTTGACACACTGATTTAACGGAGTCAATCTTGGATGCACAGGAAAGCGTGTTATAATGTAAAATGGTTAAAAAGATGAGTTTTTCTCCACAGCGGTGTCTCTGTGAATGTCCAGGATCTTGCTCCCTCCTGTGCTGGAGCCTTATTTGGTGAGATTTCAAAAAAAATTTCTGACCTTTTTGATAAGCCGACTGTACATTTTAATTTTTTGTTCAAAGTGACACCTTGCCTTTTATTTTCTCCAACAGGTGTCATGAATACATGTGGCGCTTTCTCAGGTGGGTTCCAGCTGATTAAGAAGTATTTAAGATCAATCTTTCAGCAGTTGTAGCAAACATCATGAAATAGGAAAAAAAAAAAAAGATGGAATGTTTTTTTATTTCTAAAGTCCAAACTTTAAAGCTGATGGCCTGTCAGTCAAACGGCCTCCTTTGTGACATGCATATTTGATCAAGCGAGCATAATAAAGTTTGTGTCAGATGAATAATACAGAGGGTGACAGTTTGTGAGGGACCCGGGAGGGGCTGTGACATTTTCTTTACAGTTTGTGGCAACTGGGAGCGTCTGAACTGTACCACCACATGAGTGATACAGCGTGTTGCTTCTCCCTTTGTGGTGACACTCTCTTAACGGGGACATTGTGTTTCGCGTGCAGGGGTCCTTATGGTCTATTTCTCGGGGTATCTCATCGAGGCCACCGGCTCGTGGGCGTCCGTGTTCGCCCTCATCACCACCGTCAACCTGCTGGGTCTCTGCACCTTCCTGGCCTTTGCAGAGGCCCGCCGGGTCGACATCGACACAAGTAAGGTTCGCCACCACAACATCCACATCTGAACATCAGCCATCAAAGAGGGCTGGTGGGAGGGGGAGGGGAGGGGACGTGGGGGTGGGGGTGGGGGTGGGGGTGGGGGGATCTGCCTGCTCCCAAAGAGGATGTGACCCGGCAGCAAGGACTCCACAGCTGCGTCTGATGGATAGCACATGGATGCATCTGCAGGCAACATCTGGGGGTGGTTGGACCGCCTCTGTGTCTGTCTGCTTGAAGAACTGCAGCAGTTACCTTAAAAGCACACTGCGAAGCCTGGACGATGTCACTGCACAGCTCTACGGAGTAGCAGCGTGAAACCCCGGAGGAAGACACAGCTGCATCACCTGATGCTCTGTCGGTCCAACAGTAAAGATTGCAGGGAAAAAACAAAAGCAAAACAAACATTACCTCCAGGTCACAGCTTGTGGTGGTTGAACAGTTTGTGTGGAAGATTGTTTGCGTATGTTACGTGTGTGTTACTGAGGAGTCAGGAGGATTATGCGGAAGCCATAGCTCTCTGTTCTGGGCGTGTGTGTTTTCTGTGTGTGTGTCTGCATCGAAGACGCCGGGAGAGTGATGGATGTGTTAGTCTCAGGAGCTGCGTGACAGCTGTGACAGACCAAGGTGGTGCGTTGTTACCCTGCGGGGATGGGGGAGGCGGCACGGGTGACACACAGAGAGTCCAGCCTCTTGTACCTGAAGTCTTTTATTAGTACACCCCACTCACCCATCACCGAGAGAGAGTGTGTGTCTGAGTGACACCTCATTACCCAGACACTAATTACCTGGCAGACGCTCTAATGTCCTGTACGATTTACCTTCCGAGGTGCCCGTTTCCGTGGTTACAAGCCCGTCTTATCGTTACAAAAAAGAGGTCACGGAAAGCTTCCCTCGACTCGCAGCGCTCCCACCGATTGTTGTCTCGAACAGGATGTTTGAGTTGGAAGACCAAAGGTTATTAATGGAATGAACGGAGTGTATTTTTTTTCTCTTGCACGAAAGCCAAATACCTCACATTGTTGTTTGTTTTTCCTAGTTTTCTTGTAGCCTGTTAGGTTTTGAAAGCTTTTTTAGATTAAAGACAAATAAATTATTGTTTTAGAAAGAAAAGAGAGATGCATTTCAAAAAAATCAGATAAAATTATTTTTGCAATTATCTTTATTCAAATTGTAGAACATTTTGATTTTTTCCACGCGAGCTGGAGTACAAGTTTTGCTTAGAAGTTGTGAAAATCAGAAAGGCAGCATTTCAAAATCTATTTTTTGTTTTTCTATACTTTAAGCTGTAAATGTTTTAGTTACGAGGCCTTCAGTGAAGAAAAAAATCACTGACAAAAAAACTTTTGGTGATATTCTAATTATCTAAGATGGCAAAAGGACATCAGTGTGATGCAGTATGAAAGTCCAAAGCTCTTGTTCTTTAGTTATTCCTCAAAGCCAATGAGACTTTTTCTATTCTTTGTTATTGCACTTAACACCTTTGTTGCTTCGACAGGAGGTGATGTCAGTATTTTTGACGGAGACAGCGAGCACAGGAAGGAGGCGGCGTGTCTCCACCGTGTCTCGTGTGAGCGCTTTAAAATCCCACAGCCCTCGCGCTGATATGATGAACGCTGTAGGACAGCCGAGAGAATTAAAAAAAAAACCCAATGTCTTCAGTTCAGTGCAGGTGAACAGCTGAAGGCGACGGGGTGATTTGATGTTCTGTAGCAACATCTCGGTCGCGGCAGAGTTCCAGGTGAATGTTAAAGTGATTGATTGTAGCGCCGAGCTTTGGCAGACAAAGCACAGTCCCACAATTTGGAGGAGTTCTCGTCTAAGTACAGAGGCTCCCTCGACACGCCTACTTCAAAACTATGCATTTATTTTCTTTTTGTGCCTGATTTGAGCAACCACAGAACTGCAAGCTAGAACACAGCATCAGTTGCTGGTCATTGTGCGTCGCTGATATTTGCCTTCTTGGTTTTTTTTTGTTTGCATACGAAAGCACAGCTGTTTGTGTCTTTTTGAATGTTTTCGACACGGACTTGAAACTGGATATCTTTAATATATTCTGTAGTCTGGATTTCCTTAGGTTACTGACACCTCTAAATGTTTCAGAAATATCATCAGAGGAAAGACAAAACTTATTTAAACCTTTTGCTCTCTGTCCCACAGAGTAAAGAAAACTGTACATTGGATATATTTCGATTATTTTTCTGTGTTGGAGGGACAGAAACTTGTCCTATATAAATACTATATATTGCTTAATTTATTTTAGGAGCTGCCATCCATGCCAAATACCACATCTAGTCCACATCGACGTTATTTTTTGCCGTGATCAAACAGGAAAAAGGGTATTTATTTCAAACAACTGTACAAAATTGTGAGCTTTTTCTGGTGAGCTCGGGCAACACATATCTTCTTTGCGTAACTCTGCTAGATGTGCATTATTTACATCTGCCTTTGTTTCCTATGTCTGTTTTGTGTTCTGTTGAAATGATGTTAAAGTTGTATTGATTCTCATGACGACAAGACGGGGTTTTCTGCACCAACATATCCTAATGTAGGTTTCTAAAACTTTTTTCTAGATGTAACATATGTATGATTAAAAAAAAAAGGACATAAATGCGAGGTGACGCAGTATTCTAATGCTTTTGAGATATGTGTATTTAAAAAGAAACTGTTAACTTTGAAATAAAATCTATTTTGTCAACACTGGAGAGGCGTTTCAGTGCAGTGTGATATGTCTGTGTGTTCTCAGTGCTTCCACAGAGTGGCAGTGTAGCTTCAGTTATGAGGAGGGCGACGCTGAACCTTCAGGGAGTCACAGAGTACCTCAAGAGTTCACAGTTCTCCAACTGACGTCAAAAAACTGAAAAAAACCTGAAGTTTTCTTCTCGATGACTTTCAGACACTTCAACATGAAAGAGCACTTTTAGACACATGCACCGAATGCTTGTTTTGGGAGGTGGGGGTGGGGGTATGAAATCAGTAGTTTTTGTTGGAGACAAGTTGTCACTGTGGAACCTGGGAGTCCCCCCCCCCCCCAGCCTATGCTGGATCCGGATCGGCAGCTGAACAGGTTCCTGCGCAGGTCTGTCCTGTTCACACCACCGGGGCCCAGATCCCGAGTCCGAGCCAGCGGGACGTATGCGGCGGCACCATATGGCAGGATGCTGTGTGCCATGCTGGCTAGCTGGCACTACCCACGTGTGAATGGCCAGACGCTAGTCAACCCAACCCACTCCTCCTCTTGGGACCACGGCTCAGGTTGCCATGGAGACGGGCGGCTTGTGGCTGCCGCGTGGCAATGGAAAAAGAAGGTGGTGGCGGCGGCGGCGGTGGTGGTGGTGGTGGGGGGGGGTCAGAAGTGAGTGAAAGTAACAAGTCAGATAGAAGTCATCAGAGTGGAAGTGAGCTGGCAGCGAGTTTGGCTTTTTGATGTACAGTTCATACAAAAACAGGCGCGGTGCTAAAGAGGTGGTTGGTCACTTATTGGAGTGCTCTCACTGACAGAAATGATGTTGTAAAAGCAGACATAATCATGATGAGTGGCCCACTATTTAATTAGCAGAGATGAAACACTCTGAGGGGAGAGTGGAGGAGAGGGGGGAGATAAACCCTCCCCCAACTTGTTGGCTGGTAAGAGTAACCCAGTAAATGCGGGGCCCCATCAGAGAGCCAGAGATACATGTAAATGAAATAGCCCCATTAATTAGTAATTAACATCAAGTTAATGACATTTCACTGTGTCGCCATCTCTTCCTATGTCCTTCCTCGGTGGTGGATGGGGGGCCGTCTCTTGGGCCCCTGATCTGAATGCTAATTAGTGCAAAGCTAAACTGCCATATAGGGCTACCTAATCATATAGAGGCCCAGTTTAAGACTGGTCATTGTGAGGGGAGGATTAATGACTTTGTAGTAATAGATCAGGAGGCTTCATGAGTCTGTCAGTCCTGAGAGGGCTGTGATATTGAAGACCATACAGGTTTAATGTGCTAATTGCGTTGCGCCTGTTAGCCTAACATTTTGTCATCCCGCGTGACTTAACACTACTTCTCGTACCATTCTTCAAAATGTGTCCATGAGACACAGCCAATAATTGGAGAGCTTTCCGTGTCTTGCGTGGACTCGTTGGGTTTGAACTCTGCGGTGGATGCGCTCGTTTGTCTCTGGTCCCCTCCTGAGCCGAAATCAGCTCTGTGACAGAGGTAATTTTACATGATTTGACTGCGGTCTGGCGCGTTATCTCTGTGAAGCTAGATGAAACATGAAGTTAACACTCTGTACACAGCGGTGTTCCTGCAACAGACAAGAATGTCAGCTCCAAAATGAAGGAGATGTAATCGCACATTGATGTGCGGGGTTATGTCCTGCAATGTTAAACTTGGCTTTGAGTCTGTGGAGGGTTTTATTTTTTCTGTCTCGTAATGATCTGCTTTTCTATTGTCGCTACCAGCATCTCTCTCTCTCTCTCTCTCTCTCTCTCTCTCTCTCTCCATCTCTTTACTTTATCTCCCTCTTTCTCCTTTCTTCTTCTCTTTCCCGGGTCTGTTCTGATACATAATTGGGCCTTTAAAGCGATCCCCTGATGCCCAGCCACATCCACCATTAGCACACCATTACACACGCAGACTCTCTCTCTCTCTCTCTCTCTCTCTCTCTCTCTCTCTCTCTCTCTCTCTCTCTCTCTCTCTCTCTCTCACACACTC
>JASSRZ010000053.1:9793177-9813315 GCA_032164315.1 Malacoctenus gilli | reverse complement strand
CACACACACACACACACACACACACACACACACACACACACACACACACACACACACACACACACACACACGCCTTCACTCACTTGTCCAGGTCTATTGTTTACACTATATTCTCACCCCGTCTCCCCTCTTGAGTCTGTCCAAAAACACATACTCTATGCCACTTCACATCCGACGCCTAAACTGTGCTCCTGTGAGCACATTTTAATGAGGAAATTTTTATTTTTTTTTTTAAAAATGCTCTAATGCTTTTTAAACCCCTTAGTCCCCCAATGTAACCGTAATCCAAACTGAAGTGTGTTCATTTTCCTTCAAGGCCCCAGTTGTAAGTACAGTCTGTGTGCAGGGCTGTGTGTGTGAGATGGAACGCTACAATGTGCACCAGACACATGAGCTTGCACATGGAGAGAACTTAATTAGAGAAAACAGCGCTGTCAGATGCATTAGGCAGAGGTACACACTTAAGGGCATATGGTTTTAGTACTATACCATCGGGTTGGAAAAAAGCACACAAACATACCTCAAAGCTCGGAGCCATGCTAATGAAATCACTCCCTTTCTATCCCACTGAGAGCAAACACAAATGTTTACAGACATCACACAGTCTGTCCGCACTCCTGCACCACACTGGGCTGTCGTGAGAGTGGTGGAGCTCCGGCTGCAGCGCAGCGCGCCCGTCTGACTAAAGACACTGTCAGCAAGAGACAAAAGGTGAGAAGAGGCTGTGAGGTGTCACTTTCCAACAGTTCTTTGTAATTTCACTTCATACGATTTAGTTGATCCTGCCATAATTATTCTTTATCCGAGCCGCTCGGACGTTTTTCTTTTCATCACACATTTTGCACACATCACAATTTTATATTCGGTGTATTTTGCCTTTGCGGATCAGCAGCAGTGCAACTGCAAGTCCTTCACAATACAGATGAATTGTGACTCTCTGCCACAAACACTCCTACTGCCTGAATAAATAAAATTGTTTTAATGTGAAGCAAACATTGATGACGCAAGTTAAAATGTGTCTTTATGTTTATGCTTCCTGTGTGTGTGTGGGGGGCAACTCCACATTCTGCCATAATGGAGCAGCTCATTTTAAAGCAGCTCGAAAAGATTTGTTGCAAATTGTTATCAGAGAAAGTCTGCAATGTTCTACAGCGTAGACTTGAAACTCTCCAAATCATTTTATGTATTTATGTTGAGGTTGTAAAAATTGTTAAACTTTCCTGCACAATGAGTTTTCACATTGTCAGAAATCTTTAGGAAGTTGCTACACTTGCATGATGGTTTAAAAATAGAGACGAAGTGCATTTTCTTTTTTTAAAAACAATATTTGTATTGCATATTATAAACACCAATGTTTGAGCTGGAAACAGTTCCTAAAATTCACCATTTACTCCAGAGGAACACAAAAGCATTAAGTAACATTTATTTTACATTTCCATTCAAACAATTTATGCTCGGTCAAATCACTGTTCACCCCACATCGCCGTTTTGAGACCAAAGACATCCTTTTCATATCACATTCAATCTGCAGGATTAGACTTGCATCCATCAAAAGCTGGAAAACACAAATAAAATGCAGCTTCTTGACGCCTCATCAACAAAAAATGTCCTCGCACAAAGAGATAAAGACCAGTGGCGACTGTATTTACACTCCGTCTACGGCTGTCGCACTGAGAGGCTGAACAACAGCACCGTGTAACCAGCAAAATCACAAACCAGCCTTAATGTATAGGTTTCTAATGTGGCAGATGACACACTATCACCAAGCACACTGACAGCCATTAAGATAATAAGGTGGCACAATGAAACATATATGTGAGCAGCTCGACATGAGAGGCCTATAGGGTGGAAAAGTGACCACCCAACCGTCCACATACAAACGCTACTGTCTCATTTATGACAATTAGGCCGCACAGAGAGTGATGGAGCGCAGGGCCAGAGTCCTCACATCATTGGAAGCATTTGTCACATTTCATCCCCGCTGCCCCGACTGTCTCGTGGGGCCTCAGACAAGGCGTGTGTCATCAGAGGGCCAATTTAAAATGCCATGGGTGGCCTGTTGTTGTGACATGTATTTAAATTGTACGACAGACACTGGGGTGGCTCACTTAGTGAGTCTCTGACCACCAGAAACACACTGGCCTAAAGTAAACGTCTGATCTAATGTCGTCCAGAGCGTGCCGCGGCTTGTGGGGGGACTCACACAAACATTAAATACAAATTAGTGTGGAGGTGTTATGAAAGAGGGAACTTCTGTGCAAATACAAGATGTGTTTAGCTCAAATCATGTAATTTTTAAGGATGAGTGTCGTAAAATTAAAACATTAAATCACTAAATACCGGTGATGACAGACAAGAAAACATGTTTGCTGGCTGCTTTCAATATGTATGTAGAGTGATTTTATTCAGTGTAACAATTATAGTATAAAACACACCACACACTGCAAAGAATGACATCTGTGGTAGTTTAAAAGCCACAGATGCATAAAGCTTCTCCTAACTGACAAGTGTTTTTTTCCCCATGATATAGAAATCCTCAATTGAATCATCATGAATTATAGTGAATTAAAGCCAAATTGTAGCCCCCACAGAGTGACACTCTGAGCAAAGGCAAACAAATGTCGACAAGTGTCACTTTCCAGGTAAACCTGCCTGCTGTCAGGCAAGAAAAGACAGTCCAAGACAAAGAAACACCACCCCCTCTCTCCCAACAACACACAAGCACACGTCTGTTTGCAAATGTTTCAAAATAAAATAAAGGAAAATCAATTTTAAAGTCATCCTTGCGCCTTCACCTAAATTCATCCGCTGCTCAACCTGCTAAAAAACAAACTGGCCCTGTAACGTTTACGGAATTAGGTCTGCCAGCGAGACAGGGGCAGAAATCGTGTTAATAGCCGTCCGGGCTCTAAGAGCCCGCCAAGGAAGGCTGCAATCACCCAAATACCCAGAGACAGGTCCTGGGTGCCCCGGGCGGCTCTAGCGCCCTTCCCCTCAGCGCCACCGACCCCGCTGCGTGCCAAACGGGCCCCACCAGCCCCAGCGAGCTCGTTTAGACCGATCTCCTCATGTCAGAGGCTTCCTCGTGCAAGAAAAGAGAGAAAAGTTGCGAACTCATTTTTGTTTGAAGCGCAATCACGTTGTGAGAACCTGAAATTGTTTTAGCAGCGTGACACGAGTTTTTATTTTTTTCCCTTCACAGAAAAATATTGGAGTTGTCTTTTGTTGTCGTTTGTTGGTCTCTTTCTTGGCATTTACTGAACTGGTTCTCAGGTATTTAATCAAAAACTTCTTGGAAAAGTAATTGAAATTATAAGAATATAAAAAAAGTATGCAGGAGTTGCTGGCGCTTTATTTCACAATTCAGGTGTGTTTTAATTCTCAGTCAAAACGTTTGTTTACAGGTCACGTGTTTTAGAAAAGAAGCAAGCCGGGTCCGAGCATAGATATGTGTTTTTAATTATAAAGACATATAAACAATATATGAAATCCATGTTGCAACACAACCAGAACGCTTCCTCAGTGTATAGGCTGCAGTTATATAACCATTAGTGTAACCGGGCTTGAAGCAAATGATTTGTTTGGTTTTTTTGTTTCCAAAGTTGTACAATACAATCATGTGAGATGTGCAATAAGTCCAAACAAAATAAAATAAAAAGAAAACTGGTCGAAACATCGTATCAGAAAATATATCAGCCCACAACACATCAGATTAGTTTCCCCACATAGCATCACACAGTCAGTCCAGGGACGTCTCTCTTTTACAACTGATGCTGAATTTGATCTAAAAGTCGAGATTCGGGTCGCAGTTCTTGGCATTTTCTACTTTTCGTGTTGTTGTTTTTTTTTACTCAATGTTGCATAGATTACAAATGACAGCTGTTGACAGAAGCTTTCCACATAAATTTCCCAAACTCAGAATTTGAACATGGCCTGTAAAAGTCTGTAGAGTACGTGCGACAAAGTGACAGGGACGTCATCCTACACGAAGGCCTAAACAGTTTATTTCTCTAAGTAGCCGTCGTTAAATCTGGAGGAAACAGCGCAGTATAATTACTTAACCATATCTTAAGATTATGCATTAGACTAAAATCGTTTTATTTTTCCACAGAATGATTTGAAAATAACTAGAATGGGAAGGAGACCGACATGGGTTCAGTATAGGTAAAAGTTCAGGAAAGAAGGGTTAAATGTGATCAAGGCTTGTCGTTGCAGTGTTTGAAGAGACTCGACGGTGCCCCAGAATAAGTGGTGCACTTTTCGGCACAGGTGGCGAGCGCGGAACCCGAGAAGGGGTAGACGGCAGCCTGTCCAAAGGGCGCCAGGGCGGTGGGGATTGGCGAAGTTATGGTCTGTCCCTGGTTCAGATACGCCACCAGCCGCCTCATCTCCTCCAGAGCCTGAGCCTGCATGAGGATATAGTTCTTGGCCAGAAGGAGAGTGGCTATTTTGGAGAGTTTTCTCACCGAGGGGCTGTGGGCGTATGGGATAACGGCGCGCAGGCCGTCCAGCGCGTCGTTCAGGTCGTGCATCCTCCGCCTCTCCCGCGCGTTGATGCTGAGCCGCAGGGAGCGCTGCTCCTTGGACTTCTTGGCGAGGGCCCCCCCGGGCTTGTCGTCCCCGAACGACGAGCCCCTCTTCCGGGACTCCAGCGAGTCGAAGCCGTCCTCGTCGTCGCTCGTGTGCTCCCCGCCGCTCTCGTTGGACTTCGACGTCTGCCCGGAGAGAAAGTCGGCCGCCGGCGTGAGCGGGAAGCGGCCGGGACTTCCAGCACCATGGCCAGCGCCAAAGCCGAAGGCTGACTGGCCGTAGCGCTGCGTCAGGTCGAGGAGCGCGTCGTTGCTGATGGACTTGAGCAGGTTCTCATCGCTGGCGTTCATTTTCTCTTCCAGAGCAGATTCGGACCAGGAAAAGTCTTCTCTTCCGCTCTTCTCCGCTCGCCTGTCCTTTGTCTGTCGGAGCAGCGGTACTCACGCAGTTCTCTCCAAGAGTTGGTGTTTTCTAGGAGTTCCCTGTCTTGCCTCACTCCTTTCCTCTGTCAGTGCAGTGACTCTTCAAGAGGCAGGCTGTGAATCTGAAGCTGAGCCTCTACATGCGTTCACCTCCTCTGTGCACTGCGCTCCCCCCTTGTTGCGCGCATAGCCCACGTTCAGCAACACTTCTCTAATTGTGCTCGGTGAGACCGGAGCGCTCGCGTCCCCCCTTTTTCGCTCAAGTCGCTTTCCTCTCTGCGCGCCTCTCTTGCCCTCCCCTGCCTTGGGCAGATTGTGACTGGCGCTCTGCCCTGCTCGCAAGTTAGTAGGAGCACGCGGCCCGCCGGGATTATCCGCCCGTCCAATCAGGGGGGCGTTTTAATTAACTCGAGGAGAGCGCAGGTCTGCTCCCAATTTCAATCACAAAGCGATAACTGCAACGCAAACTGACACGCGGGGCAGCCTCGTCTGTCACTTCTATTACTGTCCGCGGCTACACTCCACACATTGACCTGTGTAAGTATCACAGAGAACACTTGCAACGGGTTTCAGATGATCTTTATAATCAAGGCTGCCGGGATGAGCTCGAGCCGGAAGGGTGACAGACAGGAAGCAGCCGACTCCACCGTTCTGAGGAGGACCAGAACCTCACAGTGAGAGCTCAGGTCGATACAGCCACACAATCACAGGACAGAAGGTCGGGGCGAGGTTCGGGGAGAGTGACTCTCTGGTTGCATTTATTTGAGATGAAGACCGGCGTTTTGGCTCATTCTGCTCGCGAGACAGGCTGTGAGCACGCGGTCGGGGTGAGACAGTTTGGAAGCGAGAGTTTTTTGGGTTTTTTTGCGTTGTGCTGAATGCTTCGGATGGATCCCGCTGACTTTAAACTTGCAGAGAAAGTGCAGCACGGCGAAAGCGGGCAGAGTCAGCACCAGATGCTCGGAGACAACTCTCCTCTCTCACCTTCGCAGCTCAGGTCGCTGTCTGCACTCGTTAGTCACTGGTTAGTTTTTTTTTGTTTGTTTTTTTTAAACAAACCAACTATATATGAAGTTTAATCTTACAATGGGTCACGAAGCGATCGTTCATTGAAATCAATCAGTAACAAACAGGTTTTTAATGTTACCATCACTCATCGGCTGCCACTAAAATTATGCGACACCTGAAGACACAAAAACATGTTTGAATGAGTAAATGTTGACCAAACCAGGGAAGTTTTTTCTTGGTAAATGTCAGAGCAAAGTGTAGTCGGAAATATACGTATATATGTATGAAAAAATCAGAAATACGCGTGAAATGAAAAGTCTGGTTCGCGAGGGTAACATTTGCTGAGGTTAGGAAACAGGTGTCCCCGTCGGTACCGGAGCAGCTGCTTTATAGTAAAAGGTAAGGGTGCCACCCTGTGGCCTGAAAGCAGCATTACATCAATTTGATTGACGAGCAGTGTGACTGCGTGGTGAATCGCTTCCCTGTGCCGAAGGAAAAATAAGGATGCTGCCACCGTGTGGGCACAGCGACAACTTGTTTGAACCGACGAGGCACCAAAGCACAAGGTTGGTAACACCTTCTGTGAAGAATTTCAGAAGCTTTAATCAGGATGAAGGGTCCAAAAAGATGTGGTTCACTTCGCCTAAAATCTTCCAGCTGATCAGTTTTTTTTCTAACAGGGTTAAAAGTTCCACCTTTAAACGTCCAACAGGAAGAAAAAAAGGCTTTCCTCAGCTTGAAAGAG
Organism: Malacoctenus gilli; assembly: GCA_032164315.1. Classification (NCBI taxonomy): domain Eukaryota; kingdom Metazoa; phylum Chordata; class Actinopteri; order Blenniiformes; family Labrisomidae; genus Malacoctenus; species Malacoctenus gilli. The sequence continues at coordinate 9,806,610 of JASSRZ010000053.1, read as the reverse complement.
TGGAGATGGTTAATATGCAAATGTAATTATGATCACATGTTTGGCAGATGGTGGTGTCTCTTCATCATTGGTAATATTATTATTAGGTTTACTCTTCCTACGTTAGAATCATTGTAATAAAACTGTGATTACAGCTTCTATTAAGAGGGACACATACAGTTAATTGGCATTTAGTGTGTAACGACTTAATTATTTTGCTACTGTGATATACAATTATTCTCATTTAATGGCGGGGACTGACAGATTTTCCAGTGACAGTCAATCTAAATCCTCCAGAGCATTTATTGTTGTTTATGTTTTTTTTATGTCCCAGAGGTGACAAAAAGTAATGGATAAAGTGCCCTAATGGTCAATTAACCAGTCAGTCAAAAATCAGCTCTGAAGTAACCACCGATAAATCAAAATACAATGTACAAACAGTCTGAACTCACCACGACTGCTTTTTTTTTTCACAGTTTAAAATCATGTAACTCAGATTGTGAAACTCTTTGCTGGTTTATTTCGGTGTCTGCAAGACATGTGAGATAAAAGGCGAATCAGCAAAGTGAGATCCAGAGGTCAGAGGTCTTTTTTCCAGACAGGCTGCTTGTACCAAACAGAAGAAATGCAGGACTCCTGGTCTGAAAGACCAGTTTGAATTCAATTTACATTTATGTTGTTTGCAAGAGAAGAGGAAAAACAAGGTTTCACCAAATGAGGCACATGTGTGATCCATATATTTTCTTGTACCTGTTGGGGTCAGCTGGGTTTTATTTGATTTATTCTGCATCGATTTAAATGTGGTGCACCTTATGTAAAGCATATTGTTTTGCCCTGACCCAGTAAGTTACTGCTTGTGTGATTATGAGCCACCATCACACACAATTTCAGAAAACTTCAAATAGAGCCACCAAACAAAATGTAGTCACAATTCAAATAATCATGAACATCGTGTTTGCTTTTGTGAAACAGGTGTGAAATGAAAAAGAGAGGCCTTTAAACAAGAGGAGACGCAGAACAACAGATTGACAAGGTGACGGCTTCGCAGCTCCCAGCAACGCCTCTCATTAATTGACTGCAACAAAGAGGAATAAAACGAATCCAACTCTCATCTCTTGCCAAACAGTTCATGTTTTCTTCTTGACTCAGAAACAAACGATCTGAAGACCCGTCATCTGCTATTTCTCACCGTATCTGTCGTTAGTCTCAGTGTTTCTTCTCATTCTGTCCTGAAAGGTGAACGACAAGCTTCTCGCCAGCAGGTGGCAGGAATGTTTAAGAATTGAGAGACTACACGAGACATGAGGATGGATATCGCAGTTTTTTTTTATATAAAATAGTTGTGTTCAAATTTTTTTGGAGTAAATTGGAGCTTTTTGGTTTTGTTTTCATTGTTTTTAGTGGGTTCATAATTTATTGTTCACCACAATTACAAAAAAGAATTGTAAACAAGATATTAGTGGATAAACAAGTAGAAGATTGAGGTGGTAAACTCTCTATCATCATTCGGTATGTTTTTCTTGAGCCATAAAGCTTTTTTGCTTCTCTGTGCAGTGAGTGAGCGTTTTCAGGCCTGTGTGCTCAGAGGAGTGATCCCCTAGTGTTCAGCTGACAGCACTGCAGAGTCGTCACCTTTCTCCAGTGGGACAGGGGGGCCACTAAAAGCCTCACATTCACAGAGAATGGAAGAAACGCAGAAGTGTCAACACACCAACTAATAATACATGATGCTTTTAATGCCTGTGCTGCGGCTCGATGTCGCCATGGCAACTGCAGGTTCAGGCTGCCATGCAATGGTGGCGCGCCGCGTTTGGCTGAAGCCTTTGAGTGTGTGAGCTGAGAGTTGGGCTGGCAATGCAGTGTGTGAGGAGGACCGCCATGTGGCGGGAAAGTGTTCTGTGCTGCTCTGAATATCTAACAGGAACAATGCATGCGTGCAAGTACAGAAACAGGTGTGCGAGCGTGTGTGTGTGTGTGTGTGTGTGTGTGTGTGTGTGTGTGTGTGTGTGTGGGTGAGACAGGCAGACATGAAGCCTCGAGCATCCCTAATGCATGAGCTGCGCCGTTGCTACGGCGTAATGCTTGTGTGTGATCGACTGTGTAGTCACAGATGCAAGTGCAGAGAGGCCGTGTGTTAACGCTGAGGTATTGGTAATAAACAGAGCTTCGGCAGGTCTTCATTACAGGTAATACGGTGTATATTGAGCCTCAGCAGGACAGCACGAGAGTTTTCTCTGCAGGCTGTCTCTCATATCCTAATTTTTCAGCCCGACCCCCTCTCAGTCTGACTCACTCACCCCCCCCCTCTTCTTCTCTCACACTCGCACACACATACACACACGCACACACACACGCACGCACGCCCACGGACACGCTCGCAAATGCGCGCGCACACTTCAAAGTGGTGCTCTGAGTAAAGATGGAACAGGCTCCTTTGATCTCTCCCTGCCGACTCTGATTAATGTGTGGATTTACAGTGCAGACCTACAGGGACCTGGCAGCCATGACACCCCTCTGCTGCACTGGAATCTAGTTTTCTTTTCAAATAATTACAGCCCTTTATTTTATTCATTTGCTCCAATCAGGAAGCTTTCAGTCGGAGGCACTCGTGAAACGAACCCAAAGCCTTGCACTCGCTCCATCTTAAGCACCCAGCCCAAAGTCTCCCAAATCCCGCTGCTGTCACAAATTGCAGGACTCAGTACTGGGTACCTGGCCAATCACGGCGATTTCCACAAAGTTTCTGCACCGCGAAAAAGCCTTTCAACCGTATCAAGCACTTAGTTTTGTCTGCAAAAAAAAGAAGAAAAGACAGGAAGTTAGCAAGAGAGAGCTGTGATCGGTGTGGTAAATGTTTAATTCAGCTCGTCTTGGCAGCCGGTTGAAATTGGTGGGTACAGTGTTGGTGTTTGGTGGGAGGTTTGCTGACAACGACGGAGCGAATGTTGGAAAAATTTATCATCGCGCATCAAAGGAAGTGTTTGCAGAGCACACATTGCACATTGTACTCTGAGCGGTGCCCATTGCACCCACGTTTCATCACAAGCCAAAGCAAGGCAAGTCAACAAAGTACACACTCTTGACTTTGTCTCCGCTCTTTTTACCCTGGAATCCTCTCGCCCATGTCTCCTCTTCCTCCAAATCTTTCCCTCTCTCTCTCTCTCTCGTGCTCTCTCCATTTTGTCTCCCCTCACTGCAGTGCAATGCAGATTTTTCGCTGGGTGGAGGTATGGTAGAGATAGGCGGGGTCCCATGAATAATTGTTGAAGATATTTTTACTCTGACCCACTTTGGAGTCCCTTTCGCCCCCCTTAAAGGTGCCGCAGCCCTACTCTGTATTAACTCAAAACAGGGTCTTTAAAGGCTTGCCACCCCGAAAAAAAAAGGAGAGCAATTTCACAAGTATGCTGTGAGGTCTCAGTTGTCAAACGCATCTCCACACCTATCAAAGAGCCGTCAGGATTGAGCCCACATGACAATATAACCCCAAAAAGATGCTGGGCGGATGAAAACTATCTGAAAACGCAAAAAAAACACGCAAGTCTGTAACTGAAAGCTTCACAAGAAAAGTGTTGTTGAAATGTGTTTAATGCGAGAATGAAAATTTACCACATCTGACCAGACTGAATTTAAGTCTGTTATATTATCCATGTATATATAAACATAATAAATTTAAATAATTATGCTTGCTGTAAACTGCTGCAGCTCGATATTGTCTAAACTTTCAATTTTTTGGGAATATTTGGATCATGAAGTGTTTGACTCTTACCAACATGTCTTCTACTTTTACATTTCAACATCCATTTTTTTCTTGATTTTTTCAGTTTGTAACTTTTGGCCTGTCGCAACATGCTATATGAATGCAGTGAAACTCGAATCACTTGTCAACCAGCCCTGCTGGTCAACTAGGTTGCCTGGTGGATTGGACGGTCTCTAAATGGCCAACGAGTTGTTTTCCTTTGATTCTCTTCCTTTCTCCTTCTCCATGTTTTCCACGACACTTACCAGACTTCCTTCACCAGCGAAGCTCAGCAAATTGCACCTCATAGTGGGCGGAGCTTTAAGTGTAGCGATGCCCGATCTGGTTCCATATGTTCTGTGACATGCAGAACATAAATGCACAGAACACGGCGACACACAGTAAATCATCATGTTATCTTTCCATCTTTTGCTGTACAGGACGTCGTGAAACGTGATATCACAAGAAATACGCCTTGTTGTTCTCCTGATCAATTGCTCAAGTTGTTTGTTGGTCAACTTTACTCATTAGAAAAAAATAATCAAGTAAACAATAAAGCACTTGAGACTTTTTCTGCTCCCTTCTTCAGGGTTGTCAGAAAGTCATTTCAACTCACAGTGGCAAGTTAGCTCGTTTTCAAACTTGATGCATTAAAAAGTTCTGAAATGACCTAAATTTGAAAGGAACTTGCCCATTTGAAATTAGAGGCATTGATAATAATAATTGTGTGCTTTTACTGAAGAACTTAAGAGGTAATGCTTGAAAAAAGTCAAGTACAAGATAATATGACTTAATTACAGTACTGTGGTTCTTTGTGATTTAGTACTTTCACCACAGGTTGTAAAAAAAAACAACAGTGGCAACAAAAAATCAAGAGGGACTTAGGAAAGTCCTGATCTGAACAAAGCGGCAAGCATTTAACTGTTAACCAAACAAAAGATGATGACAGACTCCCTCCACAGTTTGCAGGCGGACAGGATTGGTGGAGGCAGGCACCAGATCCTCTGTCCGACACATAAACAAGCCCCAAGTGGTTGGTAAGTGCTGGTCGACGCTGCGGTTCGGTGTGCGGGTGAAACAGCGAGGGTACCGAGTAGATTTCGAGAGGTGGTTGTGGCTGAGTCGGGTCGAGTGTAAACAGGTTTGCGGAACTCAACAGCAAGTGTGTGCAGGCACGCTGAACAGGACTCAGTCAGTGACGGCCTGCCAACAAACTTTATCTCATCCCACATTTGACTTTGACTTTTTTTTTTCCTGATCTTGTTTGTCAATTAATAGAATGTAAAATGAAGATTTACTGGACTTCACACGACCGGATAAACCGGTTTCTCAGCACAAGTAGAAATGTCTCCCTCCTCTTGTTTTGTCTCCAAAAAGGCCTGATGAAAGTTAGAGATTTCACAGGACAAACAGCGCTACAGTTCCACTCCCAGAGACACGTTTCTCCTGCTCTCACCCTCTTATACCACTAGTATGCGAGCATGTTTTATCGCTGGCAGAGCACCGCATGCTGTGTGAGCTCTCAGGGTGTTGTCAGAGAGAGAGTGCAACGACTCGTTTGAAGATTAAAGAGTGTGCCCCTGCATCGCCTTACCGGACAGAAGTCCTTTAAACAGCCACACGGCGATGTCAGCAGCGCTGGTGACTTTGGTTTAACGCCTTGCTTCGCCAGTTCTCTCGACCTGCCGCCTGATGACGGGAAACATAGTTTGTGGCTTATTTCGGGCACCGTTGACTCAAATGAGCAACTGCTGTGACCATTGAGAGAAAAACAAAAGAAAGAAGAAAGCCCGACTTATTGATTGACCGAAACCGAAATCTAATGTTGTCCGGTTTGTCTCTCACGGGGTAAATGAAGCTGGTTAATGTTCACCCGCAAGTGAACCAAGAACCCCCTTTTTTAGGCGAACTGGGAATTGTTTGTTTGGTTTGCACCAGAGTTCAGATGAACTTTCACTCCCAGTTAATCCAAGCGAGCAATTCTGTGAAGGCAGCCTTTATTTGAGTCTTTGTGACCAGGAGAAACGGTTGGTTTTTCAGGTGCTTTCTGTAATAATAGTAATAATTTGGCAACAGATGTTGTTGTGTGTGATCAGTTCCTGAGACATGGACGCGAAAAGAACTGACACTTGACTCGAACTTGCATTTTTATGACTTATGAAGCATCTTGGGATGAGAACCGATTAGAGGTGATAGATTTCCTTTCAACGCAGCTCGAATTGAACACAAACACAACTAATGGCTTATTCATGCTGCCCCTTGGAACTGAACTCAGACCCGGCCCGCAGCCAAAGGGACTCCCACAAGCGCTTCGAGAAAGACAAAAAGCATCAAATTTGAACAAATTTGAAAATGTTTTTTTGTTTGTTTGTTTGTTTGTTTCCACTCAGATTTTGAGTCTTTTTCAAGCTGATCCTAGAGCAGCGCTGCTCTTCTTCCTGTCGCTGCCTCCTCCCTCGCCGCTATCTTATTCCATTTCTTCTTTTTTAAATCTCGATCTTCATCTCCGTAATCATTTTCTGACCTTTGTTTTCTGTCAGGGCTTTAAACACAGTGCAGATAACGATGCAGAGGAACATAAAAAAGCAGACATGCCATGAATGCAAAAATCGACCTGATGTGTGTTCTGTGCAAATTTTAGCGAGACCTGACAGGTTCTCGTCCATTTCCACCTCAGTGCTCGTGTTATCTTGCCTTGCTTGGCCTTTTATTTCCCAGCTCCGCTGTGTTTCTCCTCCCTTTGTTTCTCTGTGTGATAGTTTCCATCTCCCATGAATGCCCCTCTCCGCCGCCACCGCTCCCCCCCCCCTCACACGAGTCCCCATATCTCCCAATGTTAAAAGTCACCGAGAGTTTTCCTTCCAGGGTTTTTGCGGACAGGAAGTCCATATTTAATGAAGTGACTCTCTTGTTAAAATGCTTTTAAGTGCTCCTGTGCAGAGCTTCGGGCTGGCGGGGAGGGGAGGAGGCGGGGGTTGAGGCTTTTATTTATTCATTGGGCGGTTCAGTGCCTCTTCCCCGCTCCGGCTCTGTGAAGGAGGGAGAGGATTAGAGGAACGAATCCCCCCCTCCCCACCATACACTCACAAACACACACACGCACACAGACACACACACACACCCTTCCTCCCTCCCTGGCCATGTTCCCTCCCTCGGGGGACACCCGCGCGTCAGTCTACATTAACATCCATCAGAGCATGGTGCTCTGGAGGGGGACGAACCTCTGTCCCACTGAGTCACACGTACATGCATGGGTACATGCAAGATTGCACAAACCCCGAGCACACAAAAACGAGCGCGGAAGAGCACACAGAGTGGAGGACACGGTCCCGAACCAACACCCCTCGCAGTTATGAGTCACACACCGAAAAGTGTCTCCATCACCTGGATGCAGTTCCTGCCGAAAGCTGCGCTCACATTCAGTTCTGTTTATGTGCTGCATTCAAATTTGGTCCTGCTTCCAGAGAGCGACCCCCCCCCCACATTGGAGTTACACAAGTGCAGCTGTCCCCTACTTGATCAGTAGGCGTATTTGAACAAGTTTGAACAAGCATCTAAAGGCTGTCGGAAAACAGACGGCGGAGACAGAAGAGAGGGGACGAGAAGAAGAGAAAGTTTCTCCGAGTGAATGCTGAGACTGCGCGTTGTGCAGATTCCTCTCCTCTTTGTGTGAAGTTTTTTAGGCTTGTCTGCTCCCTCGTTATCTCGCTCGCTTGCAGAATGGGAGGGGAGCTGAGACTGGGGCTGGATGAGAGAGGCATATCATTAACCGAGAGTGTTTCTACAACAAAGCGCAGACTCCATGAAATCCCACTCATTCCCACACACTGGTGTCATTCCACGGCACCGAACTGCCGTGTGAAAAAAAATGTCCTCATTTGTCAAAGACACACATCTTTTTTTTTTTTTTGTCAGCAGGCCAAACAGAAAATTCCTTTAATATTTCCCTCTCAAATATTCGGGAATTTTGTGAAACGAGCGCTCACATCTAAAATTGGATTATATTTGTTTGAGCTTTTATGATGGCGCGCGTTTGTATGTGTGTGTGTACGTGCGTGACGTGCATGCATGCGGGTCGTCATCGGAGGGCCTTGCTGTAGCCGAGCAGAGAGATGCAGATTGTTTCTAATTCACGACGCTGACCTAGATTTCACAATCAGGCACATGAGAAGAAAGATGTTGCCTCATGTCAGCACATTCACTGAAACATGCCAGAAATACTCAAAGAAACGAACGTAGCATGAATGTAAAGCTGTGTCTCACTCTGATGTGTTACTACGTCTCCCGCTTTTCCTTTCTCTCTTTCTTATCTTGAAAGATTCAACCGCCGATTCGATCGGTTCACACCAAATTGCGCATCTGTAATGCTCCCTCTTTTCCTCATTTCAGAGCTTCCCCTCCCTCTCTCTCATCTCCGAATCGAACATCAAGCCGAAATGTTAAAATGCAAATTCATTCTTACCAGCTCGCTCGGTTCACACAAACTTATAATTGGATTCTGGCTGTTAATATAAAAGGTTTCCTCATCCTCATCATTGAATCTCATATTAGCATTACCACAATACACATGAACTGGCCTCATTCCACGAAAAGTCAGGGAGAGAGAGGGACGGAGAGGCAGAGGAGGACGGGCAGGACGGTCATTTGCACGGGAAAGTGTCTTATTGAATCACAGAGAGGGTCCACGCCAAGGTAGCACGGCTCGCACGGCGAGTTAGGAATTAATCGGAAACATAATGTAAGGGTGCACATCTGCTTTGTTAGCATGCGGTCACTGATTTTCACTCTTAACACTCTTCCACTTGGTTACATTATCTCTGGCCTGCTTTTTTTTCTCCCCCCCCCCCTCCCCCGTTTCCCTGCCAATCAGCTGCTGCGACTGAGCTGACCTGCGAGCGTTTCCGCGGAGGGGACGGGAGACGTGAAGCTCGGCGAGGCGGAGGAAGCGAAGCTGCGCGCCCTGACCCGGGCTTACGAGCATGTGCAGGTTAAGAAACACTGATGCTACTGAGCCACGGAGGGAGAAAAAAAATAAATAAAAAGCAGGCAAAAAAAACGGAGAGGAAGAAAAATGGTGGCGTGACGGCCGCGAACGAGACAGACGGGCTGAGAGAGAGCACCAGATGCTGTGTGGGAGGGTTATTTAATTGATGATATCACACCTCTCGTTCCCTCTTTCTCCCTCCTCTTGTTCTCCCGGTTTTTCTTCCTGCAGCACACACGTGTGCACGCGCACTCTTGAAACTGCACACACACACACACACACACACACACACACTGACGGTGCAGACACACGCACGCAGTATTTGCCCTGTCACCTTCTTGTCCTCGCATGACACACCGCCCACACTTCTCGCTGCTCCGTCCTGCCCACCTTTTGCTCCCTGGAGGAGAGCCTGGAACTTGTGTGAACCCAGAGAACCAGGAAGACATCGGAGCAACAATGTACTTATATGTAAGTTCGTGGAAAATGAGTTTGCGACTGAAAGTGTGACGGGTGCTGGCAGCAGGAAGCGCAAAGCACCAAAACTCGCGTGTTTTTCCCTCCTCTGTGCGTCGAGTCGATTGGAAACATGTTGCGACGCAAGTTTTGCCGCTGCCAGTTTCAAGAGAGCAATCAATATTACCACAGCTGTCGGTGCCACAGTTTATGCTTTCTCTTTGCCTCTTTTCTACATCTTGCCTCTCCACACGCAGGTAGAAGCGGTTCCACATGCTTCCTGCCAAAGTCGACAAAAGCCCCAGAAAATGAGTCTCATTAATTAGCTTCTCATTTGTAAATGCAAATGAGCTTAATTAAAAAATAGACTCTCCTTTTGCGGGCTTCAAAGGGAGACAGTGAGGCCTAATCAGGAGGTTTGTTCAGCTGTGGCACTAATGAGACATATTTGGCCTAACGAGGGAGCGATGCCCTAATTTGTTTATGCTAATGATATGAAACAGTGCTTGTCCTTTTGGTGTATCTGGGAAAGGATCAGTCACACACACGCCTCCGTGTGATGTACCTTCAGGGTTTCGACGCGCGTTGCTGAGGTGGTGCGGTGGCCTCGGTGAATTGTTTCACTGGGTTAATTGGCTTAATTAGCTCAATAGAGATCATCGGGTCGATGACTCAATGTCAAGGCATATGTAGGTTTGTGAGGCGTTCGTTACCCGTGCTAATATTGTGCAGCGGAACGATAACACACGGAACGGCACTTCCTCCAGCTGTGGACCGGCCGCTTCAGCAGAAATACGCACGGAAAAGTAGACCCAGCAAAGCAGGTCCGGGTCAATCCCGAGGTCTCCCGACTGAAAGAAAGCTGAATTCCAAAAAAACGGTCTTCTTTTTTGCATCTCTGTCATAATATCGCTGAAAAAATAAAAGGGGAGCTGCTCACTGGATAACTTTTGTTTGTCGCTCTTTTGTGAAGATGTCTAAACAAAGTGCAGACAGTCTCGTTGTGGAGGTCGTGAGCATGGTGGATGAGTCCATTGAATTCTGAAAATGCTCACACTCATTCACTTCCACAAAGAGCAAAATAAAGCTACTGGAACAGGCTGAAATACCTGGCGGGAACCTGAAATCCTCTTCCTCACTGGGATTCGCTGAAGACTCGTATCAGCGGAGCTCGTCGCTTCTGAAATGGAGCCAGTTTGCTGGAGAAAAGAGACAGCGACACTTCAACCACCAGAGTCACTGGTGCCACAATCAGGCAAACTTCAGCATCCATCAGTCTCCGTCGGTAATCAGTGCCGAGTGTGTTCCTATCGTTACGGTTATTGTGTTGCTTTCTACACATCATTACATGCAGATGCATGAATGGAGCCAAAAATTGTGAACATACCGTGCTGAACTTTTCACATCATCCTGATATATTCACACTGAGGTGAGTCGGCGGGTACATGTGTTTCTGTGCATACTGTAAGCGTGTACATGTGTGTGAGTGACAGGGTTCTCTCTGCCATTCCGTTCACCGTTGACTGAGTGTGTGGCCGAGTGAGACGGCAGCATGGCTGGCCCTCACTGATAACTAGGCACAGGCAGAGCCCTGTGCTCTGTGCCTGCATTCACAACACACATGCGCACGCGCGCGCGCGCACACACACACACACACACACACGAAATAATTAATCCAAAAACGGAAGCGAAATCGAACAAAAACACCGTCTCCACTTTTAATTGGACTGACTGTCGTCCAACCATAAAGAGAAAACAAGCTCAATCATTCTCCTCCATCTTGTCGCTTGTTGAATTATTGATGGACGAGCACACTTCACTCGAGAACGAAACGGGGGGAAGAAGCTCTGGCCTCGAGTGTGTTTGAATGTAGGGATGAAATTTGATTATTCATGTGTGATGCGGGCTGCGTGGATGCTTGTGACAGAATGAGGAGGAAGGAGCGCTGAGATTCGCCATACAGAGAAACCTGTACATGCCAGAACAGCCAGCTGGTATCATCCTGTCCAAGTACACAATGCTCCGGCAGAAAGAACGATAAAAAGATGATGTATAGCAGCGCTGAGATGTGTTTTTGTTTTGGGTTTTTTTTTGTTTTTTTCATGTAGTCAGCAATCGCCATTACATCATTTTTAAAAGCAGAGCTCACGAACCAGCATGCATTGCCGCGGTGCATCTTTCTGCTTCCACTCCGAGTTTTGTCCGTCGAAAATAAACTCTCGGAATTTACTGTGTCATCTTTTCTTTGACTGTTTCCCTGCATCCTGAACCGGCCGCTCCTTGGTGAAAGGTTGATGAATTCTATCAGATTGGCTCTCCTCCAGGAGTCACTCTGAGACCCTTTTTTTTTCTGGGGGACGATTTTGGCAGAAAAGGCTTTTTTTATTTGTTGGGGAACTTGCCCTCTCATATCTCAGGTTGACAGGAGTCAGCAAAGCTCCTGGCTCATTTGGATAAACTGCTCCATCTCTGCAGATACCTAACGCAGCAATGACATGCAGCTATAATGCCATGAGAATAAATCAAATGAATAAATTATCTTTCTGTAGAGTGTCTTTTTATATTTTAAACATTTTTTTTTTACCTTCACTGTGTTGATACTTCAAGCAGATAATGAGAAAGGGGAAATCCCTGGATAGGCCGCCTGGCTTTGACAGTGACAAAACATGTTTGAGCTGAACTTCTCGAGGGCCAAATAGAGACCTTGAAATATCCCCCTCGTCAATTAATCTCCATTCAATGACACACTGCTTTACTTAGCCAACCATTCAGCCTCCTCTGACTGCTATAATTGTCCCAGTTAATTGCTTTTCAACTCGCTTTGATTACAAGGTCGGATCTGAATGGCTGGTGTACATGGCTCAAAGTTGGGTGCGACTCGCCTTCGCGCGAGCCTCCTCCTTCTGCGTCCGTCTCGTCATGTCCTCCCCTCGTCATGTCCTCCCCTCGCCTCCGTCTCACTGTGAGGCATCGCCGCCGACAGAAAGGAGGTTTTCACGAACTGATTCACGATCATGACACGAGTATAGAAAAGTGTGTTGCAACTCAAATCTACTGATCCAGAATAAAGCTGTTTAAGGACACAGAATTCAGAGAGGTGATGAGGCTCTTGCTGAGGGGATGAGTTACATCGCACAGTTAACATGAAAAAAGAGCTTTGGGCACCAACTTCTGAATGAGACACATACACCTATTATCTCTCAAATAGTATCCAAATTTTCCTCTTAAACAGTGAGGAGCTGCGGTGGTGATCCTTCACTTTATATTGCCTATGGAGCAAGTAGTTTGTACTATCATTAGCAGAAGCTGTGGAGGTCAGAGTATAGAGCATCTTCCTCTACCAATACTGATGCTGCACATCAGACTGACAAGCTCCCCTGAAATGTCCCAGCGCAGACAAACACAGTTATATTCTTAATGCGAAGACAGCTTGTTTCTTATATCTGGGAAACTTCTCTCAAAGCTGGTTAAGTTTAATCGTCATGAGCTGTCACTGACAAAAGGAGCCCGACACGAATTGAAGGCTCATTGAATTCATTCAGCCCCCGCCCCCTCCCCCAAATAAAATTACTTCATTATTCAATTTGGACTGAAATCTTTAAAAATCTCAGTCTCAATCCTCCGACAGCTCAAACGAATACATTTAAAAATATAAACCACAGTCAACATCACAGTCATCAAAAAACATAATAAAAGTGGGAGGAAAAATATTCAGAATTTTTAAAAAAAAATAATGTATGATTTTTGTTCAGAAGTGGAAATAGTAAATTAGTACACTGTAAAAAGTGTGCGTGCGTGCGTGCGTGCGTGCGTGCGCGCGTGTGCGCGTGCGAGCTCCTGTGTCTTTCTCCTCTCCCTCCAAAGCTCACATGGAGGCGACAGAGTCCCTCTCATTACTAAACAGCACAGCCCCCAAACAAAGGCTCACACACCAACCGTGGCGCGTGTTCAATACCGATAACTGCTATGGCCTCTCATCTGAATTAGCATGCAGTATAGGTCCTGACACACGTGCACAGTACCGCACACACACACACGCACACAAACTACATGGCAGCATCAGGTCCCTACAGACAAAAAAACACCACAAATGTGTTCAAAGGTCCACACTTATTTGCAATTATTCACACAAGCACACAAATATGTGTGCACACACACTCCCACACAGACACACAGACACACACAGACACACACACACACACACACACACACACACAGACACACGCACGCACACACACACACACACACACACACACACACACACACACACACACA
>JASSRZ010000053.1:9771429-9784363 GCA_032164315.1 Malacoctenus gilli | reverse complement strand
TGTGTGTGTGTGTGTGTGTGTGTGTGTGTGTGTGTGTGTGTGTGTGTGTGTGTGTGTGTGTGTGCGCACGCGCGCGCCCGCGCACACGCCTTTCCGACAAAGTCTGGCAGAGGCACCTTGTCGCTCTGTGGTGCCTCGTGCCAACTGCTCTCAGCCAACCAAACGGCCTCCTCCAGTAACTAACCTGTCTCTGCTTTCATTGTTGTACTTTTAGAGTGAATTCATTTCATTTGCCTCACAAAACAGGCGATCTTTACTTTTTTGGGGGCCGAGTAAGAATAATTTGGTGGTATCATAGCAGACACGATGAAGTTTAGCGTACAGCTTTGCACATTGTAAGACAGGGTATAACAAACCATATAGGACCATTTTAGTGGATAAAATAGTTTTGCTCTGATGTAATGCTTTTACATCCATTTGAAGTGGAATATTTCAACTGTTTGCTGTGATCTGAGGTACGCACACTCATTCAGATACCTGCCATCTACATGCACACCATGAAGTTAGATTTTGTATTCAAAGTTTGAACCTTTAAAGCAGATCTTGGTCTGCGGTCAACTTCGTGCTCTAATGACACCTCTAAGAATGACAAACACAACCAAATACAACCTCATCTGAGGATCGAGTCGCAGCTCAACAGCAACATTTGTGTTTCATTAAATTTGTCATTTGGAGGGAATTACCTTCCCTTAATTTTTTTCACGATTTCACCAAATGCCAGTTTAATCAGGAAAAGACACAACAATGCAATCAGAGTGTTTTATTTGCATTTGTACACGAGTCAGACAACATTTCATTAAATTGCATCTTTATTGAATGTCGTGTTCATACAAACGATCTGCAGTTCGGTACACAAATACAACTGTAGCGCTTATGTTAGTTGAACACATGAGCTTGAAAAAAAAAAATGGTATTTTGAAATCCGCAGTAAACGCTTCCAGTAAACACATTTGAAAGATATGAACCTGTCGGTGTCACAGACGCCGCGGCTCAATGCGTAATGACAGGGGAAATGATATTGTCTGATCCTTTGTTGCACTTGTTCAGTGATATTTAATAACTGTCCTAACTAGGCTTGTACAAGTGACAGCACAAGAGGTTTGACATTTCCAGATAATTTTCCTTCTCATAGAGCCGCTGGGAGAGAGCCAGAGGAAAAAAAAAACAGATGAGGAGGGAAAGAGGGAGAGAGAAAAAAAAGACTGAAGAACAGACAGATAAATAGATAAAGTGGGGGTGGGGGTGGGGGGGGATCAACTGAAGAAACGGAAAAAAATCCCCCGAGGATCCCATTTGCCAGGTAATCTAGAACAGAATGCGTTTCAAATTTACTTTGCCAAACTTTATGGATTCAGTGAAACTGCGATTGAATTAATTAAAAGGGAACGAGGGCGATGAGAGGAAAGTGTGCGAGCGAGATCGTGCACGCGCCTGGAAAAAAAAAGTTGTTTCAGATTCACGTTTTTTTTTTTCTTTCTTTCAGAGAAAGACGAGCAAGATTTTCACTTCATAAAAGCAAAGAGTCGTAATACCCAGCTGACGAGCCGCTTCGCTGCAGAGTTCTTGCCGGCAACGCTCGGGTACCAACAGGAGCTCGGTACAAACAGCGGAGCAATGCCGATTTGACACGTGTCATGGGTGTTTGGTAAATACTTTGGATATTTTCCTCCCACAATATTAGACTCTTGTTGCTTTCTGTCACAGTGCAGCTGTCGTGACTGGAAAAATTCAGAGCAGGGTTTCTCGCAGGTCAAAAACATTCTGAGGGTTTAATGAGGGAGAACAAAATTTGAATGAATTAATAAAAGCTAGACGGATGAGCGGATTGGTATACTCTGGTGTCTTTGGTACCAGTAGTTTCCGCGTCCAGCCTTCCTCCGACGGCTGCGTGCGCACTGAGGTTCCTCACGCCATGCTGCTGCTGCTCGGGGAGGACAGAGGTAGCTGTGGGTCTGGGGGCAGTGGGGTGAGTGACAGGGCAGCAGCCGTGCCCAAAACAGACACAACCTCTCCTGGGCCGACGCTACCAACAGCCCCGATACTTCAGGAGACACGCACAGATGAGCCCTGTCTGAGGCCCGGCGCAGCAGCCACACAGTGTTTGTGTCAGAGTCGTGATGTGTGAGTATGTGTGAGCACACTCAGCCAGGAGTAGAAGTATATACTATCTAAATTCGTAAACTGAGGCATACGATGTGGCGATATTGCACTTTTCTCGTGTTTACATTCTTCACATCGGCACACGGCAGTGTCATCAAGAAATATCACAACTACTGCAACGTCTTAGCTGAAAACAAATGTGAAGAGAAGGGATACGACACGAAAGTGAAGCGATGAGGTCCCAACAAAAAAAGGTTGTGACAGTTGGAAGGATTAAACACTGATAGTGAGGTTTATTGGACAAATTTCATGATTCCAATAATAGCAAAACTGAAAAACAAGCATCTCGAGCATCTGCTCGAACCCCAGTATAAAATTTTAATCTTTAGTCTCGCTGCTTATCAAATACAGTTTTCTGTTACACCTCTGATAATATGCAAGCACGCAACTTGTTCTTTAAGGGTGAATTTGTGCTAAAAAATCGGTGTTTTTCTCCGACTTTTAGTCACTGCTGAGCACTCGGTCAAGGTGTTTGTTCAAAGTGGCCTGTTCATAAAGATAATCAACCTCTCCAGTACATCATGTTTGAATGAATGGCGCCGCTGAAGGTGAGGTGAGATGAGGTTGCCGTGGCGAGTGGCAAAAAAGCGGAGGAGAAGGACGGAGGGGTCAGCGGCAAGAAAGAAAGGATGGATACAGTGCCGCGGGGTCTCGGCGCCGCCTCCTTTTAATGACATTACAGTGGGAAGAACAAGCGGCAATGAGCGACACCGTCATTAACCTCTGGCTGGGCTATAAATCAACAGCAGTTCACGCAAATTAGACCAATTCCCCTCGATCTGCCTCCGAAGGCCCTTGCGAGGATCGTGCCATTATAAATCACTGGGGAGGAGGAGGAGGAGGGGGAGGAGGAAGAGGGGGAGGAGGAGGCAACATGCGCACACAAACAGACACACGTAGGTAAGGGGGGGGGGGCAATTATGCAGACTCTCTTAATGGTGGTGTTTTGCAGTGAGTCATGAGTTAAAAGAATGAAATTTCTCAGGCTTGCCCTCGGTGATTCATACATATTTTCATCATGGCTGCTTATTACAGTTAGCTCTTGTCTCTATCTAGAGGCTCAAAGAAATAACGTTACTTGCACCCATGTTGCAGAGGGAGGAGAGGAGACAAGCAGAGGTGGAACGCTCAGACTAAAGATGACAAAGGTTATGCAA
This sequence comes from Malacoctenus gilli, assembly GCA_032164315.1. Taxonomy (NCBI): domain Eukaryota; kingdom Metazoa; phylum Chordata; class Actinopteri; order Blenniiformes; family Labrisomidae; genus Malacoctenus; species Malacoctenus gilli. The sequence goes on along the minus strand of JASSRZ010000053.1, from coordinate 9,781,046 downwards.
TTTTCCTGCTCAGAGGCGCCCTGGAGACTGATTTGATGTAAATACGAGAGCTTACAGCATTGCTCTTGTCTTAAATAACAAAGACTGAGTTCAGCAGAATCCAAGAATAACAGGCTGCAAATAGAATACCGCAAAAGTGTTAAGTTTCCATTTATTTTCCCACCAATATTTGCCGTTATTGCATTGCGTTTCCTGTCAAACTCGCTGCGCGTGTTTAAACGGAGTGGAGGATGAACTGTGTGTTTTGTGTCCTCGCAGGGCGATGTGTGGGGGAGAGGGATGGACAGCTGCCGTCTCTCCGTGTCCGTCAGGAAAGAGTACATATTGCACGTCACTCGGAAAGGTAACAGATATGGCAGTATGTCCCCGCCATCTGTCACTAGAGCTCCACACGTCCATGCAGACAAAGGACAGCCAGGCTGCCGAGACGGCGACAAGGCCCCAGCCGACTATTGTCCTTCGAGCTCCTGGTTGAATGTAGGGCCCCTTTACCATCAGGCCCCGCTGCAGTGACGTAACCCACCCAACGGCAGCTTTGTTCAGCATGCAGCTGAGGGGCCAAGGAGCCTCAAGACAAAAAATGGATTTTCTTTCTTGCTTTTTTTTAGCACAATGTTTATCTCTAATGGTAATATCGCATTAACATGTCCATTTTAAAAGTCAAACAAGGGTTAATTTGCGATTTGAACGCGCGTCTGCTCTGTCTGTTTGCCAAATAACACCTCAGACTGACACACTGGCGCTCCTACATTCAGCACACACTCCTGTAGATAAGGTCCCTGCGAGCTTCGTGGACACGGTCGATTTTCCATTATGGAATTTCATAATAAAGATAAACTGCCACCGCAATCAAAGCATCACTTTGGGCAGCCTTAAAGGGAAGCCAGGACCTCTGTTTATATCCACCCAACCCCCCCACCCCCACCCCACCCCACCCTTCTCCAAAAAATAATCATCCTCAATCCTCCAAACCACCACAGACCCTCCATGAGCTCCATCTCTCCTCTTATCTCCAGTAAAAAACGAAAGATGAGGAAGGTCAATGATCTGTTAGCAGTAGATAAAGAAGGATAGGCCAAAGACAAGATCAATGAAGACATCGGGAAAAAAAAAAAGTTTTATATGTTTGTGTCCTCCAAAACAACAGGAAGATGAAATGCTGTCAGACACAATGTATCCTCCAGTTTTAGGGTTTTTTCCAACTCATCTTTCTGAATAGAAGAGTGTCAGCTTTATTTTTCTTTTTGACTTTGAAGAAAAAACACCTTAGCAGTGTACAGTCAAGTAGGCTATGCGTATGTGCTCCTGTGTGTAAAATTGGGTCTTTGTGCCTGAGTGCAGAACTGTGGAATAAAGCCTTGCTTGTTCCTTTTTTTTTTTTTGCACAGCATCACAGACTGGCGACTGAGATTACACCATCTAATCCCTGTGTAATCTCTATGTACGTGTTCCTCTGGTGAGGAAGTCGCTTCTGCACGAAGGTCCGATGGCCTCGCAAGTCAACTCCCGATATATGTTGAACAAATTGGGCCAAATTAGTGTTCTGGGTTGCAGCAGGATGCTGAACGTCACATGAAGTCGATTTCATTTATTCCTTATTCCGTTTCAGTTTGAAGAGTTTTGTTGCATGGATTTAATGTTTTCTGATCTGACGAAAGTGACTTCATAAACTACAAAAAAAATACTCATTCAGTTCATTTTATATCAGATCAGAGCACTTATGTGTCCTCTCCTGAACTAAAAACCCTCTCACCGTAGAGTACTGACAAGAAGAAAGTCGGGAGAATCTTTAGCTGAAAAATAACTAAAAACAGTCCAAATTTTGTTGGAACATTGTCCAACTCGTGCATAACCACAAAGTGCATCTCATCACTGAAATAAAGAGAGATTTCAGACTTCAGAAATGTCAATGGACCTGCAGGAAACTCATTGAGGCAAACTGAAAGTGTAACTTCAGATCTCAGTGTGTGTGTGCGTGCGTGCATGCGTGTGTGGGTGCGTGCGTGTGCGCGTGTGCAAGGGGCGGCTCCGCCATGTTTTGAACTTGGGGTTTCCAATCAGGCAGATTGGTGTTGGGGCCCCGTTTGACACGTGGGGCCAAGTGTTGCTTCAAATCCTGGTGGGCCAACTGGCAGCCTCTCAGAAAGCCTATTTCAATTACTATAAGAGCCTTGGCTTGCCTCCATTCACCCTTTTCTTTAATGCACTATGCAGGTAACATCTTATGCAAATCACTTATAGCGAGGCTTTTTTTTCCATTGTCGTGTTGCTTTTTAGAAGCTTTGCTTGGGTTATTGAGTGTGTGTGTCTGTTTGTGTCTGTGTGAGTCAGTGTGCGTGTGCGCGTGTGTGTGTGATTAGCCATAAAAGATATCAGCTATTATCCCTGACACATCTCTGACCCCCGTAGCTGCTGTGTTTTGGCAAAGTCAATGAAAACAAAGAGTTCAAAAGCACATAATTGCTGAGGCTGTCTGTGTTGACATTACATGAACAGGAGCGATATCTATAAACCAACCAAAACATGCATTAGAAGTGAGAGATCAGAGCCGAGTCCTATCTGTGTTTTTCTTCGGCGGCAGGAGGGGAAACAAGCGAGAAAGGGCGAGCGCGGAAACGGTTGGAGGGTGGATGAATGCAACAAAGTCAATCTGAAGAGGAAAGACTTGGAAAAGTTAAAACTTTAAGAAGTGCTCAGCATTCCCCTTTTAGCTCGACTGAGGTCAGGGTTAGGTTAAGGTTCAGCAAGTCGTTTATATGGTTAAGGTGAGAGCAGGTCTACTGGAAATAATTGTGAGCCAATGACGCGTTGTCTCATGAATAAACTTCCATTGGAGGAGAGAGCTCCCTTCAACTCTCTTTTTTAGGTGTTCTTGGGCCATTGTGTCATATGTTTACCTTGGCACTTTACGGCTACACGCCGATGCAACACAAGGCCCATTGGATCCTTTCTAAATATCACCAAAAATGTTGTGACCCTCGTGCAGATATTTGACAATCACCTATTGTGGGTGAATAATAAGACTCAGAATTTTACACGTTTGTTATGGAAACGTTTCCTGGTTAACGTTTCAGTGTCCTTCTGGTTGTAATCCCAGAGAAAGAACCCAGACATCGACTATCTTGGTGTGGAAACGCACCATGTAATGGATTAATGGGAGGAGGATATAAAGTGATCTCTGAAGTGGCTGGATCAGTCTCACCCTTTTTTTTTCCCTGTAAGTGACGTTACCGGATGATGATTTAAATTTGAACTTGTCTGAGGAAATTAGGGCTAATCGCGGCGACTGCTCTGCTCCTAAATCTCCGACTGATGGGTTTTTGGTTTCGGAGATTTGTGGACTATTGTGTGTCCCAGCAGCACGGGAGTCACACTGGCTGTTTGAGAAGTCCCGATTTAGCGTGCTTGAATCTACTTAAAGTCACTTTCACACCATAAAACAAGAACAACTGTCGTTGATACGTCACACTGTGCGAGATTGATCCATTTGAGGGGAGACGAGAGAATCTTTGGACTGTGAAGGATGCAATGACAGAAGTTTGCAAATGCAGTGAAATAACATTAACCTGTGTCATCCGCATTTGCAGCCGCGGTGTGAAGTAATGAAGAATTTCACCCGATATTCTGATGGTTGATTGATTCTTGGTGATTGGTTCATTTTGGATGTTATTTCATCAGTCGTTTCACTCCTGTACTTGAGCTTATTTTGTGGACGATCTTTTCACCCCACCTCCTCGGTGTGTCCGTGAGTGCCTGCATGTAATACTGTGCACCTCTGTGTCGACCCTCTGATGGACCAGCGACCGGTCCGGGATGTAATCTGCTTTTCACTTCCTGTCCGCTGGGATCATCTCCAGCTCCCTGCGTCTCCATTCCAGATAAAGCAGGTGTAGAAGATGACTGGATGTGACGGGGATTCCACCCGAGGTCCTCGGGGTTCAAGGGTCAAGATGTGACCGTGTAATTTTCTATTACTGCCACCAACGTGCCACTGGGTGCTTCTGGTCACTGAAGCTACCACTCGACTGTAACGGGGGATTGATGACTGAAGATTTTATGGAGCCCCCCCCCTCCCTTTTTTTTTGCCTCTCACAGATATTGAAGCATTGCAAAGACTCACAAATCCTCCGATGATGATTCCACAGAATAGGACATAACAGCACATTATATTATGAAAGCAAAAAAAAGCAGTGAAGGGGATAATCTATTTTTGTCCATGTTTTACTCGTTAATTCATTAATTAGCGATGCTAGTGAGCTTCTCCACAGAGGCGCCTCAAGCTGCTGAATGCACCATAAAGCAAACTCATAACCGATTGTATTTCCGTGCTGTATTTCATCCTCCAAAAACACACACGACCACACCGAAGGCATTTCTCGTAACCTTTGTCACGACGTCCTGCACAGGAGCAGCTCAGTGATAGCGGCGCGGAGGGGTTTTAATCTTTCCCCAACGCCGCGGCGAGGTGAGAACAAACCAGACAAGCAACTTTGAGCTTGAACGCGATCCAATTATGGAGGTGAGGGGAAGCCGTGTGCTCTCCTCAGCGCTCTCTCCAGGATGAGAGTTCATCTGCCGGGGGATGAGCTGCGGGATTACCTGGCCATGAGACCGGTTCCCAGGCTGCAGGAAAAGTCTATTAGCAACTGTGTAATCTTTTGGTTGAAACGGGAGGACAAGATGCTCGAAACAAGTGCATGCGTGTGTTCATCAGCATTCTGCGAGTTACTGAGAAATGCTATTTAGAGGGTTTTCTGGTTCAATATTCAAAAGACGGGGGAGTTTATCTTCTTAGCGACTACAAAAAGTGGCAACTAGATTCCAGGAATAACAAATCTTGTGCAAAATTGTTTTTCTCAATCAGGATGTCTTGATTGTAGTGTAGCTGAGCCACATTAGCAGGGCTGTCAGCGCTGTGCTGGTGAGACTGATATCTGATTTACTCGGTAAATTCTGCTTAAATAACATCAGCTAATTGGGAGAAGATGCTCAATGATGCTCTGGATATTAGCCGAGAGAAAGGAATTAAAGAACTAATTATATTGAGAAGAAACAGCAGCAAAACAACTCGGATGCTCCACAAAGTAGTTATTCTAGGACCACTTTGACATTGAGCCAATTCATGGACTTATTGGAAATGATTTATCACTTAATTATAATTCTGTTAATGTATTTGTGTGTTGATTGAAAAACAACTTTCACTGTTGTTTTGTACCTGAAATCCACATCACAATTGTAATTTTTGTTGTGAATACAAAGTAACTCAAAGGCTATTCATGACCTGGGAGGATTTTTTTAATCAGTACTTTATTACTTACTTTAATTATGCTTCTGCCCTTCTTTTACGACAGTAACAGTACTGATGTAAGAACACTCTTGAATGAGCACTATTCTTTGGATTCTCTATACGCCTCTCCATGTTAGTTTATACGTTATTCCCAGCGCTGACGTCCAAGCCGTGGTCCTGATTAGTATGCTCGGGCCATGAGACCACGCTGACAGTGGGGGCCACTGAGAGCAGCAACACCATGAATTCTTTAGCATGAGCTTGCATGTACCCCTGCGCTCATCACGCCTGAGAGGACAAGTCCAGTCAACAGGAGACAGTCACAGTCGCGCTCACAGGGAGAGACGGTCCTTAATTTGGTGCGCACATCTTTGCCTGCGAGCCAGAGAGTTAACCGAAGGTCCCTCTGGCCTACATGCAAACACAGGCTGCATTTAACCATCTCATCAGCACACTCAACACATTTCCGTCTGACTCACAGAAGAAGAGCCAAACATACCCATGTATAAAGCACGCACGCACGCACGCACGCACGCACGCACGCTCGCACGCTCACAAAAAATCTAAGGGAATTTTCAATCTCTTCTTCTCTCTTTCTCTCTCCCTCTGCCTGTGGAGAACACTGGCAGGAATCAGGGAGAGGAGCAGGGTTGCTAGGCGACAGGTTGTGGTTGCCATGGTGAATTTAAGTGGAACAGCTGGTCCAATCAGCATAAAGTGTGGACAGGCGGGGGCGGAGCCAGGGAAGATCATGCCAACACAGACAGACAGGAAGGAAAGGCTGCTGAGGCATGCAGGAAGGATAAAAAAAAGGAGGAAGAGGAGAGGAGAGGAGAGGAGAGGAGAGGAGAGGAGAGGAGAGGAGAGGCAGTTGCGGCATGAAGAATGGAGAGGAGGAGAGAGAGAAGAGGAAGAGAGGAGAAAGGGGAAGCTAAAAGTAGGTTAATGGGCAAAAAAAATAAGAATGCTAAATATGAAGAAATAGAGAAAAAAATCGAAAGGTCAGCAAGAAAGAAACAGAAAATCCTGGGTGTTCAAACGAACGGATAAAAACCACAAGCATTAAAAAGACAGTTATTACAGGGGGGACAAAAATGAGCTGAGCTCTCACGGAAAGATTTGTGAAGTCAGAAATCTGCCCCCCCACCCAAAGACTTTTTCTTCCCATCACCCCAACAGCAAGCGGAGCATTGAATGTCGTCCACCAAGAGTTTGTTTACGTCTGTGTGGGACAGCAGCTTCACACCTTAACGCAGCAGCCGCGGAAATCGAAACCTGATGGAAAATATTTGAGGTCACAACACAGACACCAAAACAGCACAGGCGACGATCACAGTTAGTGGCAGCTAATGACAAAGTGGTGATAAGATGGTGATAATGATAATGGGCTGGGAAAACGTGTTGATGAGGGGGGCTTCGGGGATTGGTGTTTAATGGAGCATCTCGGAAGATTTCTCAGACGTGGTGTCGGCGCGGTGACAAGTTAAAGTTCATTGAGAAATTAAACCTTCCAAGAGATCATTTTTTTCAGCTTTTAGCTTATTTTTAAGCGATGGACAGTCTTACAGTTTGGATGAGCGTTGGGTCATTGAACTCCTCTGCAGCTGTGCGACCTTGTCCAGGTGTTTTCAACCACTTTTTAAAGCGTGCCAGCTGTTGAAGTGACCAGTCAACGCCTACGAAAGGTCAGTGCTGCATGTCGCAGGGCCAATGGCAGGTGACGGTTCTAGGAGGTAAACAAGATGACCATACTTTGGTCTTCTACACAGAAAGGAACGATGTTAGTCTACATTTTATCATGTTTGTTTTCTGAAACTGTTCTGCTTTAAAATTTTTTATGCTGTCTTGTACGATTACTTTTGTGATCACTAGGAGAGGAAAGACATTTTTGCAACATCCTTGATCTCCGTTTGTGTACCAATGTAGAGCTCACAGGTACTCACTTATGTCTGACTTTGCAGATCTGGGTACAGTTAACAAAAAGGTCTGTTTCGAAGTCCTTGCCTGCTTGTGCGGCTGCCTTTCTGACACGTAATCACTTATGGATTTCGCACTTCTTTAGGGGGCTGAGATTGAACCTTTCAGCTAAACACACAGGACATGCCGACTGGTTGCATTATGGTCGGCACAGAACATTAACAAGCTGGCGTCCCTTTTTATCTACAGTCACTATTACACTCCGAGCTTTGATGCGAACCATTTCGAAATAAAGAGCTTCCAAACTCAGCTCAGATCCTTGTGTCTGATCTGCACGTACATTAAAACACGCGTGCGCGGTGATTCAAAGCGACCTCCTGCACTTATTCGGAGGAGAAAAGCCGACTGGCGTGCTCTGGACACATGCACAGGGACACACATGTCTCTTCCAAGAAGGACACGCTCTCGGTGCGTCTCGCATGAGCAAGCACAGAGGGGAGTGAGATGAACACAGGCTGCCACTGCTGTAACCAATCATGGCAGCCACTTATCCTGCTCATTCCCCTCTCAGCAGCAAAATTATGTTGCAGCTATTGTCACAGAAAATTTGCACTTCTTATCCCTGAGAACAAGAATTTCCAACATGAGAAGAACAAGATAATTGCGGCGTGCCTGTGAGACTTTCGTACCACTACGTATAGACGGAGCGATTGTACATAATTGACAGCAAAAACTGTAGTTTATAGTCAGAAAATTCTTCTCAAAATGTGAAACAGAGCAAGGAAATTAGTTGGTGCGGTGCTGGTGGGGAACAGAAGAAAGGCTGAAGCTGCCTGTCCGGCTCACGAGACGTCCACTCAACACGAGGCTCTCGCTCCGTCACACCTTCCTCCTGTCACTCACACAAAAGCGTGCTGGGAGGCATAGTTTCCAGGGCGACCGAGAGGCACCTTTCTCTTGACGACAGTTCAAAATGCGGGGATGCAGGACATTAGCTTGCACCTCAGGTGTGGCAGGATTGGTGCCTATAGCTCCAGCACCGGCAGAACAAAGCAACCGCGACCACCTTTGCTGGGAGAGAAAAATGCAGGATTCAATGTGGAGCGTCTGGAAAAACACAAGAGAGCAGCACAGGAAGCCGACTTTACTGTAAAACAATTGTTCCTCAATGAACTTTGTGGTTTTCCGGGTTTGCGGCTAGTTAGAATTCTCCAGAGCCCAGTGAAACAGAGGACCCACTGGGAGTTTAAACAGCTCTCTGGGTATCTCCTCTCTGTGATAAATGAACTAAGCCGCTTCACACTTATAGTGTGAATTAAAATTTCACACACACATACTCTCTCAAAAGACCCTCACACACTGTCCTAAATATGCAATAACACACTCCAGAATCCCCCTCCAGGCTCCAAAATACATCTTCAAAGAAACTCTCAATCTGTTTAACACATTTTACACACACATACACACACAAGCATGCACAGTGTTGTGGTCAGTGCCGCACACGTGTGTGCACAAAAGGACGCGTTCGAACTCACAGCTGACAGATCAGCGGAAGGAGCGGGCAGACTTTGCAAATAGCGTGTTGCTTTCAACGAAGGCCAGAACCATGAAATTTGTGAACATGAAGACAGAGGCAGAGATGGGTGTGTCGTGTGAACAAAAAATACACGGCGCACACGGAGAAGACAACACACAGTCACTCACACATCTCAGGAGAAACACGCAGCGAGACGGAGAAGGAACAGGCAGGCAAGCACGTGTGCGTGTGTGTGTGTGTGTGTGTGTGTGTGTGTGCGTGCGTGCGTGCGTGCGTGCGTGCGTGTGTGCGTGTGTTTGTAGGTGTTTGTGTGTGGGTGAGTGAGAGGGAGACGGAGTGCATAGAGAATTGAGTGCAGTTAGTAGTGTTTCCCCCTCGGCTGAGGCATTAACAAGCCTATAATGGACCCTCTTAAAAAGCCGACTAGGATCTCCTCCAAAACTAACTGATTTAGAGTGGCCATGGCCCCCATGGGCAGTGGCCAAGTCCCCCTCTGTCCCTCCCCAGCACAACTACAGCCAGCCCCGGTGGCAGGCGGCACAGACACACATTGTGTTTGTCTACTGAACCACAAGCAATAGCAGTTTATAACACAATAAAACACCATGAGGAGGCATTAATTGGATATAATAGCCCGGGAATGATTTAGATGATTTAACACCTTTTTTCCAACAGGAGTATATAAAAGAGACAGAACAGGAAGACAGGGCTGAAAGGGAATTAGGAACGGACTTACACACCGTTTCCAACTTTGATTTCAAACGGCAGGCCGAGTCAAGCACACGCATGCACACACACGCACACACACACACACACACACACACACAGACACAGACACACACACACACACACACACACACACACACACACACACAC
>JASSRZ010000053.1:9727987-9767834 GCA_032164315.1 Malacoctenus gilli | reverse complement strand
TGTGTGTGTGTGTGTGTGTGTGTGTGTGTGTGTGTGTGTGTGTGTGTGTGTGTGTGTGTGTGTGTGTGTGTGGCGTAGCAAGAGAGTTGGCAATTGATTGAGACAGGCCATCACTCAACAAATCCGCTGCTAAATTTGGTAAATTGTGTCATTTGGCTTCTCTTGTCCTGAAGTTGGACTGAATGTGCGCACAGAAATTCTCGACAACGTACAAAAATAATTTCTGGCCCAACTTTCTGTGGACACACACATATTTCTTTGCTCTTTTGCCATTACAATTAAATGTGTAAGTGTATCAAAACACTTTAACTTTACTTTTTTCAGAAAAAATTAAGATTGTTACACGTGAAAATAAAATGAATAAATAAGACAAAATTAAATGAATTCCTACTGACACAAAAAAAGTTTATCAAGTTATAACTGGGCTTATTAAGTGATTCAAATGAACGGAAAAACTATTGCTCAAAGGCTACATTGCGAGAGAATTCTCAATTTTATTATATATCATCGTATTTCATAATATTTCATATTACCTTGGGAGAAAAGGGGGATACTGTAACAATCTTCTGCTCAATCTAAATTAATTCACGTTCGAGGAAATGCTTCTGAAGCACAGAGGAGGCGTCTGGTACACGTTGAAATATGCTGTTATTAGTTCATATTCCTGCATTATCGTGGGCTTACCTGTGACCATGTGGACCACAGCAGCATAGCTGAGCCTCTAGAAAAGAAAAAAAAAGAAAACAAGTGTCTTATCCTGAGAGCAGGTGTAACACAGGGCATCCAGAGGACCGAGAAGTTTCCCCTCCAAACTTTTTTCCGCTTCCTGCTCGTTTCTATTGTCTGTCTGCGGTGTGTTTGCGTGTACAGGAGCCGGCAACGGCGGACTTGCATGGTTTAATATAGGCTTGTGTTTGTAGTATCTTGCCATATATTACCATTTCTCCTTGGAGGGGCCCCTTGCATTCAAATCAGCGGCCGGCTGCCTGATCGTGGAGGACAGCTTACTAGGCCCCTTGAATTGTTCACCGGGAACAATGGATTCCTTTGTCAATGTGTTTCTCTTTCTCTCCCCGGACAATACTAGAGGGTCCTTCTGGCTCTCTGCACTTAAGAAATGTTTGCAAAATTACACCTCTTTATGTGCCTCTCAAAACAAGTAGCGGTGCCAGTATAAAAGTGTGGGAGGTTTAGGGGGGAAAATGCACCGGAGATTCGTCCCTCTCCTCTTTGATAAACTTCGGCCACTGTTTTAAAGGAAACGTCCCGCGCTCAAGAGGGGCTTTGCAACACACCTTTTGTTGTCGCAGTGGCTCCGCTGGTTTGAAACGCTTGGAGCTGCCACGAGAAACACAACGAAAAGTGTGGCAATTAAAATGTAAAAGAAGCATTCTCAATATTATAAGGAATTCAAACGAAAAAGATAGAAGCTCCAAAAGAAAAGAAAAAATAAGTCGTCTCAAAAATGACATAATTTAGACATACTTTTCACTTTTTTGCCGGAAAAGTTTTCAATTCAAGGCAAATTCCTGCAGTCCTTTGATCGCTCATTGCAACGTGTTTAGTGGGATGGATGCAGGTATTTGGCGGTGTTGTTGGAGATTCCTGCTGTAAACTATCAGAAGTGTATCTGCATAACGAGCTTATGTTGCGGCGCTGCCCGCCGGGCCGCAGTGCCGCTGACCTCTCCCTCCTCCTCATGAATAGGCCCAGAAGCAGATGCCCAGCTGTGCCTATTCGGGCCTTCAACAGCATTTCGGAAATCGGTATGATTTCCCTGGGAAAGTTGTCTCTCCACATCGGAACACTTTCTCCACTTTTTCAGCTTCACACTGACGTTCTGCACTTTGTTTGACATTATTATTATTATTATTATTATTATTATTATTATTATTATTATTATTATTATTATTATTATTATTATTATGTCAGGAAAAATTATAGCGTCTTCAAAGTAAACTTGAAATTTAATATTTTCATTAATTATTTTTTAGAGGTGAATGATGCCGGCAGGACAAAATTAAATAGAATAAACCAGAAATCGTCTATCTGGCTCCCTGCTTAACAACGAGGAATATATTCTTCATCATTTAGATCTACAAAAATTCCATTTCCTGTCAATGAAATGTAGTATATCGACTATTTGACTATACTGTCTAAATGTGGCATTTGCAGCAGACAGCTACAGTCTGCCAGTTCATTATTGTGATGATGATATAATACCCAGTGCTGTTGTTGTGTGCTGAATGTATGAGCCAGACTTTCTGTGCTATAAGTGGAAGTGTGCAGATCTGTGTGCCTGTGTTCGGTCGTGCAGCTCCCCTCTCTGCGCGCCTCTCCTCAGCGCGCAGCCTCCACATATTTCTGCGTCACGAGATTGCGCGCAATTTTTTTTTCCGCCTCGTTCAAACGGACTGCGGTCACTTTCAACCACCCTTCCCATGTTACATCACACCTTCATGGGGAAACTTAGCTGCACCTGTCAGAGAGAGGGTCTGTGTCCCACTGATGCATGCCTCGCAATTAATACCCATTTTTACACATGGGTTTATTCTGTGACGTTGTCGTGGGGCTTCGTGATAAAACTCGGTGCGCTTTTTTTTTTTTTTAATGTAATTCAAATACGCAGGAATATTTTCCCAGCATACCTCAAAAGTCCAGGGGCCGCAGCTCGCACAACTGGGGCCGACTCTCCTCTCTCTTTTGTTGGGGGCTATTGTGGGGGGCTGCGTGTTGGGATTGGGGGTGTAATGAGGGGGCTGCGACCCCCCGATGGGGGTGCATTTGCTGTCCAAAGACCGTTAGACAGTGGCTGAATGAATGGGGGCCTGAATGTCATTGTAATGCACAGGGACAACTCCCCCTTCATTCAGCTTAAGATGTGGAGGCCGCTCAGCTCGGCGGAGGGAGAGGAGGCGAGGGGAGGAAGGAGGGAAGAAGAAGAAGAAGAAAAAAAAAGCAACTGCAATTCAATGCACATTCTCGCCGTCTTCGCCTCGCCGTGCCTGTGGAGGGACGCGGAAGAGGTTTGCTTTCACTCAAAGTTCGGGCGCTGGGCTTGCTTGCTTGCTTGCTGCAGCCGCCACGCGGTTGCCCCCCTCTTGCACAGATGACCGCGCGGCGGCTTCTGCACAAAATGGAGAGAAGATGCGATGGGAGCCGCGGCGTGTTGGATAACTGAAGGATGCCGAGCGACGACGAGAGTAAGACACATGAACAAAGGATTGCGAGTCCAGGCCGGCGAGGATTTATCAGTATAGGCTGTGTTTGGACAGAGGACGCATCTCCCGTAGCAGGTGGCCGCGGCGCAGCATGGCTTATTACATTTTTCCCCCCACATTTTCTGGCAGGCAGGAGCCCAGAGAGTCGCAGGCCTTGAGCAGCCACGCTGAATCAGTGCACTGACTTTGCATGAAAGTGAAGCTCGGGTTTTTTTTTTGGGGGGGGGGGTTGTTTTTTGAGATGCAGATTGCGACGGGGGGCATTAGTTCAAGCAATAAGTAGGCTCGTTAAAATAGTTAATAATTGCATTTGTTTGGGGGGAAAAGAGGGGAGCGCATTTACGATTCTATAGGCTGAGTTAACGAGAGCTGGGGCTACTGTTTCACCCTAAACACCGCTCACGGTCCCCTCCTCTCCACCTCTTTGTTCAGCCAACAGTGGGAGGTATACACAGACCAAGGAAGCGGGCAGAAACATTTGAAAAATCCTGTGACATTTTTCTTCCGGGACAGAAATCAATATATATTTCTGCGGGATCACACGGAGGAGGCTGTTTAAACGAGTAACGGGAAGTGCATGCAGATGCATGTCAGCCTTCAGATAACCTCTGTGGTTGAGGGAAAAAAAAAGAGGCAATAAACAAGTAGGAAGAAGGTGCAGGTTCGAATCCACAAAATGAGGTTGACTGGCAGAATGCAAGTATAAAAAGAAAACTCGAAACAAAAAAAAATAACAGAAGCCAGAAACTAAACTGTATTACATGATAACGTCAGCTAAACACGAATCTTTGCGCAATTTATTTTAAAATACAAACAGGTCTCAGGTATAGAAGATGGGAGCAACAGGCGCGATGTTTACTTCCTTTTTTGGGAAAGAAACAACAACAAATTCAAGAGAGCTGCGAGATATTGACGAGAGCAAATGTCACACGCCCATCAATCCACAACCTGTCAAACTACTAATGTAAATCATCCAGTCAGAAGCCACAAAGAAGCTACACAACAGGGACCAGGACATAATAATATATGACAAATAATGCTCTATTATTTTGTCACGTAATCCTTTAGACGTTTTTTTTTTTCCTCAGACAACCACAAAAAGCACGTATCGTTGTGGGTTCATAAGTTTGATTCAGCTCTGTATCTCATCCGTCATCCCACCCTAACTTTTTTTTTATGCATATCATGGAGCTGCAGCAGCGTGCGATGACGGTCAGGAGTCGCAGGTCACAGTGTTTGGAATAACAATGGAGGACACAATCGCAGGGCTAGATGCCTGCTTGGAGGTGTTTCGTAACACGTTCAGTCCCCAAAAAGGAGACAGGAAAAACTGCAGGTGCTCAAGTGTGTGCACGCTCCCAGGCTGTGGTGGTGGTGGTGGTGGAGGAGGAGGAGGGTGGGGGGTAAGAAATCTGCAAGATTTCTGATCATTAAAGTAGAAACGCCCCTCCTTATTTTCTACCATCTTGGCGTGTTTCACGTGTGAAGGCCCAGTAGCCGTGCGTTCGTTTTAACAGCTGACTCAAACCTTACTCGGTTGGTTTGGAGAAACGTTGTTTTTATTCTCACGGCGACAAACAAACGTCAGGTCACTCTTGAGCGCGGCGCTATTTCCTCCACTGACGACCACCGATTTTGACTTGAAAGCGAAACGGAGCTGCTGCGCCTGCGTCTTTAAATTCAGGTGGAGGTAAACGCTCAAGGTGCCGCTGATCACGCGACGCCAAAGAACTCCGCCGGCGTCGGTGGTCGGTGCACCATGCGGGCTTCGTTCCCTGCGTCGGTGAGTTCCGTCCTTCGGCGACGAGCAGCCTATTATCTGTAGGCATCGACGGCGGTCTGCACCGATGCATGCATGCATGACGCGTTGCAAAAAAAAAAAAAGGAAAGAGAAAAAAAGTCGGGTCGGTGGTTTCAAGGACATTTGGGGCTGATGAGGATTTGGTTTTAATGTGGGGGGGGGGGTGAGAGGGGAGGGGGTGGCTTGGGCCCCGGGCCATGACGTCATTGTGCGCCCATGTAATCCTCTTGCGCTGAAGTCCAATCAGCGGAGACTCGCAATTGTCTAGGATGGGAAGAGAGGGGCGCTCTAATCCGGGAGACAGTGGATCACACAGCCCGGGAGAGAGAGAGAGAAAGAGAGGGAGAGAGAGAGAGAGGGAGAGGGGGGGGGGCATGCATCCAGGGCTGGATTGTGCCTGAAATGGGTCAGATTAAAAAGACACGATCCGAAAAGGAAACGCGTGGTGGAGAGAGGACGTTTATGAAGACGAAGAAGCCATTTTCCCTCCTCAAACAGGACCAGAAAAAAATGTCTCCCGGCTGCTTCTGCTCTTAGGGATGTGCTTAGAGTGCTGTAGAGGAGCGACTGCGAGGGGGGGTTCTCCAGATATGCAGTAGCCTGATGTAAAAGTAGCCTTCTGTAGTTTGTCAGCTCCGTCAGAGGGGAGAGGAGGCATCGCGCGTTTTGTCCGAGGGCGTTGATCGTGGACAAGTCGAGGAACTGCATTCAAGCCAAGTTAAATGGAACATACAGTACTCTTCGCAGTGGGACGTACGGCTTCAGACAAAAAAAATGCCTCCTGACACGCCACCCTCGTTACTTTCTTCCGTGTGTCACGCTCGTGTTCGTGCTTTGGGACGGGCTCCTGTTAACGGAGTGGTTGAGGACAAAGCGGGAGGCTGCGTAGCTGAGCTGTCATTCTGCGCGAGGTGACCTGCCACGAGATGCGTAAAGACGCGCCGAATTAGATCGTAAAGCGGAGAGCGTCTGTGAAATGGGTTGGTTTTTGCTTTTTTTCTTTGTCACTCGGTAGGCAGTTTTTTGATTTGAAGTATTTTGCTCCCGAGCCGCCTTGCATTTGGGCTTTGACGCCGGGCTGTGGCGCAGTGATATCAATATCTGCTCGCGTGCAAGCCAGAGAGGCGCGGGAGAGGAGTGTGGCGGCGCGCGCTCCTGCTGCTGTAGGCTATAAATCGGCTTTAAATTTGAGTCTCGGACTGCGTGTGTGCCTATATGTGCGTGTGCGTGCGTAATTGTGTTGCAAATCGGCTTTCATTTTGTGTGCCTCTGAATGTGTGTATGTGTGTGTGTGTGCGCGCGCGCGCGTGTTTGCGCTCGAGCGCGCGCACGGAAGCGGGAGCCGTACTTAAAATCGCAGTCTTGCGGCTCCGCGTCCTCCTTGGCGGAAGATACTGGGAGGGCTTTTGGCGTGTGGATGAACTCTGCAGCCACCGAGCGGGGTGAGGAGGCGACTTCTTCTTGACGAGGGTTGTCACTCTGCGTGTTCACAGCGGACCTTGATTTAATGTCCATACAATTAAGGCACGCGGTGAATGCCAAGAGAGGAATCTAAACGGCATCGTTTTCATTTCCCTCCGTTGTCAACCATCAGGCCGCAGGCTTCACTTTGACCCCGAATGCTACGAAAACAGGCCCCGGCTGCCAACGACACCAGCAGGAGGAATCGGACTGACTGCTGTACTGTCACTCAACTGCGCGCGTGTGTGCGTGCGCGTGTATTGCTTTGACGAGGTGGACGCAATGCGTACTTTAATAGGCTATTATGGTGTGAAATGAGGTTGCCCTAGATAACTCTCCTATCGGTTCTTTAGTCAGTGGTTCAGGATTTAAATGGCAAATGTGGAATCCATCACGCAGATACGAGCGATAGGTCCAGGATAACAGCTGCTCTTTGGCCAAGTGAGGTCAGTGGATCACCTTTAATGGTTCTGGAAATGTGTAACCAGGAATTTGAAAAAGAAGTCTTCATATAGGTCGTCGTTTAGGTATCTTGAATTTATTGTCAATCTAGGACAATGCAAAAAAAAAAGTCAATATCGAGCGCGCTATTGTAATCCTATGCGTGTAAAAATCCATTGATTGACAATTAAAAGGCCAGCAAACTCAAACGTGTCAGAAGTGACATAAATGGGAATTATTTCCCTTTTTTTTTTTTTACTAACTTCAGATTCAGCCTAAAATTGGACCTGGAACCCAGGCTTGTATTTTGGGACACTGGCCGCAGATCGTGCGTTATGTGTGTGCGGTAACGACAGCATCCACCGTGATTTGTGCATTGAAATGAAATCCTAATATTCAGCAGTGTGCGGCATTTTTCGCGGCCTGTCGTCTCACGGGGCCAGTTTGAAATATTTCACACAGCGTAAAAGGGGCGCCCAGTGCTTGCGGGCTCCCGTTTCCGCTGTAGCTTCAAATTAAAGTCTCGTTTGATGAATTCGAGAAGTAATAAGTAGGCCGGCAGTTCCAGTCCACCACACGCACCTCCACTGAGGGGGTCGCACCTCAGGGCCCCACAGCAGAGGCTGGAGAGCCTTGGAGGAGCACAAGCTGGCGGCGGCTGCAGTGTTTATTCAGATGGAGTCAGCATATAGACGTATAGGGGATCTAATGCCCCCTACAGGCGTCTGTCCGCAGCGCATCGCTGAAACCGTAGACTGCTGAAGGCCGAAGGAATGAACGCTGGACCGTATTGGATGATCTGGTTCGATGATGTGACACATTAAAACTTCAGCCTTTACATACACTTACCGTTTTTTAAATATTGTGTCACGGTAATATGTTACTGTTATGTAAAACAGTCTATTTAATACTTGAATACGTTGTTTAAATACGCTCTGAACATATAGTGCAAGAAAGAAAATGTGTAATTCTACATCTTAAGAGGTTCATTTTTAAATTCCTGGGTTCAATCCTAAACTCACAGTTTTTAATTTTTTTTAGGGAATAAAAAATCCTTCATTAAAAGGAAAAGTAAAAGGAACAAAAGCCAGCTTGGCCTCTTGGAAACCTGCGTCACCTTGGATGACATACTGTTCTGTTATAAATGACCGAAAAGACAACGGCATATAACTAAATTTATCACTGATATAATCAAGATGTGAGGCAAATCTATTTCTATATCTTTTGGGGTTATATTCATCTGAGGGAAGCAGCGTCCTACTGAGTTGGTAAACACCTTAATGTAACCTTGTTCACTTTTTTGGGATTTTGATGCTTGTGTTGTATTTATTTGAAAAGCAAATAAAGGCTAAATGAAGGTTTTTTAATTGTCCTTGTATTTTTTCCATGAAAATTTGCAGATGTTGGATCCATCTTTGTGCATGCAGGCAGAATTATTGGTTGTGTTCACATTTGAAAAGAATTATCTTATAAATGGAGAACTGAAAATGCTAAAACAGAATGTTTTTAACACGGAGTGAAACAACTGGACCATCCTGAGCCGAAGACAAGTTGTTCTCAAGTCAAGCGTTACTTTTGCGCTCTTACGGCAATCAGTGACATAACATGCAGGCCAATCCTAATTTTATTCTCGATGAAATGCAACAGTTTAAGGTGATTTTATTGAAAGAGAATCCACATATCTACTATTCCTTCTCGAAGACAACGTCCCACCAACAGCTTCGCCACACAAAGAAATCAGCACCACGGACAGCTCCGCTCCTGGACGTGAACCGATTCTACCATTAGCCGATACTGAAAATGTTCTGCAGCAAGTTTAGGACGTGTCAAGGTACTTTTAGATTAAAGAAAGGGAAGGTCAAGGAATACTTTTCAAACATGCAGAGTGATGCAAATATGTAAGAGATGTTCTATATATTGAGTTGAATTGTCACTGATGTCAAAATCGATCTTGAACAGCCCAGTGTGGGATTTTGTTTTAGAACTGTAACTGTCACAGTTGTTTACTATGACAACGGGACAGGATTTACAGATGCTGTTGTGAAAACATGTGGGGTTGGAAGATAAAACAATTCCAGTGGAGGAAACCTTTCGGTGACATTTAAGTGCTGGGACGTCTCTGCTGAGCTCCCTCTCTGTGTATAGAGTCATTTCAAGTGTTTCTGATAGAGGATTCACGAGATTGAGACAAAACAATTTCTGAATGGCCAGTTTTATTAAGGCTTGATTTCTTCTATAAAGAAAAACCAAGATAGGTCTTTTAAAACAAGATACGTCCACTATAGCTGTTGTCTATAAGATAATCAAAAGGTAATTTTAGTATCTGATGTCACTGATCGTTCCTGTAGTGTCGATAAATACACCCTCATGGCTAACCTGACGTCCCTTTCTGCGACACACATCATCGGACAGCTAAACGTGCAGCGTCAGCCCCTGGACGACAATCCAAACCACCTCATGCTTCCTGAGGCGATGTCGGCCGTGGCTGCGTGGCTGCAGTCCGGGATGACATCCTGCAGCTTCTCAACTCCCCCCCCGCCATGACTGAGAGCGCCGTCGGTGAAGGCGAACGTGTAAAGGGCGTTCACCATATTGCTTGGATCGACCTAGCTATTGATTAAAGCAGGTAAAAAAAAAAAAAAAAAAAAGGAGGGGAGGACAAAAGAAGAAAAGGCTGTAGCATTAGACGTCACTGCTCCAAATTGCAACGGGCCACGCGCTGGCCAGGTATAAACAACGTCGCTTCACACGCGTGGACACGCCGCTGGAGAGTGTACAGTTCATCCGCACTCAAGCAACCTTCAAACAGTGCAGCGTTTTTTTGCCATTTCATTTGACGTTTTGGGGGGAAATCCTGGGTAGTATCAAACAGATCATGTGGTGTTAACCAAACATATTCTAACATAACACAAGCAATTTACTCTCCAGGCCCACCTTATCTTAACAGGTACAACTGACAATATTAGCAACTTCTGTTGAAATAAAACAAAAACCTGGAATCAGAGAAACTGAATTGGTTCCCAGCGAGGCTACATCAGATTAAAACTCTTTCAGATAACTCCAAAAAAAAGAGAAAGAAAAATAAAACCTCAATTGAAAGAGGGAGCCGTGTACGTTAGCAGCATTCAACTCTGCATCATTGTAACGTTGACATCCACAAAACACTTAAAATGACAGCCTCAAAACTAACCGAGGGGAGAGTACCTGCTGATCTCACCAACAAATAATCTGCATCTGGCTTTCGGATGCAGCAGTGACACAAGTTTAGGGTCACATTGTTTGTCTTTTTCGTAATAAACAGCACCCCCCCACCCCCACCCCACCCGCCCCCACCTCAAAAAACAAGCTGCAGGGAGGATAATCCTTTTACCATCTTCAGCAGACTTGCTATATTGCAGCTTGCCATGCATGGGCACACACATCTAATAATGACTTTATTATCTCTTTAATAACCAATCTTTTCTGTTAACATACCTCAAAGTACGTTATCATTCTTCATGGTTTCAGTCTAGAACAAAATATAGTTGCAACAACCAAAGAACACACAGAAACCACATTTCATTCATATTTTTTCTTACTCGATATTAAATCAGTTACATTAATTTTTAGGTTATACATTTTTAGGCTTTCTCCATGAATATATAGGCTCCTACGTTAAAGCTTAGCATTACGACCAACATGATAGACTTAGCAAAAACCAAAATCGAAGGAAAAATAACAAACAAGGATTAAGACAGAATGACGGTGAATGGACAAACATGTGAACCCTCCCCCTTTGTTTTTGCAAAACAAAAATGCACTAGCAACAATTCATTCAACGTTGCAGATACATCGTTACATAATTTTGATAAAGCAATTTAAAATGGTGGATGCGACAGTTCTCTCAGACTGGGTTGTGTACACAAGCAGAATCTCTTGACGAAAACACAGAAAACGACCCCCTGGAGACGAACATCAGAAAGAAAAGCAAAGCAGAGGGGTGTGAAAGATGTCAATCGTACAATTTTTTGATTTAAATGGTGAGAGTTCTGGTTGTGGAGGACACATCCGATACTTCTTTCCCAGAGGCCTTTGCGATTCCTCCTCTGAAATGTCTCGAGTCCCGTGTGACTTCACACTATCCCTGATTTCTCCAGCAGTGTCACTGTTTGAGCAGTTCATTTGAAAAGTCACCAATAATTAGAAAAAAAAAAAAAAAAAAGGAAAACATTAAGGCTCCAGAAAACAGATTTTCTGAAATGAAAATTGTCAGTAGTAAGCCAAAAAATAGAGATTTTGTCGATTTGAATGAAAAATAGATAAACCATTGAAGTTTTATTATCACACAGTTCCAAGTCTGACATTGCCTTTGGGATCCTCCAACCCTGTTGGCACAGTTAAACCTCTGAAGCATGGCAATGTTGCCCCCAAATGGACAAATAGGGGCAGGACACATCCGTTCCTGATTGTACTGAAATATAAAGTGGCAGATTTTTGTTTCCTCCATGGTGCAGTCAAACCCTGATTTAATTGGAAAGAGAAGGGGCTGGGGGGCCGGAGAGAGAAAGCCAGTCTGGTGAGAGAGAAGAACGTGATGGAACGAGAAGGAAAAAAATATTCTTAGAAAGAAAAAAAAAAAGAGAAGAGAAGAGAAGACTGAACTTAAAGAGTGTGGTGGCAGCTAGGTAATACATTAGATCAGCTTGTTATCCCTGCACAAGAAGTGGTGGTGGTGGTGGTGGTGGTACATGGGGCAAAAAAAGCACAAGTCTTGACAATGGCAGAGATTCACTGGGATTAAATAGAAAAAAAAGAAGGGCTTGGTTGCATTTTCATAATCTTCTGTCTCTTAAATCAAGTCCTAGTGTAACTGTTGATCAAGCCAAGGATAAATGTCTTCTATTGTTTATTCCTGTTTTGGCGCTCCTGTGTAGAAGAATAAAGAAAAACAAATATTAAAAACAAAGAATTGTGCATACTGGCAAAATAATTTTGATAGAGAGGTCAAATTTCGTTTTAAATTACAATAAAAACTTAACATGGAAAATTTCATCTTCCGAGTGAGAATTGAAAGCAACGATCAGTAAAATACAGTTGCTAAATAGACGGTTAATGACACTTCCTGGATAATATCAGTTCCTTACCTGATCCAATCGGGAGCGGTTCTGTATCTGAGGAGGTTCAAACGTCTGCCAAAAGGAGCAAACAAGAACAGTAGAGACAACATTAACCTCTTTAAAAAAGAAAATCCCTGTCGACTGAGTCAAACAAAACAGTGTCATGGTAAGTCAGATGAGTAAAGTCACCACACAGGTTTGAACTAAGAAGGTTACAAAGAATTTCACTTGATTTAAAAGAACAGAGCGACGAGTTCCCCCACCTTGCGCACCTCCTCCTCTTCCTCCTGTCTCTTCTCATAATGGGAGAAATCATCAAAGATGGAGGTGGTGTGTTTGTAGGTGGCGATGATCTTCAGCACCTGCTTGGCCTTCTCCAGAGGAACCTCCTGGGTGTCACGAGAGTTGGTCACTGGCTTGTTGTCGTTGTTCTCCAGACGAATGTGGCGCAGCTGGCTATTAGGCACGTCCTTAACAAACAACCAGTCCACATCAAACTTGCCCTTCCACTTGTCCTGTGCCCAAACACCCGCACTGGTCCCATAGTCCACTGGTGAGCGCATCTCTGCTACACCGCAGAAATGACCGCTGCCATTGACACTGAACAGCAGGTACACAGGCCCTTTACCGTTCATGGCCCGGAAGGCTGAGTCCAGCCGCTTGTTGCCATGCTCCGTGCTGCACCAGATGGAGTACTTGATGGAGCGATGGATATCGTCCTCGGAGTAACTCTTAATGATGAAAACACGTCCATTCTTCAGGTTCCATTCAAAGTCCTTGGGGTTGTAGCTATGGGAGGCACGCAGCTTTTCTAGCACTGGGTGGGACTCTCCACCTGGTCCCTGGTTGGCAGACGCTTGGGGACCATTGTTTCCCATGCCAACCACACCCATCACACCACTGCCGTCGTGGCCGGGGCCACCCTGTCCATAGCCTTGGTTGCGGTTGCGAGGGGCAACCCAGCGGGTCTGGGGCTGTGGGGGCTGGGTATGGTTTTGATAAGGTTGAGGTGGTGGCTGATGGTGCTGGTGGTGGGGAGGCTGGGGCTGTAAGGCCATAGGCTGCATCTGGGGTTGCACCAAAGATTGGGGATGAGGTGGCTGCATGGATCCTTGCTGCATGGGGCCTTGCGGTGGCATGCCATGAGGCAGGCCAAGAGGCTGCTGCTGTTGCTGCAGTGGAGCGGTGGCTACTTTAGTCACTGGGCCCTTGTCCCAGGTCCCTATGTTCATGTTGTGTTTGATGGGCGGTGGGGGAAGAGCCCCCCCTGGATTGGGCATCCCTGGCTTCACCTTAGTTTTCAGCTGCTGTGGTTTGGCCGGCTTGCTCGCGATGGCGGCCCAGGAGGTGGGTTTGGGCGGAGGCATCCCAATGGGCGTGGCTCCGTTTCCCGTGGCTGCAACTGCAGGACCACCAATCACGGATCCCACAGCCTTCACTCCAGACCCTTGACCAGTGACATCCCCACCGATCTTTAAGCCGACCATCCCCTGCTCTAGGCTGTTCATACCAGGGGCTTTGTTCAGGGTATCGCTGTGAAAGCCCGTCTGACCATCAGGCACCAGGGTGCCCCCCAAGGAGCTGGGAGGGTAGCTATAGCTGCCACCGTAGGCTGAACTTTGAGTCTGCTGGCCCTGAGAGCCACTTGTGCCCCAAGCAGAGAAGGCAGGGTTTTCAGGGAAAAAGTTAAACCTATGGGGGTAGATACTGCTTCCCAGGCCCCCTGGCTGGCCAAACACTGTGTCCGGCATGAAGTGGTGGTCTCCATTGCTCAAGGGTCCATAGGGGGTGAGGTATGGAATAGGGGGGTCCCCACCGGTGGACCAGGGAGCCTCACTGAGGGGGTATGGAAAACCAATGGAAGGAGCGTAGTAGCTGGACAGGTAGGGATCGGTGATCGACTGGTAGCTGTTGTTCTATAGGAACAAATATGGACAGTCAGTATGAACAGGCTGACAGAAGTTAGTAGATCAATAATTCTGCGCTTTTACAGCCGTCTTCAAAAATTGAGTGTAACCATCAATTGTCTTAACAGTAGGAAGAATGTACGTTTCCTCTGGAGATATATAATTTTAATGATTGGCTCGAATGATCTTCAGAAAAATACACTGGAACGGTTTTGCACTTCATAAACCAGTAAACATACTGGAACACTGCCTGTTGGCTTTTGCATTTTGTTGCAGGTGGAGCAATGCATCTATTTCTGGTCTTATGCAGTGAATAAGTAGCTGTCCAGCTGTCTGATTTTTAACTGTGTTTCACCACATTGATGCACGTATTGCATTGCATTTTTCCACAACCAACACAATTTTCAAATCTTGCAATCTATGCATGTGCAGCAACATCAGGTTCATGTTGGCATTTCAATTAACGCAGCTCAAACGACTGAGAATCCCCAGAAAAACTTAAAACCCCTACAAAGTTTCATTGAATTTGTGTGAACTGTGGTGGTTAGGAGAGCACCATCTTTCTGGAGGCTGCTCAAAACAACCGCTTTTGTTTATCATATGCCATAGAACTTTATATAATAACCAAGAGATTAGATAGTTACCTGAGTTGATTGACCAGTAAGGTATGGCTCGAAGTCATTGTCATGGACAGTCTCTTTCTGATGCAATGAACCATTTTGCACTGCAAAAGAAAAAAACAAAGTTCACCATAAAGTTCATGACCACCCATTCCGGTGCATCCTGCAATCATTTCTTGAAGCTAAAATATCAAAACGTATCACATATTAAGCAATACTATACAATCAAATTTTGAAAATGTATTAATAAACTGCTGTCTTTATTTCCACAAGCTTTACACAATATTTAGCATAACTGAGTATTAAAACATGGCTCCTTTCCCTTTTTTATTTGCAACCTAAATTATAAAAACGTAAACCAACAACATACAAGAAATAATTCAAACATAGTGCCCTGTAACCATTAAGACAGTACTTTGTGCAGAGGTGAGTCAGTGTGGCCCACTGCCAGTGAGACCTGCATGTGAATTATGTTTCAGGCTATCCTGTGACTTTCCTTGTCAAACTCCTGCAGTATATCAAAGAACACTTCATGAAAACAAGATGTTAATGAGTCACAACACCATTAAAGATGCTAAATGTAAGGCAAGCGATGACCGCAACTGATTACATACAAAGCCTTGCTACATACAAAACCTTCTCTATAATGACTAATAGTTGTGAAATTTGGAATTAAACTCTCAATAACAGCAGGCATCAAGGGGAGGTGACATGAGAAATTTTCATTTAAAGAGGCACAGTTGCTTTGGTCTGCTGAAATTCGCGGATACAAAAAAAAAAGACTGAAGCAAGATATACTGAAAAAGTAACGAAAACAAACAGCAGAGATCATCATTAAGTAAAGACGAACAGTTAACAACAAACAAACAGCTTCATGTCCAAGTGTAGATAAACTTCAGGGGAAAAATAAGAGAGCATAACAATTGACCGAGAAGGTTTCATAACGAAGAGAGCATCATAAAATCAAATAATGAGAATTTGACAAAATGTCTGCGCAGTAGTCAGTAGACAGTAATTTTTAGGCCTTCAGGCAGCACTGATAAAAATAATCATAGTTTTTTATTTGACAATCCATTGTTCAAAAACAATCCCAAGGTCCTTGCATTGAGGACAGGAAATGACTGCATATTCTCAGGTTCACCTCAAGTAATCACATGTACAGTATGCAGAGAGAAAAAGAGATAGCTGCATTATGTAAGAAACACAATATGAAAATCCCATTATCCTCTTCGAACTGAAACCTGCTTATATTAATGTGTTGTATAGCCATAATCATGCTAATTCAAAATTCTTTTGGGAAATTACTTATATTTTGGAGCGGAAGAACCTTCTGACAGTTTATCAGAACACACTTCAAAACCCAACAACTATGGAGGTAGGGAAGTCGCAATAATGCCTGGAGCAAGGGCGGTTTACAAATGTTGTCACGCATTATCAAGAATAACATTTTTCACAATCATCTCTTCCAGGAGGGGTTCTGCAGATTTCAGCATTTTAGTCTACACAATGTGTCCATAACAAAAACATAGCTTCATAGCTGGATTCACTTCCTAAACATTCACGAGCTGTTCAGAAACAAGGTGTGTTCCACAATGGTAGGCCTGACTATGTTCCAGTTTTTGAATGCGCTGTAGCTGTACAATATGTCAATTGCAACATCTGCTAGGTTGTCCATATTACTTTTACTGGGGTGTTATGGTATACTTGGACATAATCTCTTTTTAAAATTAGGGTTCATACACCTCAACAAATGTATCATGGAGCCAGACAGCGGTGTATAGACATCAATATTGCAGCACTGAACAGTGCCTAACAGAACACTGTCAGACAGCATAGGATGGGAGCACTACTGAGACAGTGTGCAATGGGCATGAACTTGTGACTTTGAGCAAAGATAAAGTGCATACTGTATCAACAAATCACAGCCCACATTAAATAATTTAATGAGTAATACTAGAGTTGGTGAGTAACCAGGACATACAAGGCCTAACTTGATGAATCACCCGTAAATGGGGCGTTCCAATTGTTAGCAATACTCAGCATGATTCCACTCCCTGTGTACAATTTCCCCCTCAGAGATCACATGCTATCAGCTATTTGTGTGAAACCACCTTTACTACTTTAGTTGTCCTCTAAGTGAGGGAGGTGCTCACTTCACAACGTTAATAATTGAAGAGGACCCTCCAGGAGTGACAGTCCAAATATAGCATATTGTCTGTACTTGAGATCCAATCGTGTCGGTTTAATTGAAGAGAGAAGGCCAAGATGACACTGAACTCCAAGCAAATATCTTGCATATTAACTCACCTTTAGACGCTTGTCCTTTTGATCTCTGGATCCCGAATACACCACAACAAGACAAAGTAGAGAAAGCACAATGTTATTTTCAGTTTAAGGTTTCCTCCCGGAGTCTGATTCAGTTAAATTCCCTATTACTTTATCACCAGTTTAACATGACTACTTCCTGAAGAGAAGACATACAAAACATGGCCCTAATTGCAGTTAAATGCATCATAGCTACGTGATACACCAAGGGATACTGAGATTTATTTGGTGTATTGCACAGTTCGAAATAGAAGTCATATTAGTTCAAAGGCGAAGGCTTTCTTAAATTTGCGTACAACTGCTAACTAACGTAGCATGTCAGAAAATGGCTTTCCACACGCCAATAGCGCTAATGGAGCCCGAAACTTTATTTTTCACAACAAGCTGTAAACACCTCGATTGATGTAGACTCAACAGCAAAATTGTGATCATTGGGAGTCAGTAAATGTGTTACAAGTAAACGTTGACATCCGAATAAATCAGTTTACATCGACTAGCTCTGGGTTTCACGTATTCAGCAGTGGGTTGAAGCTTTATATCCTCCAACGTCGGTAACAAAACATGAGATTATTGCTGAACATGCATTTGACAGCGGACTGGAAAACAACACACAATTGTCACGCTACATTTGCGTCCGTAGAAGAAACTGTTAACAACCTCACGGAATGCAGCTAACATGCTAGCTACGTGCACCGGCTAAGCGCTAGTGGGTATCTAGCACTTCCGAGGAATAGCCGTAGCCCAATAAACCGTTAGCAGGTAGCTAGCTTTGCAAGGTCTGTACAGGCGAGGTGGAGCGTCCTTCCTACCTGAGGGTCAATGCTTGTGGCAGACATAATTCATTAAGCAAGTCCCTGGATTCTCACAGAGCCTGAGCTTGTGACTGGATTTCAACTCCCGGGATTTGGAGAGCAAGTTCACAGCTCAGTTGCAGTTAGCTGTGTGGCTAGTTGTGCCGCTTAGCGTGTGGCTAGCAGTAGCAGCGCAGGCTCAGCTGTATATTTTCCGCTGTGTGGACGTATCCCAACTTCCACAGTTCAAGAGAGTCGCCTCGGGTACTGTGTCCGAAAGCAGTCAAGTCCCAGCGCAGGTTTGTTTTTTCTTTAAGGGAGCGCTACGTGTAGCCGAGTGGACCGTTCAGATCTTGAGTTTTTTCTGCCGTCGCTCGCCTTCTTACTTTGTCTTTTTTTTATTCCAGAGAGAGAGAGAGACAGAGAGAGGGAGAGAGAAAGAGAGAGAGAGCCCTCCTCAGCTACGTTAAAGCCCCGTGCACTTCCCCAATGGCTGCTCCATCCGGGCTCTGAGCCGCCACTGTAGTTCGCGTCGCTCCCCGCGGGGTGGCAAAACTTTCGACAATTAGTTGCGGTGATACAACTCAGAGTGTGATTTAGCGCAAAAAAGCAACACAGCAATGAGCTGAGAAACTCAACTTTGTGATGACATATAAAGAAGTCTGTATTCCAAGTGCTACAAAATCAAACAGTTCCGGGGACAAATACCACCAAATTATACAAATCCCTTTGGACGTGACAGGTTAGGAAAATTCATGGAATGAAAATAGATTTCTGTGTTAGTTTGATTGCACTCTGAGAATGTCGACATTTCTTTAACTTGCTGGTTTAAAATTTAATGATAATTCTCCAGCTGTGATGTCCTTGAGGTTTGCTAATGTTTGGTTGGATTGGATTGCAGCTCACTGCAGTTCAGTATTGGGGCCTTACAATTGAACTATGTCAGTTCAGTTTGAAACAGTGCAATCCCCAAATGAGCCAACTAGAAACATTAGATACTTTCACTCAATTTTTTATTCTTTCTGTAATCCAGTCACTTGCTGGTTTATTTGTGAGTCTAAAACCTGCTTTACACTCAAGCCAACCGTCATCTCCATAAAGTCAGCACTGAAGATTGATGGATAATAAAAGTGATGAAGTGGTGAAGAATGGTATTTTATCTCAATAGTAAATGTAGTGCACTTATTACATATGATAATGAACATAGTAATGGACCTACACTAAAATCGTTTCTGTTCATAACAAGAGAGGGAAGTTAATAAGTTTTTTGACCAATGGGCTAAAACACTTCCTGGCCATTCTGTATTGCTCATTGGAGGTCTTTATTTAATACTGAAATTGCTCCAACGTGACTCCTGTGTGGCACGCGAGAGGCAAAGGAATCGCCCATTATAACTGAGCAGTTTCCCCTCCATCCTCTGCTAAAGTACTTCAATCACTGACTTCAACTCATAAAAAGAGACACAACTTTCCAGATGAGCACCTGGAGTCTGGAGGCATCAGCAGCCTTCACTCTGCTGCCAGTGCACAATTTAAAATAGAAGATTAGGCTGACTATCACCAAGTGATGAAATGATTACTGGCTCATCCCACAAACACTGAAAGATTACAGTCTGGCAGGGACTGATCTGAATGACTGATGTGTGTTATAGAGAAAACCTAATTTTCTTTGTTGGACAACACAAAATTGTTTTTAGTACCGGTTTAGTAAATGTTTAGGCAGAGATGAAATTATTATTGGTTCCTTTCTTATGATTCATAGTCATTTCCAACATCCCTCTAACAAGTAAAAATGAACTTCCCTGCCTTAAAAATCATGGTGCGGTTGTAAAACACAGGCAATATACTTTTTCTTCTTCTTTTCTTTTAATTCTTTTTTCTTAAAAATGAAAAACAATCAATTAACTATTTCACCAAAATCAGACCATGTATCATAATCTTAAATGTCTGTCATTAAAAATCATCTTCAAATCCACATTATTGAAAAGATTTATAGGCTAAATAGTTTCCTGTTATTCGATTATAAGCTTTAGGTTGCGTTCCTGTGCTTAAAGCTCATTTTAATAAACCATAATACCCCTTTAATAGCCATATTAGTTGCCAGGCAACAACATAGCTCTCAAATGATCTCCATGCAGCCCCCAAGAGGCGGAGCAACATGGCATGTTCAGGCTGTCATTCATTCAAGGATCAATGAGCACACGTTCTGGCATTTGTGGGATCTTCTGGAAAGCAGTCTCCCGCAGGCCGCTGTGCAGGCCCCAGCAGCTGATCATATTATTTCAGCCAGTGTGCGGCACTTACCTTCAGTGTGCGCTCCACTATGGACCGCAAAAGGGATGACTGGCACAAGACAAGACGGGGAAGGGAAACCTACGTGCTGCAGAATGATGGATGACAGGAGAACCGAGCTTCACATCCTTGAGGAACCAGGGATGCGAAGAGAAGGGGAGCGACTTCGAACTTTTCACAGCTGGCCGGCCGATGCACCTGTTGCATCTGGAGAGCTGGCGAAGGCGGGCTTCTACTTTCTTGGCAGCGGCGATAAAGTCCAGTGCTTTTGCTGTGGGGGGATTTTAAGATGTTGGGTACATGGGGACAGCCCGGCGGAGGAGCATAAGAGGCATTTTCCTACTTGCAGTTTCATCCGGGGCCAAGCCGTGGGAAATATTCCTCTCCAAGTTGGCTCGTCCGACTCTGTGGATGGCCAACTGTTGAGTCAGCTCCAGAGGATGACCATGGAGGACCAGGGAACTGCTGGACAAGCTGTGTACCCGGAGATGGACGGAGAGGACTCGCGGCTCACCACCTTCCACAACTGGCCCACCGAGGCCTCAGTCCAGCCAGACATTCTCGCCAGAGCGGGATTTTTTTACACAGGTACTCGCTCTTCATCCATAACACCTCATTTCCCTCTAATTCACACATATCTCTGCATGTTCACAAACAACATCCAAGTTTCTGTGTGTTTCAGTGAGATATTCAGCCTTTACCTGGTCACTACTAGAGTGACCTCTCTGTGTGAGAGAGTTCATGGTACAATTGTCCTGCTGAGTCATGATGTTGTGGACAGAACAACCTGGACAAAGCTGGGGCTGCTAAAGAAGTCGCGCTATACAGCCTCAAAAAAGCGTGTTCACAACATCACCAAACTAATTCAAATGATCATGATCATACAATTTGTGTATTTGGGAAATGTGTGATGATAATCGAAATCATCGGGGAGAACAAAAGGTTCTGGATCTCAATCATCAAAAATCTGAAAAGTGTTGACTCTCAGTTTTTAAGGCAAGAAAATTAAATAATAAATAATTTAAAACTGTATAATCATAAGAGCTGAAAAAAATAGTACACAAAACTATACAGTTGTTCAAAACTATCCTTGACATTTACTGGATTCAATATAATATAGAAAGATTGAAAGTGTTTCGATTGTTCCTCAAATGTCCTTATGCCTCTTATTGTTTTGTTCCCTTGTGTTTTGACTGATTTATTGTTGTTTATATTCATGTGGGGAAACTGAAATAACCGCCAATTTGTGATAAAAGAAGCTAAACTTTGACGAATTAAAGATCAAGTGTCTATCACATTATACTGAGATCTACTGATTGGACCCCTTCACCCCCACCCCCCACACACCAAAGTTACTTTTCAAGTATTTTGGCTGCTCTAAAAAAAAACCTTGAATTTTCTGCCCTCAGTTGAGAGAATGTGTGAAAAGCGTTGCTTGTATCTTTTACTGTTGTTTGTGTACTTGTACACTGATTCTCTGCCCACTTTGACCCACATAAGTGCATGATGTGTTTTCATTTAGGATAACATCTGGGTGCAAAAAGATTTCCCGTGTTCACTCAGAAAGCTGCAAAGCCTCGGTGGATGTGTGTCATTTGACCCTTTTCACAGGATTTCTTCCCTCGTTTGTACCGCAGGTCATGGCGACAACGTCAAATGCTTCTACTGTGATGGAGGGCTGAGAAACTGGGAGCCAGGAGACGACCCCTGGCAGGAGCATGCCAAGTGGTTTCCACGGTAACTAGACGTTCACCAGAAGACACAAAGACATACATTGAATTCATCCATTGTTACTGCATTGGACTTCCTTGCAGCGTATAGTGCAAATGTTTCAGGCACTTCCAACATTATGAAGCATGTCCATCACGCGGCACCACTGAAGAGCCACCTGATTAGTATGAGTTTCTTCTTGGACTTAGAAAGAAGAGTGACAGGATGCAAAAAAAGTGCTTTAACAAGATAATCCACACAAGCACACAACTTCATATCATCAGCAACACCTCTGGAGGTGGATGTTGGGCATAAATTGGTCCCCTTTTGAAGTTGGACTGACTGAAGTCGCTGACAGCATTTTGCATGAAAGCAATATGTAGACAGAAGGTTCAGTACTGTATTGTACAGAGTTGCATCTGTACTGACACTTGAGCATCCTTCAATGTGCACAATATATGTGGTCCAGTTTATGACGGCTGCTATTTATTTCAGATGCGAGTTTCTGATCCAGTCGAGAGGGCAGGAGTACATCAGCAACATCCAGGATGCTCATTTCCATCTGGGCGACACTGTGGTGAGAACCTTTCTCCTTCTTATCTACTCATAATTGTTTGGAAAAGCAGGAACACTGCAGCCGCCTGTTAATGGACACTCCGTTGTTGCTGTATTTCAATCATTCGTACACACATTATGTTTGAAAAATGTCGTCACTTTTCCAGGGAGGATCACAGACCTCCACAGGCAGAGACATCGCCTCCAGAAATGGTAAGTCATTTGAAACCGAAACAAGATGGACAATGGTCATTATGCACCAAGAACCTCAACAAACAACCCCTACAAAACAGATGTGAATGACGGTGGAGCAGCATCCTGCTTTGATGTCAGTAATTATCTTTGTATATCCTGTGCGACAAAGAATCAGAGTGTCAACATGTTTTTCTCTCACAGATAAGAGGAAAAAAGACAAGCAAACAATTTGAGCGGCACTGCAGGTTGCACAAAGGAAAACATACATATATTCAACAAAACTGATTGAATTATTCGGAGCTCAGCATCTGCAGCACGATTTAAAATCTGAGATTAGCCACCGAGTAGCCGCAGACTATCTTCAGTGGAAAGCAGGTCCATTTCTTTGCTTTTCATGAGAGCTAAAATGGAATTAATGGATGTTGAATTACCTGAGCTAATGTTTGCTCCAGGATTGCAGTAATTAGGGAGCAGTATGGAAACCATTTGACTATTGCTCCTGCTCCAGGGCAGACATGAGAGGGCAATTATTCCAGTCGGTGAAGAAGTATAAACGTGATACTTCTCAGAAGACGCACACATAAGGCCAGGGATTTCAAATTGCAATGTGGCTTCAGACAGTGATAAATTAAGTCATTCATAAAATATCTTGTTTTTACCCTGCAGACTGTATAATCCAGGGTCTATTTCTATGACCAGTAAGAAACTGCACTGGAGAGTGACATCTACTGGCTGTTCAGAGCACAAGTTCCTCCACTGCCATGCTTCTATCAATCTTCCACGCTGCTTCGCTCCAGTTAGAGTCACAAGTCGGACTGGAGCCGTTCCCAGTTGAGAGGACAGACAGAGGCCTGGACAGGTGGCCAGTCACACAGAAAGAGAGACGCACAATCACACCTACAGGCAATTTAAAGTCAACAACTTAACCTCATGTGCTTGTTTTTGGACTATGGGAGGATATTTGAGCATCCACAGAAACCCCATGTACACAGAGGAGGAAAGCCTCAAAGCCTGCAGTTGAACCGAGTATCTCAGTGCTGTGAGGCGAGACCACTGACCTCAATCCCACTGCACCATGGGGGTCGCTTCTTTTAACTTCCTCTAACTCCTTTCACATCCTCAGACATGGTGGCAGGTCTGGCAGCATCGTCAGCCATGCTTTCTCCCGTGGTGCAGACTGTGCTCCAGATGGGCTTTGAAGCCGGCCTGGTGGAGAGTCTGGTCCAGACCAAGTACCTCCTCACAGGTCAGCATTACACATCTGTATCTGACCTGGTTACAGATGTGCTGCAAGCCGAAGAGGAGGACAGGCAGAGGAGGCCACAGACCAGAGGTAACGGCAAGTGGTGCGCAGAAACAGGACAATCCTTGGGACTCCGTCAGAGTTGCCCAGTTTTGCGCTTTACACATTTCCTACTACATTTCTCACAGTGACGCCTGCATGACACCACTCAGTATGTTTACTTGATTTTTTTCATGATTGGTAATGTTGGTTGGATAAAACTCCTTTTTCGTGATAATTCACATTCTCAAATAAAAAAGTCTGATTTAATAATCTGACTGACTTAACATTTTTTGCACCACAGAGACGGACGTGAGGCCGACCCCTGGAGCAGGAAATGTAAGGACACAGGAGTCCATCAGAGAAAGAGGTCAGAGACCATCACATTCACATGTTCTTTCAAAAACCTGTCCCAACAATAGCTCCCATATTAGAATAGCTCATTGAAGCGTTGCTGTGCCTGTTCATCTCTTTTCTCTGTGCGTGTTTCTCCTGCAGTGAAGGACCCCAGTCCAGAGGAGCTGCTCAGGCAGCTGCAGGAGGAGAGGACCTGCAAAGTGTGCATGGACAAGCAGGTGTCCATCGTCTTCATCCCCTGCGGTCACCTGGTGGTTTGTGGCGACTGTGCCGCCAGCCTGCGTCACTGCCCCATCTGCAGAGCTGTCATCAGAGGCAGCGTCCGGGCTTTTATGTCATGAGTGCTGCAGTGAGAAGCCTGTGCAGGTGTTGAATGAGAGGCCTTGGGTTTTCCACTGTGGTCAATTTCACCTGAGCTCATGAGAATAAAGAGTGGCAGTTGCTTGTTTTGTCATAATAATTCACAGATAACTTTCCTACAATAAAAAAACCTAAAGCTGTTCCGCTCGTGGACTCTAATTATAATTGCAGTCGCACACGTGAAATCTGCTAAATGAGACACGGCATTATTAAAAGAGCACATTCTTTTATTAACAAACACCTATTTACATGAACACAAAGCACAGTTCTGGATAAATAGGATTACACAAACAGGTCACGTTGAGTTGGCGCAACACAGGATGCAAAACAATACAAAAGGTTGTGGACTTGCTATACAAAAGAAAAAAGGATTATCTACAAATAGGTGGAATATTTTCAGTGGAGACAAGCACACACATACACACACACACACAACCATGACAGGTTTCAAACTAATATCAGTCAGTAAAAGCCTGTATTGCACTGAGAGGAAGACTAGTTTCTTACATTAAGATTTTTAGCAGTTTTGCACTACTAATACTGATTATGTTACAATATGAGGTGCTTTGTGTCTCTACTCACCCACACACCAGCTAAGAACGTGTAAACTTTAAATTATAAAGACAAAAAAAAAAGACACATAAATTATTGCATCCCTCCGAAAGAGAGAGGTGACCAATCAAATCAAAGTGGTGCCCTCTCGCTGTTTGGTAAGCCAGAAGAGGTGGTTGGAGTTTTCGGAATTGCAACAGTTTATAGGTTTTCTTGATATGGCAGTGACACATTGTTAATATCAGAGAATGACCTGACACAAACTGTCAATATTTTCAGGTTGCTAAAAAAAGAGAAGATCAGATGAATGAAATTAACAATGACAAAACCACTTTTTTGATCACAAAACTTGATTACACTTTCAGTCCTTCCAGAAAAAAAAAAGAAATATTGCAAACAACAAATATTGCTATAAAAAAATACTTTGGACACAATTTCAGTCAGTAATATGATCAATGTCAGATAAGCGAAAGAATGACCAGGGCCAAGACCTTTATGAGGGTGCAAACATGCTGCAGACACTCGGGTCGCCTTGCAACTTGTACGTGAACACTTGAAACACCAGGGGGCAGTAGTGATTCATACAAAGAGTAAGGCAACAGGGGATCTGACAAATGTCTGACTTTGTCCTGACAGAACAAAAGTGAACAAAAAAGTGCGAGCGATCCTTTGAAGATATGAGACCCACGTGTGCACAGTTTAGTCTTAAAGAAAGGTTACAACATTTTTTTGTGTCAGAATGAAAGAAAAGCGAAAAGGAAACGTCTCTGTCGAATCTTCCCATCGCCCGCTCTCACGCAGCCAGTTAAAAATGCTGGCTTTGCTGTCCTCAATTTACTCAGGCTCATACAAGTAGTAACAATGCAAAACTTGGTAGAAAAACATGCTAGAAAACAATCACCTATCTAACTATCACCACTGGGAAATTTGAACTGTTGACAGGAGACGGCGCTCTGCTCTACCATACCCAAACAACTCGACGCTGTCATGTGCAAGATGAACAATAAAGCGATTCCTACTGTTTTCTTCGAGTTAAAAATACGCTGCGTAACCTTTGCTTGACGGTGTGTAATGATCACCCTTTGTCTGATCTGTCAGCCGACGGAGAGGAGCTGAAGTGGAAACAAAGCATTCAGCACATCGTCGAACAAAAGCAGAAAAAAAACCAAACACCCGACACCTCAGAAATACTGACTTTGCTGTTGGTGAAAATAGTTACAATAACAAGACTCCAGAAATAAAAGTAAGACTTGCATGCCACTTTTTGTGTTTGAACACCTCTTACAGGCGAACGCTCTTTTGCATTCTTGATAGTTCACATTTCAAACTAAAATAAAATCCCCCCCCCCTCTCCACGGGTTTCATTATTTACATTTTTCTATTTCTGACGGCTGCCCCTGTAGGTTTGGTGCTTGTGTGTCCCCCCCCCCCCCCCCACCATCCCCACCCCACCCCACCCTCCACCTCTCCCTTCCCCTGCCTCTTCCTGCTTTGCTTCTGTAGTTATGCTCACAGATCCTGGCCTAAAGTAAACAGGCGGCACACAATAGCTCATTCCACAGGCTTCACTGTAATTCAGCCCTCTGGCCAAGATTTGAGCCAAACCCGCAATAACATGCTAAATCACTGAGTCGCCTAAGACGCGGCACCACAGACTGGGAGCGCTGGGGCAAGTCCCTGATTACATACACAACGCATTTATTAGCAGTACATGTTCTATGGAGCCACAGTCCTGGGGAGGATTAGCCCACAGTGGCTCAGGCCACTGGGACAGACCTCGGCAAAAAAAAAAAAAAAACTCGACACAAAGAAAAGTACTGCGACTTCCCTAAATACACAAATATCCCAAAATACACACTTTTGTTACACTGTAATTCCCCTGTTCCCTGACCTCATCTGAATGGACCCTTGCTGAGAAATTTTGGCTTTTTCTAGGCAGCACACCAGTAAATGACATGTTGGAGGAATCAGAGGAGGGAGGGAGGAACGTCTGGCGGACCGAAGTACAGCGCGGGGATGTTTGCGACAAAAACAGCCATTTCGTCTTGGTGGGAACTTGCAGTATCACCTTCACGCCGGATCCTATTTACGTAGACCTGAAGAGAAGGGAAACACAAAAAAGAAAGAAGGCGAGAAGGTCAGCGGCTGTTGGGGAACTCGCAGATAAACCAACACACTCATACAGCATATAGACACAGCCTCACACTTCCCCAGAAGCATTTATTCAGCGTGTAAGTCCCAGTAGATTGGGGAGACGAAAACTTCCTCCTGCCCATTAGAGACGTAGCTGATTAAACTGTCAAGAAGCTAATGAAATATTCATTTCATGTTGGCAGAGAATTATTACATGACTTCCCAGGCATATTGTTATTAAGTTCTCTGCACAGACTAATTGATTAATCCAATTTTAGATGGAATTTTGTATGTTTTTCTCATGTGATCTCACCCAATAACTGCCTGCTGCACGGCCACATACACTCACGCACACACGCGCACACATACAGACAGCAGGGCTATGAGAGACTTTCATGTTCCCCAAAGCAATCTGACAGGATGTAGCATGTTTCAGACAGTAGCTTACTTCCCAGACATAACTTAAATCTCAAGATTCCTATGCAGCGCCCCCCCCCCCCCACACACACACACACACACACACAGGCTCTGGCAGCCAGCACTGAGTCCAATCCACACATTACAATAGGCTCTTCTTTTGCATATTGAAAAGTAAAGAGCTTTTGCTTTCACAATCATTACACCGCAAAGATGTAAAGCTACTTTGAATTGTCAGTGTGTTTTGTGAATGCAGAGAGTAGTTTTGATTGATGAGTAGTTTTAAGGAAAGCTGGTAATGTGGTTTCGACAAACTGGCTAAATTCTTCATCCATTTGCTTGGTTGAAAAACAATACCAGGATCTTTACGACCAAGCAGAGTTACAATATTGCAAAAAAAATCTAAATGTTTCAGAGTAATATCTTCACAAGTAGTTGGCTTGTGCTAAATAGAAGCTTGTATAAGCAAAAATGGTAAATCTTCCCTTCAGTTTAACACAATTCAGCATCTTTGGAACAATAAATGGTTTATTTAAAAGCAAAAAAAAAAATACAGGATGCAATCGTCAAATCTCAAACTGTAGCAACATTTGCGACAGTCACCATCTTCTGTCACGATCGCATTTTCAATGTGCAGGGACAAAGACATGTAGACTGGGATGAGAGCACATTCATACTTACAGGTACATGGGCTTTAAGAGGAGATGAGAGGGTTTCTCATTGACATGGTAGAGTGGAAATGGGTCAAATCCACCAATAAAATCAACTGAAAAGAAAATATTAAAACACAAAAATATGGAGTAAATCAAACAGACAATAACAACAAAGTAAAAAAACAACAAACATGCATGATAAAACAAAAATATTAGATGACTTGAGTGAGTTATGAAGTGCAAACGCAATGAGAACAGATGTAGCAGAGATGTTGGAAAGAGAACAGCTCGTTAAAAATAGGACACTTTTCATGTCGTTTTCGGCTGTAACTTTGACGAAGTCCACGAATGGAGGGAAAAAAAAAAACCCCTCGCGTCTGCTTCAACTTTTCCATCTCATCTGTGCATCTGCCTTAAGCCAAAGAGAAGGCTCAGGAACAGGTGAAAGCTTGCCAGCTGTCAAAATGGGCTAAGCCGTTTTATCGCGCAGAAACAGAGGTGACCTTCAGCCACCGGATGAACACTCAACCCTGCCTGTTTATTTTTTCACTTAAGAGTTCCGACTGCAGGCGAGGGTGCGGATGAGCCAGCGAGTGTGATGTTGGGGAGGAAAAGAGACGGGCACCATGGCACCAAGGTGACGCAGAGACACAGACTTGTTGAGACGGAGGAAAAGGACAGACGGAGGTGGACGAGCCAGCGCAGAGGGGTGGAGAGATGGAGGGGGAGCATTGGGGGGGGGGATAACTCCAAAATAAAGCATCGTGATTGGAGAGAACAACAAAAACTGGGCTTGTTAGGGAAACAACACACACCCAGGCCAGCCGTGGAAACTACAGTGAGGCCAAATCAGGTCCATCCTGATAAGAGGAGGCTGCTGAATACTGATAGACAGGCAGGATGAGTGTAGAGAGCCAGAGGGAGCAGCCTCATGTGCTATCCCATTCCTCTGACCCTGCCCTGCGCACGCACGTACGCACGCACAAACACACACAGACTGCCCTGCTCTTTTTCTGTATGAGTGACTTTCTCATTACAGGCGGGTGGGAATCCATCCCACCCGCCATGATGAACCGTGCTGTGGAATACAGTAAGATGAGAGTTACCACTCTGAGAGAGACAAACATGCTCATGTCAGTCATCTCACCCATCCATCCATCCATCCATCCATCCATCCATTCATCCATCCATCCATCCATCCAACATGCAAATGATCCCCCGTATGGCTCAGACTATAAAATTACAGCTGTTTATTCTCATGGGACTCGATGCATAAACATAAGGAGGGAAGAGTCTTTGAATTCACAAGGGAAAGGAAATGTCTTGCTTGAGTGGGAGAAAGTCTTGAAAAATCAGATTCTTCAGTTTCCATTCAGCTTATTGCTTCACAAATGTTGTCTGAGGATATTTTTTTTAAGATGTTGAGGACAGTTGCTATCCTGTAGTTTTTTGGGAATGTTCAAAATAGTACATAAACCCCCCAACAAAATAGACGCTTGTCTCCAATTTGTACAATGAAGCGGTTCATACGGCAAACCAGCATACAAGCATCAAATACCAAAGTAATAATTACTACCGAAATGAGATTTTAGGATCTGATCTGAAAACAGCAGTCTGTGCTGAAACTGCAAACATGTTCCACACACGCAGAGAGGCCCTGCGAACAGGCGCTCACAGCTGACTGACATGTCTGATACTCAAAAGGTGAAAAAAAAGTGAGATCAGTTTCTTCCCAGCAAAGTGTGTGAGCTGATTTTTCCTCCCTCGTGTATACAGGTGAAAATAAATGAGAGGTATGTTTTCGTGAAGGCATATACTTGGTGTCTGTGAACGGGCAATGAGTAATGTGCGGCGATTACATTTCAGTTCAAGAGGAAACTGGTTGAAATCAGACGACCTGCACTAAACGGGGAGAGTCAGTGACAGTCTGTCTGCAGCACAGCACAGCAATGCAGCACCTCGCCGTGCATGTGTGTGAGTGCGTGTTTGTGTGTGAATGGTTGGCAAGCGAACGCTGAAATGAACCAGGCACGGAGATAAAGAGGGAGAGAGACCAAGAGGGGGGAAAAAAACGAGACTGAGGAGAATAAAAGAGTGAAAAAGATCCAAAAAACACAGGGCGGAGAGGAAGACAGTGAGGAAGATAAGGAGGAGACGAAGAGTCCCAGACGACAGAGTCTGTCTGTGTGGTTGGAAGAGGTGACTTAGAGACTCTTTGTTCCACGCACACACACACACACACACCCACACACACGCACGCACACACACATACACACTCATTTGGTTCCCTACTCTCACACACCATTACACAGCCATCATCGCTATGCGGGCTACTCATTTACTTTAACGACGAGTTTAGCGGTTCTCTGTGCGTTTTGCGCTGTGCATTCGGACTCAATCATCCATGCAAGGATGGAAAATATTCCCAAGAAATATTCAGAAACTTCAATGATCGAGCAAATCTTCAGTTCTTCGTTCGACGCCGACCACAACCTTTATTGTGCTGTAGGTATTAACGAATGAGTCACTTGTTGTGAACGTTATCTATAAACTTACATATATGATTGAGAAAGCAGGCTTGAATTGTGTTTCATGAGGATGAATTAAAAAAAAACCTCTCATAAACAGACAAAAACCCAAATCTAAAATGTTTTGAACGAGTTCACTTTGTAAAAGATAATCATTTATCTGCTCTTTTCTCCAGTTTGGCATTGACCATTTCAAGTGAGCGTCGCACCGAGAGTGAAACTCAACCCTGAAAATGCCTGAAATCCTGCACAGTTGTAGCTGCAAAAGGTTGAGTCGCGTTTGCCTTTTTGAACTTTCCCTTCTCCTTTACAACCTGGGGATTCGCTGCCACCTGCACCTCCCGCGTCTCTCCATCCAGCCCTCCGGTTGCTCTGTCTGCCGTGGAGGATTTTCTGAGGATGTGACTCAGCACAGAGGGCGGCAGCATAATTAGCAGACAAGCTAAAGCAAGCTTATCCCAGTGCTAGGCGGCTAACTCCATGACCTACTTTACAAAGAGGATTTTCCCCACCACTCACTCTGCCGGTGTGCCTGCTCACCACAGATAACTCTGTGTAACAAATTCATACACACAAAATATGCACATACACTACCCACAGCCTTGAACACACACCCACACACAACAATGTGAAGCATATAGGCGAGAGTGTGCACCACGCGTGCACACACACACGCACGCACGCAGACAAAGCATCAGTAATAAAACCTGAAAGCATATCAGGCCCCGAGCTGATGGTATATGACGCTCGTCATTCAGCCAACTGTGTCTTCTTGAGAGTGTGCAAAAATACATGTATGTGTGCATTCATTGCTGTTGTGGGGACTGATGCCTGGTTAGACATACACAATATGAATAATTGCGGTCTTTCAGAGACAAACACAAATCTCCTCAAAGGAGAATTTTACTGATGTTTGTTCTACTAAGACACGAGTGTTAGACCTGTCATAATTACAGCAAATTTTAAAGAAAGTCTGCAGAAAGTGAATGTAAGTCAGTGCAATGTCTTCAAAACGCACAACACTGTGTGTGTGTGTGTGTGTGTGTGTGTGTGTGTGTGTGTGTGTGTGTGTGTGTGTGCGTGTGTGTGTGTGTGTGTGTGTGCGCGTGTTTCATCCTTTACGCAAGCCTGAGCACTCAAATCTAACTCAGTCCTCTCCCTGGAGAGTGAGAGAGTGCTCTGCGTGAGAGGAATTCCTGTCTTATCTCCTTATTTGTGAAAAGCTCATCTTGTCTCGTGTTGTTTGTTCCTGCATATTGCCTCGTCTTCCGTTTTTTTCCACTCTTGACTTGCTCCTGATAAACACCTCCCCCTGCTCGCCTCCTGCTCCCCTCCTCTCATCTTTCCCTCACTTCCATCCTTTTCTTCCCATCCCTCCCGAGGATTCGTTTTACCCATCTTTTCCTCGGCGAGACGCAATCAGCCGTGGAAGTTATTGACCAGCACGGCGCTTAATGAGGCTGATACAACGAGTGACCAGAGACCTCTAACTTCTTACAAGCACACCTCATTAAAGCTCAAAAGCGAGAGATGGCTGTAGATACAGAGAGGAAGAGAGAGAGTGGACTTCTTAATCACACACAAAAAAAAAATTGGATCCAGATTCATACTTATTCCGTCTTCTCGTGGAAAAAAACAGGAACTGAAATGATTGAAACTGGGGGGAGACGTACAAAAGGTAAAAGTCCCGAGTAGGAGGAGAGATGCTGAGACAGCCAGGGAGCTGAGTGCAGCTCGCTTTAATCTACACATCAAATGAGAGGAGAAAATGAGAGCAGAAAAGTGCCTTTGCTGGTTTTTGTGTGAGTGTGTGCACCTGTGCTTGCATGAACAAATATGTGTCTGTGTGGGTTTTTGTGTGTAGGCACAGGGCTGATTACAATAACAAAGAGTTAGCTCTTGGAAGCGATGGAGCAGCGCTTCGCTCTGGCACAGCGTGGATCAGAGAAAAACTACCATATTATTAAAACCAATAAAACTCACACCATGTTCTGGTTTCACCCAAAGCTTTTTTTCTTTTTATTTGCTTTGTTCGTTTGTTCACTTTTGTTTTCGTTTCTGCCTTCTGGAGTGCAGATCAGCATCTGCCGTGATTTTTACCAAACACAGCCTGCAGTTCTTCAAAGGAGCCACTGAGACTTGGAGGTCACCGAAATTTTTAAAACATGAGTGGAAAACAGGAGAAATGAGTGGTTAGGGGGAGGAGGTTTTACCGAGCGTTAACCCGGCTAAAATAGAAGTGCCTTCCAGGGATTCCTCAGTGTTAGCTGGTGATTAAGTGGTACAGTCGGGGCAGTGGGGGGTTGGGCTTTTTGGGGTAGGTGATGTTAACCACTCACAGCCAGTGAGTCCCTGGTATGTGGCCACCTAAGCGCTGCCTGCATCTCTGTGGTGCTCGTCGACAGGGAACACACACAGAAAACCACATCAAAAGTCCCTCAAACTACAAGAGTCGGCTGTTTAGGATGCAATTAGTGGATGTAGCGCGCGCGTTTCAGATCAAACTGGAGCTCAGATGTCTACAAAAGAGATATCAAAGCATTCAGGGTCCAGATACTTGAGGATTAGGATTTCAAAAAAAAAAAAAAGTATGTGTGCTATTCGGTTCAAACCTTTTACTCACGGGGGTCTGCGTTGCACTTTCAGGCATTGCAACCATTTGGCATTCAAGCTCGTTTGTCCATTTACCTCCAAAACTATTTGAGTATTCACAAGGACAGATTTTTTCTTGCAAGTATGCATAGCTGCACATCGAGGAGCGTTACCGCTGTGCTAATCAGATATCCACGAGTCCCACTGACCCTTCAGATCAAATGTTTCCTGACCTCTGATTGGCTAACCTCCAGGAGGACCTCTGACCTACTGCCCGCGAGGTCGCGGCAGCTGGGTCATTCATCACGACCGTCCCTCTCCGGTTTCCTCTCGTCATCTCTTATGACTCGCTTCCTTCGCCCCCTGCTGTGCTTTCCCACACCCCGTCTCTCTGAAGAAAGTGAGCGGCGTTGAATCCTTGCCCTCATCTGACTCCAAGTTAAAGGCCTGATGCCGACACGGCCGTATTACCGTCGCAGCCAAGTCGCTGACTGGGGATTGAAGTCGAAATTTGCTCCTGGTTGTAGCACTTGGTAATCAAGTGGGCGCAAACACAGGGAGCGTGGAGCGGTATCACACAGCGTGAAGCCACTTCAGAGTGAAGATCTACATGTTTGAGTAGCTTTAAACACAAGGAAGGAAAGGCTGTGTGTGTGCGTGCGTGCGTGCGTGCGTGCGTGCGTGCGTGCGTGCGTGCGTGCGTGCGTGCGTGTCTGAGAACAAAGGAGTGATGGAGGTGCACGGAGTAAAAAGAGACCCACCCAAACCAGCTGCAGCAACAAAATAGCAATGCACATGGAGGGAAGACACTCAGAAAAAGGAAAGCTGGGGTGCATTCAAGGAAAGCAAACAACAGGTTCACAGCAACAGCGAGGACCACACAGAACGCCAAGAGGAGCGACGAGGCGACAAGTGTGGATGTGAAAGGGAAGGGAAAAAGGAAAGAATGGGTTGAAGGAGGTGTGGAGAGGGAGCACATGGCTCCTTTGGTTCTGGAGGGAAAGAAAGTGAGAGGACCCAGCTGGTGTGGGGGAGGAAAGGGGGAGAGGAGGGAGACAGGGGAGAGCTGGAGCAGCGAGAGTGTAGGGCGGGATAGGAAAGAGAAAAAAAAAAACGAGGGAAGACGGAGGTCTATTCTCCTCGACTCGGGCGTTTTTCATCTCCTCTGTGTGACTGGGTTTGGGTGTGATTCAGTCATTGTTGCAAGGCGCCGTGTTGCTGCTATTTTTTTTTCTGCCCCCCAGAATGAGTGTGTTTGCGTGTGTTAAAGTCACTCACAGCTGTCCTCCTCTTCAGTGATAGCGCTGACAACATAACAGGCGTACACGAAGCCCAGGAGCTGTGAACACACAAGCAAACAAGCGAGGTTAGACTCCGCAGCGCCGGCAGTGTGCAGTTAAACAGCTGTGTGTTTT
Organism: Malacoctenus gilli; assembly: GCA_032164315.1. Classification (NCBI taxonomy): domain Eukaryota; kingdom Metazoa; phylum Chordata; class Actinopteri; order Blenniiformes; family Labrisomidae; genus Malacoctenus; species Malacoctenus gilli. The sequence continues at coordinate 9,733,130 of JASSRZ010000053.1, read as the reverse complement.
CTTTGCTGGACCAAAATGACGATGCGAGGAGGAAACGAGCGCACGTTCTCGGGGATCCGCCGGTGGGCGGACGATTCAACACTGTGCGAAGGAGAGTTGACATGAATTGTTATCAGACACAAAATTCACTGCCAGACAGTTTTCATCAGTCAAACAATCATTTTGTGTATTTATTCAGGCAAAAATGAGTCCGCCTACTTTCACATGAAGCAAATTTTCAGACATTTTTGGACTATCGCTGAGGCAAAGCAAGATTATTTTTTTTCTCTTTTTCATTAATATGCGAGTGTCTAAACTATTGAGTCGCTTTTCTGGAGCGTGACGAACCTTTCAAAACACAAATCATACAAGTCTGAATGTGAAACAAAACCAGACCAACTGAATAGAGCATAAAAGCATATTTTGCATCTTCTTCTGTGCAGGAATCCAGATGTTTTGGGCATAAAATCGAGAAACAGCCAGTTTTGTCAGGTTGGCAAACATCCATTCGCGAGAGATCAAAAACTGAGAGTTTGAAGTCAAAACAACCTTTTGTTGGACCATTTATCCCAAATAAAGAAAGAAACGAGAAATTAGTCATGAGAAAAGATCAAAAGAGAAGAAATGCAGTTTTCATTTCAAAGCAGAAAAAAAATCAGGTCTAAAAAAACCCCAAAATGTTCAAGTTACATACCATAATGCTCTGTAACGACTGGATGTGTTCATGAGGAAAACAATTGCTCAGTTCCGAGCTTCAAGCCTCACTATAAGGAACTGCATCCCGAGTTGTTTTCTGCTGTTCTTCACAAACAAAGTACAAAGTCGTAGATGAAGCATGCGGCTGCGTACACAAGCCACACACGTGGGGGGAAACACACAGCTCTGAGAATAGCCTGTGGAACTGGCAGATGGCTGTCATGGACTCAGAGACAGACACAGCGAGTCTCTCCACCCAGCCAGCCAGCCAGCCATCCATCCATCATCTGGCACGCTGCCATGCCAATTAAAACAGCGTCGGGCACACTGCCCTCCTCAGACGCCGGGTTCACAAACACAGCACCCAAAGGGGTAATGACTGCGTGTGATGATGACTATTTATGTAACATCCAGCCAGCCCGTACCTTAACTTGGCCGACGTAATTATAGATGAAGCAGAAGATAACATGCGCCGCTGCTCTTTCGTCTCTGTCATTTGGGGCTTATCCCTTTTTTTTTTTTTTTTGAAATTCTGCAACACATGCTGCTTTTGTTGAAGTTCCACGATCCAAACGTATAAAACGGGTTTCATTCAGGATTAAAATCGCAGGTGTCATGCTGCAATAAATAAAAAAGAGGGATGGATTCTGTGTCTGTGCAGGTTCGATAAGATACAAAAACACTCCTCCCTGTTTCCCTCTTTCCGTTTTTTTTTCCACCTTAGCATCTAATTGCTGGTCTCACCCCACCTATTACAGTGGCGGTGAAATGGAGGTGAATTAGCATATGTATAAAGCCAGTGTCAAACACAAGATGGTGTTAACAGCAGGGGGCACACCCTGTTTTTCAATTGTATTGTGTCCCTGTGTGCATTAATGTGTGTGTGTGTGTGTTTTCCTGTAGAAGTGTGTGCTTGTTGGAGCTAATATCCATGCATGAGCTCACTTTTGTTTAATTTTCATGAAGGCCGCTCATTCCTGTTGCCATCTGTGGCTGAGCCAAACAGAAAACTGTCAAAATGTCAGCAGCGGAGGCAAACTTGTTTGTGCACGTGTCGAAAAACTTAAATAAGTCCGCATTGGGAGTCTCAGGGACCCCCTCCCAATTATTCCATCCGTAGGGTCATTTTGTTGTGTTTGTTTGAATGTTGACTAGTCAGCATGGTGGCAAGGTGCTTCGCGCGACCACCTCGCAGTCACCTGGTTTGACTGAAGGCTTTGTGTGAGAGTTTGAACGTTTGAGAGGTGGGAGATGCGATATGAACGGTGATCTGTGCTTTGCCCGATGCTCGCGGGCAGAAGGCCCAACCTCCTGCAAACCTCACTTAGACGAATAAAGAAAAAGCTAGAAAGCAACACCTCTTTAATTCATTTCAAGCGAGGCCAGACTGCTTGCTGGTGGAAAACCTGAAACTTAAACTATCTCGGAAACATTTTCACCCGAACAAGAGTAAACAAAAAATAGTTACTGTTCAAGTACTCGGAGCGCAAAACCCAAGACAGCTGTTAATTCCTCCTGTTTCAACCAACTGGACTCTTTTAGAGGGCCAGACACTTAAAATGCCAAAAGTCATTTTTATCTTATTTTGAGTTTTGACGGAGACACAGAGAGACAGATCAGTGTTCCTAAAATATATAAGATATAAGTAAAATATTTCATGTAAACTGTAAAAGTGCTGGATTGATGAAAGTACACAGCATATGGAAAGTGTCTTGAGCAAAGTGCAGTTTTCTTACACGCAGTATAAATATGGTGTTTCAAAAGGTCAGAGCAGACACAGAATCATTATGATGTGGTGACATACGACTTGATCGATGCCCAGCAAAGGCCAAACACTAAAAGTGGGACTGTCGATGGTCAGCCGCGGAAAATCGTTTCCATCCCTCATCCCGCAACTTATTACTGCTGACAGTGAGAAAGTTCTCACACTGCATGTTATGGCTGATCTTAAACCACTCTGTCCTCCACTCCTCTTTTATATCACTCCCATAATTTACTGTGATGTACACGGAGCTAATAAGATCAGAGGAGGGAACGCTCGGTGGCTCTTTGCTGGAGGCGGCAGCCAATATAGGTCAGTGTCCTCAATAACAACTGACAATTCCACTTATATATCGTTGCATACTAAGTGTCCCTAAATGGGGCTCATAAAACGCCTGCCTGTCTGTCTTTCACCCTGGTTCGCCGAAGCACCCTCCTCCAGCTTCCTTCACTGACGTCTTCCTGTCACTTCGAGAGTTCAGGGATCATTTTAGAAATTAATGTCAAATTAATTAAGCTCATAAAGCGCCCGCATGTCCTCTGTGGCTCGATCTCTGTCTGTCCATGAGGACGAGCCACACCGAAGCAAACTCTTTCGCCTGTCAATCACCCGCAGCGTTCCCTCCACTGTGCACTCCGCTTTTTTTCTCCCCCCGTCACATCGACGACTTTCTCACTGCGGGTGTCCTGGTCAATGTCACTTTGGAATATGCAAGAATTTCCTCCATTTTCTTTGACTTTGAGCGATTGGAGCTACGGACAAAAAGGTAACTGATTACAGTTTCTAACCAAAACTAAAGCTAGAATAGGAAAAGATTCAGCAACACAGTGCAGCAACGAAACAGCTGGAATAAACTACCAACGTGTAGTGAGGTTTTATGAAAGTAACTTTTTGATTACAGCGGCTCATGAGTCAACAATGTTGCTGTCATTTTGCTGCACAAGTAATTCATTAGTAGTCATTTAGAAACTGAACTTTCATTTCCTAAAAGGTAACAGGGCAGCATTATGTTAGATGGCATCACCGAATCTTTGGAACGACATGAAACTGTTTTATTTTTATGTGAACACATTTAGATTTTTCTCCACTGTTTATGCCCTAATTCTGTTTCTGTGTGGATTGCCGGGCAGTGAACTGTGACCTGCACGGCTCACAACTGGCAGCGGGAAGGAAGAACGCAGCCAACGGGACATAAAAACTTTAGTGCCTGATCCAGGAAGATGGCAATAAAAAAAGTAGCGCTGCGGTCGGGTGCAGCCTTCGCTCACTCTTTACTATACGACGGAGGGAATTATGGTCGGTATTTGTGATAGTTCAGCTTCATTGTGTTTCAGCGCTGCTTAGATAATGGGGCCAAAAAGAAGTTAGAGGTACTTGCTTGCGTGCGCGCACGTGCGTGTGTGTGTGTGTGTGTGTGTGCGTATGTAGATGTCTTGCTGCTGCTGAGCGAACAGAAAGGTCTACTTGTATTTGCATAGGCTAATGAAGGTCAGGCTGCATGTGTCAGTCCAGAAAGGCACATAAGAACCTTTGACAATGCCGATTCACACGCACCCATCAGTCGACCGCCGATGAAAGTGCTGCATGATCGCGACTTGCAACTCACTCCAGACAAACGAGGTACGCAGTCCACCAGCGCGGCTGATGGAGACGTTATTAATCTTGGAGGGACTGTGATGGTAAGACAATAACATAAAATGTCCATCCTGATAACTGCCAGAAGAAATGTCAGGTTATCTTTACACTGGCGCAGGAGGAAAAGTCGAGCATTAGTCAAAGACATTTGGCTTCGTCCTCAGGGGATCGTAAAGTCTGGACGAAACCTTTTGGCAATCGTTCAGGTAGGAGTTGACATTTTTCATATTGGAGAGGAATCTTTCAACTCATGATATTTCTCATAAATATGTCAATTTTTTGGCAATAGTGTAGCCTGGGGGAAAAAAGCGTTCTGTTTGCCTTTTGACTTGCCGACCGACATTATAAATAAACTACTGAAAACGCTTGATTCTCCTTTGCAAAACTGAGATCTCATCAATATTCAGAGCAGCTTCAAGAGTGAATAATCAATAAATGATTGACCGATTACTCCACATATATGACGTATAAATGACTCCCATCATTAGTTTCAGTGGAATCATTCCTGCATCAAATCTGTTCGTAGTTTCAGCAGTTTGTGTTCATATATATATATGTAGAAACTGGCTCATGCATGTGTGCAGTGATGGATATCTGCATTGATCTACAAGGTAATTAACACACTATTGATTGTGGCCCACCATCAGGGAGAAAACTCACCACCATAATGAAAGGAATTTATAGGTAAAATACATCACACAGGAGAGAGGAGAGGGAGGAGGAAGAGGAGGCGGAGGAGGAGGAGGAGAAAGGAGGGGACAGATAGAGAAAGGTGGTGCAGATGTCCTGTAGGTTAATTACACAAGACGTTCTGCCTGACAATAAGGTGCACGCCTCTCTGCAGAACATTACGATGTGTGTGTGTGTGTGTGTGTGTGTGTGTGTGTGTGTGTGTCAGCAGGCAGCTGCATGTGTAATGACAAACCATGATGAGATAGGGACCGCCAAACCACATCCACCTGTTCTTTTCCACCCCCACCCCGCTGTCCAATTGTGAACACACACACACACACACACACACACCCACACACACACACACACACACACACACACACACACACACACACACCC
>JASSRZ010000053.1:9700481-9719161 GCA_032164315.1 Malacoctenus gilli | reverse complement strand
CACACACACACACACACACACACACACACACACACACACACACACACACACACACACACACACACACACTCACACTCTTTTCAACTGCAACTGAACTCTTGAATGTATATAAACAGTTTCATCTAACTGATTTTGAACCACTGACTTCAAAGTTTGACTCACACAGCAAAATAATGAGTTTGATATTCAAGTTCTTACTCTATGTACCCATTTGGCTCGGCTCGAATGCAACTCGGTCTTGACCCTTACTTGTCTGACTGTTAACCTTATGTTAACCTCACACTCACCACAGTCTGAAGCTTAAACATGTCAATACAATCATATTGCATTGATTTACTTGCCTTTTAGCCCCTTAATGAAACAAGTCCTCGTCGGTTTGCGTGTTCTCAAAGAACACGTATACACACGGACATGCACAACCACAAATGCGCACACAGACCCTCATACAGAACGAAATTCACAGCTCTGTCGGTGTGCTGCAATGGTGGCTGTATGCTGTACAGATTTTGAAAGCTTATGGGTGATATATAGGTCAGTGCTGGATTCATACTGGCTGCCAATGTCACACATTCATTACACGCTGCAAGTAATCATGCTTACTTTGGCTGCACTTCTTATTCACACAGAGGCCTTCAGGCTGAATGTAGGCAGAAGGCACCTGGTGGCAGTGCATCACATCTAATTAGAGCCCGGATATATATGCAGAGTCAACAACGCTCAGAAACCTCAGTTCTGCCTTCATATTCACACTGACAGTCCTTATTGTGCGGGTTGCTGCAATAAAAACAACCATGGCCCAAGGTCAGAACAAAGATGAATATTTTTCACGAGAAATAAACCCTCACTTGAGTTTTTTTTTTAGCATATGATAGCAAAAAGAAAAAAGATTCATTTTATTTTACATCTTCTCCTCCATCTGTTTCCTTTCTGCTGAGAACAAGATCTGCTCCTTTATGCTCTTTGTGAGCCGTCAGCACAGAGAAGATGGTTGAGAGCGAGAGACGCTCGGATTGGGATAAAATGTTTCAGGTGTTACAAGGGAATAAAAGAAGATTCAGTTGTCAAAGAGCTTCAGAAAAACTCTCGTTTGCGTCAATTTCTTTGTGAGCAAATTCATAAGTCTCGACGATAAAGACGAGACCGAGTTTTAACATCCAGATTTTTCACTCATTTCCTACTTAAACCCTATTTTTGATAATAACAAGTAGTTTATTCTCAATTTCAACACAGCAAGTGCCGTCAGACATGGTCCGCGGCCACATCCAGCACATCCTGTGACCATTAGCCCCAGCTGAACCACTCCATCACATCTTATCGTCAGCATCGACACTAGATGCAGCCAGGAAACCGCCTGTGATGAATGCGCGCAACACGCGAGTCAATGAAGGGAAAAAGAAGAGGGGACTTTCTGCGCAATGGATGACAGTCAGCAAACATGACTGCAGGGTGCAAAAATGTGATGTTTTAACCCGAGCAGCTCTTTATCAGGTCAACACTGACATTGTCACAGTGAGTGGATGATGTTTTCTACTGTTACATACAGTAATATATATATATAGTTATTTAAGTTCAGGAGATTTGCGAGCTAAAATCAGAGTGTTTTTAGTAGCTGAAGTGAAACGAACTCCTGTAATGACGGGTTTCACTGCACCCGCTGACACTCTGAGTGTAGGTGGCACAGCTCCTGGACAAAGGAATATAAATCAGGCTTTAGCCTCCAACCACGACCTTAGAAAGTGCCGAACATTCGTCACAGAGTAAAGCCAGCCGGCAGTTGCACGGGGGAAAGATTTCAGAGATAGCGGCGAACTTTTTGAGTCTCACCTTGGACAGGCCTCCCACGTCCAGGTAGAAACAGATGATGAAGACGTTCCAGGCTACCCAGAGTGCGGCCCACACTGTGTACTGAAGGGCAAACATACACGTTAGCTTGGGGGGGGGGGGGGGGGGAATGAAACAATCTGAACAGAATATGACAGCGACTGATTAAAAGCAGCTTGAGTGTGGAGGCTTTGAAATTGAAGTCAATGGCGAGAGTCCTCCCAAAGCAGCATTGAAGAATGCAACACAAACACATCGGCGTGTGCGACCTCGTTTGGTTTTTTTTGGAGATTCCAGGAAGTTCAGAAAGTTCATTTGAGCCTCGGGGCCGACTCAAGTTCACGGCTCCGCCGTTTATAAAATTGTACAGTCAGACAGACAACTGTTGACAGATGGTGGAGAGCGGCATTCACTGGGAAGGTTGTGAAATCCTCTGACTCACAATGAATCATTGAAACATCCTACAGGGAGCAAAGGAGCCCCTCCGTACCAACATACAAGTCGTATCATGAATCCCATTCGTCTGCACTTTTTTTGTTCCACTCGACAACTTGACAATTGCAGCAACTTTCCCCTCGCTGTCCGTGTCCCTTCGGTTCCTCCTTCCTCTGTTTCCACGTCTCATCCTGTGCAGCTCCTGTTTATCCTTCTTTATCTCCCCCTGTCTCTCTTTATTTACTCACTTCTCTCTTCCTCTTTACCTCTTTCTCACTCCCCCAATCTTTTCCTGTCATTAGCGTCGCCATCTGTGCCTCCACTAATGCCGCTCAAAATAGGCTTTTAATGCCTCAGATGAACGTTATGGTGTCAAATAAAAACTGGAGTGCGTAAACGCACATTTATGAAGCCTCATTGTGGGACTGTCTAAGTAGAGAACAACAGGCAGCACATGCTAAGCATTGTGCTTTGAAGAACGACCTTCTCTGTCCAAAAAGTTGAAGCCAAATATAAATCTGATGAGCTTCTTAGGGCCCCCCCTTTGCAACCCACCCCCTTTAATTAGGTCTAATCACCAAGGGATTAGAGTGATTTAAGGGTGTCGCACAATGAACAAAAGAGTGCGGCACAGTTTGCAATTAGAAAGGCAACAACATGCCTGAACTACAGCATGTGCGCTCACAGAGGCTCCGACGCAAACTGATGTGACACTTCTTGGCAAAGAGGAGCAGGATTAGAAATTCAAAGGATCTACAAGTCAAATGTTATTGAGAGTACTCACCACCACGATGTAGCGCGGCCGGTACTGGATGGTGCCAAAGAGGCCGAGGATGACGATGATGATGTGGAAGAAGTTGGCCAGGATGGGGGCCCACTGGTAGCCCAGGAAGTCAAAGACCTGCCTTTCTAAAGCCAAAACCTGGGAGAGAGAGGAGAAACATGTCAGCTGTCATCAGGTTGAAAAGGAAGCAAGCTTGTTTCGTTGCTGCATCAGTGACCAGCAGAGCGTTTGGAGACCTTTCAATAACCTTGGAAAAGTATCCTGGTAAACAGACCTAATAAAAGAAAAGTCGTGTCACTGTGAAAGACGGCTAAAGATTGATTCTTTTCCATTACACAATTTCCAGACAACAGGGCTCGACTCCAGTCGGTTTCAGTTGTTTTCCATGACAACTGCTGATTCACCTCAACGAGAGGAATTCCTAAAAGCAACACTCCCTAAAACTTGTGACATTGAAATGCACCAGTCTCTGGCCAATCAGAAGTCTAGCATCTATTCAAGCCATAATATAAGCTCACCTTCACTTGTTGTAACTGAGTAAGTAGTGAAGAAGAAACGCCCCCCCACAGAAACAGAAACGCACAAAAACAGGAGAGTGGAGCCGAGAGGGTGTAAGAAGGCCAGGCCCATTAGAAAGAATTACAAGTGGGTAAGAGTAAGTAAGTAAGTAAGTACAGCTGACTATAAACTTTCGGCAGTTCACTGATTACAATACGTCTTTATCTCGCAACAACCGTCCAACAACTCTATCACAGACAAGAGCAGCTCTGCTGTTCAGTGGGACGGTGGGAACACCTGGAAGCAAAGACAAAGACTTTCACAAAATAAACAACAGATTTATCGATTCGCCTCCCGTCGAGCTAAAGAGGAGCTCACTGTTTCCAGCCGTCCTGCCAACGGCTGCCAGGAAGGAGAATGCTCTGGGAACTTTATGGGAGGTGAGGGCCGTTTCTTAATAATACCACTGCAGTGAGCTCAGACACTTATTACAACAGAGGCTCACAAACTCCGCGGAAACACGCACATGCACACACGGACCCGGACATGCGCAAGCAAAGTTAAAGCCCCCCCACAATAAACAACTAATCCCTGCAGTTTTCCCTGTGCAGGTTCACTTTTTCCACTTCCAGACCAGAGGTTTCAGGTCATTTCCTTGCACACAAAGCTCAACTTAATAATGCCTTTATTAAACTGTAACTCACAGTCCTTCCCTATCTTAATTTCTTCCTTGTAAATTCTTTATGTAAAATGTTTTGAGCAGCAGAAAAACAAAACAAAGCCTTTTGAACCTTTGAGGCTGTGAGTCCCTATTTGCATCAACTCAATTAGCATGCCATTTGTGGAGGAGGGGAGGGTGAGGGTGGGGTGGGGTGGGGGGGGGGTGAAGCCTTTAATTAAAATTCCATTGCCAATCCAATTCCATTCCCGGTGTGTCTGTGTGTGAGCGCGATTGTGTGTTTGTGTGTCTCTCGCGCAACGACGTGTTTCGCCGTGTGTGTTGACATGTCATTTACAGCCTGGCGCTTGAAGATGGATGAGCAAGGGAGAAGTCTCGCCTCTCTGCAATGATAGCAACACACCGCCAAGCACATTCGCGCTGACACACGCGCACGCGGCTCACACACACATAAGCACGCAATGCATATCGTTGGCTGCGCCTCGTGACGTTAATGGAAATGTTGCCCGCAACTCGATGAGATGCTGTGACAGATGGGGCAGCGAGATGGTCGAAATAGTGTGTGATAATTAAAAATGAACACTTCTGCAGAGTGAGCAGGCAACAACTCTATAAACGGGGTGTGAAGCCACAAAGGGCTGAGGTGAAGGGAGGATCCTCATTGGTGTCACACGATTACGTGATCACTGGCCAAGCAGCCCTATTGGCTGTCTAATTGTCACTTTTTAGCGCTGGTCTGAAACACAAAACTCCCGCAATATACGGCAACAGACCCTCAAATCGGGGTTACCACAATTGTTGGTAAACCACTGCTACTCACCACATCCACCACTCAGCTGAACTCTCACTGTTTGCCTCCCAGGCCTCTAAAACTTCAAGAACGAGCTGTTTTATGTGGACTGTCACTAGATCACTGCTGTCTGCAAAGGGCAAAATCTTTCCTCCGACACATCTTTTGGTCTCCCTGGCTCGGCTGGCGGCTCGGCCCGACTCTCCCCAGTGAGAGCTTAAGGCCAGGCGGTGCGGTAGACACTCGCCGCAGGCTTTTCCACTTATCCGTATCGCTGCAGCAACGAAGGAAAGTTAGTAGTTTTGTCCGGAGCTGGTGAGATCCTGTGCTGCCGCCCCGGTCAATGGCGAGTCAACAAGTTGTTTGAGTAAAGATGTGTGAAAGGAAAAAAACCATCTGGTGAGCGGGCTGCAGCTGTGTTGTTGTTGTCTTATCTCGGATGCTAAAAAGTGATTAACCTCACGGATGATTTGATAATCTACTGACCCAAAAGTCCTTTGCTTGGAAATACAATGTTAGAATTGACTTGCAGTCTCCAATCCCTCTCGTGGAGATACACGGATGGAGTGCAGGGACACAGTTGTTAGGAAAGCCAATCTGGCAGGTCTGACACTGATCACAAGACCTGTGATTTCACACGCAAAGTCTCTATAAATTGTGGCACGCACCAAGCTTTGTGCCCTCTGAACTCAAAGAATATGCTTCCACCTGAAAGATGAAGCTTTTCACCCTGAAGGAGACAAGAGGAAATAAAGATGGCTGAAAAAAACAAACTCACACAAATGGGAAGGTGATGGAAGAGTAGAAAAATCATTTGGACAAAGAGGTGGAAAAAGCCAATCAAAAACCACAACTGACACGTCTAACATGAAATCGCCGCCCTCATAATAAGCGAAGTCTATGTTGGAAATTAATAAAATCGAAATTGTCCGACGTCTTCCCTTCGGCTCTGGGTCATGGACAGAGAGCTCAATAAACCCTGTGCAGGAGGACGTCGGCAGAGATGAGATGCAGCCAGGCTGCACTTAATTTGGGTGGGGTGTTTACTGCCCTGACCCCTTTGAACTGACACCATTGGAGGAGTAATTACTCAGCTCTGACTTTGCGAGGCATCCCTGGACAAACACCAGCATGAGTCGCTGATTATTTCATGAGGACATGAGAACCGCTTAATGAGAATCTGGGACTGAATGCACCAAATTTGCCTTAGAGGACGAAACAGGGACAAAACCTTCTTCAGGAGATGTCGAATTTTTCGAAAAAAAACATCTGTTCATCTGAAGCGTTTATTATCTGCAGGAAAGCACGTCAACTCAAGCGATATCACTTCACATCTGCTCAAAAAGCATAAAAGTACACCATCACTGTTGAAAAGCATCATAACAGACTGGGGAGTTGTACTTCCACTCGCTTGCACATGAAGAATTCGCATGTTGTGAGCTGTTTGATTACGACTTAGTCTTATGCTCTTTTGTGTCTTGTGAACTCCAGGCCCTCCTGCTGGCTGGAGGTTGGGTCCGTCTTCTTTGACTGAAATTGACTCAACTAACCCCAGCACAAACATGCCTTGTTCCCTGTTTTGTGTTCGCCCGTTTATATGTCCACAGCAGTCCCTGAGAGTTAGACGCTTCTGTAATGTGTTGATAAAAAGCTAAAAAATGCAGCTATTTTTTGTCACGCCACATCTCATTGGCTCCTAACAAGTATCTGACGGGGGGGGGGGGGTGAAGAAAAAGGAAACAACTGACAACCAGCTGGCAACAGTTGAAGACAGAGGAGCTGCATGTCCTCCAGTAATTTTGGTGGGAAAAAAAAGCAGAGATCCAAAAGCTTTGCAAAATCTATTAAAGAGCTTTTATTCTATTTGGCTGGATGAATATGAAGAGCTTCAGGCCTCATCCGGTTGCACTTGGTACCGTTTTTTCCATTACAACAAAGCTTAACGGGGTGGAGATGCTTACGCTGTAACTTGATTTGATATTTTTGGATAGACTGTGTTAATCTTGCGCATGACTGGAGTAAAATGTACAGCAGAAGTACACCAGGAGTTAAAAGTTTAGTGAAATACCAAGAAAAAAGCAATGAATGGTATAATTTTTGGTTTAAATTAACAGCAAACCTACAAAAGAACAGTGCAAACTGCAAGGAAATACAGGAGACCTTTTTTTTTTAAATGTCTGTTACATCAACCTGCAAGCAAACAGGTGATGTCCAGGGTGGGAGGGGTCTCTGATGATGTCTTTTTGCCCGCTTTCGGTTTGTCCGGTGCAGGCAGAGGACAGTGGCGTCCTGGGCCGCGGTGTCGTCCCAGGCTGCCTTGATTTAGCAAATCAAAAACGTATGCAAACCCGGTAGCAACAGTGAGATGTTTGAAGTTTTAAGTCTAAATGTTCACCTTGATACATTTTACCTGTCATCCATCCAGCACCCAATATTTCATTCTTTGATGTGTTCATTAGCAACCCCTGAACTACCCGCATGAAATATTTCCTCCAGTCATTGAATTTAAAACTTGTGGTGGCGTCAGCTTTTTGTGTGAGTCTACGCGTGTGTGCGTATGCGTGTGTCTTCCCCCCTCTCAGTAGCTGCAGTCAGCCCATCACGTACGCTGCTAACTCAATAATCCTCCAAGATGACAACAATCAATCAAGGAGAGAGCGGCCTCTGGCCACCCGGACACACATGCGGGCCCACACACACACACACACACACACACAATCACACAAAACCCATGCGGCACAATTAGCCGACGATTGGAAGGAGGCAGGTTACTGGAGAGTGGGGTGGAATTTGATCAAAAGATACCAGCGCTCTTCCAGGAATAGCGAGCCGGCTACATAACGGGCCGTAAAAGCCTCCCACTGACCTCCCGCGAGCACAAATGACTCCCTCCAGGGTGACGGAATCTCTTAGTGTGTATTTTGGTTTTGGGTGTGTGTCTATGTGGAGTAGCATGTTGCCCACACATACCACTCCTCCCACCATAAATACTGAGCAATTAGGGGATGAGGATGGCAGCAGGATGCAACAAGCCCCCCTCGCAGCGGCTCCACTGCAGCCTTCATCCTTCACTCTTTGCCTTCTCGCTCTGACTTAATCTCTATTTCGAGCCCTCTGAAACCATCATTTACTCTGTGCTTTGGCCAACGGATACCAGATTAGGATCACGGACCTCAATCCTCCTGCTCTCTCAGATGATGTTAGCCCGTCTACACGCTCAGTCTCCGGAGGTGTGCGCACACACACACTCACGCACACACGCAAAAAAAATGCTACCAACAAAAGCAGCACACAAAACTTTCACATTGGATGCCCCTCACTTTCTCCCCCCCCCCAAAAAAAACAGATTTTAGAGAAAATCAAAGTCCCAAAACATTTCAATCATCACCGCTGTCACTGTTTCACATGCCGTGAAGAAGGCGAGGAAATAAACCGCGCGTTCGAGTGAAGAGAGGATCAGAGCGAACGTGTCGGAGGGAGAGAGAACGTTTGATCTGCATCGTTTGAGAGCTAATTAAGACGTGCATGTGTGCTCAAGATAAGTGGCTGAAATGCATGAAAAACAGTCTGCTTTGACTAAGCATCCAGTCGGGATTTCACACAGAAAACCAACACATGGCAGGCAGTCCTGACAGTTGTTTGATTACTGACTCCACTGTGATGCCGCCCGGTAATGAGATGCAGAAGTGGGACATATTTCTGGTGAGGAGAGGGAGAGAGGAGCTGACGATTGGCCGACAGCGGGGAGACAGGGGTGACTGGTGAACCCCCACCTCACCTCAACCCCCCCCCCCCCCCCGTTCCCTCAGATATACACTCCCGCCTGCAGGTACAATAAATCACACTGATGATTCTATTGCTCTGTGTGTGTGTGTGTCCTCTTTGAAATGTCCTCTAATAACATGTTGCTGGTGGTGTCATCAGGACCTCTATGTGTGTGCGCGGGCGGATGTGTGTGTGTGTGTGTTCAATCTGTATGACTTCAGGCTGCGTGAGTCAGGCGCCTCTGTGTTCAAGTGTATGAGTCTGACTCACAGCGCCAGAGAAGCGGAGGACTGACACCGAGAGGTACCAGGAGATGCGAGGGATGAACTGAAGACGGCTCCTACGTTCCTCCTTTATCTCCTACTTCTCCAGCGCCAGCCTTCACGAGTGGGTCTGACTTCAGTTTGAGAGAGACATTACCCAATAAGGCTTGGCCCGATAAGACAAGACTCACAAGGGGTAATTTGTGATTCAGTGTCTAAATGACTGGCACTGTTTTCGAGCGTGTCCTGCCCTCCAACTGGTACCTCACCACCCGCTGGGAGTCATTGGGAATAAAGACAAGTCAGAGCAAAGTCTGGCGCGTTATGAAAGCCAGTCAGTCGCTGATTCATGCAGGTCTCATTTACTGTATTTCAGTCGGGGGGGGGGTTTCCTTCTTTTCTATATGGCTTATTCAGAAAGTGATAAAACCTTGTAGCACTGCCAATCCTGTAAGATCTGTAAATCTGTGTTTACCAATTTGCCCCCCCCCCCCTCGGGAGACACGACACGTATGTTGGCAGCGAACGAGAGGGAGAATGTGGAAACTCTTTCGGTGGCACAAAATGTGATTAGCCCTTGTCTTTCGGCGTTGTCCTCCTTGAACGAAACGGGGAGATTTGCGGAGTCTGAGGGCTTCCACCTGCCCTGAATTCACTCGCTTTTGTTTCACCTAATGCCTGGAGGCCGGTGGGATTAAGATTATTTATTTCCAGACACGAAACGGCTCTGCCAAGACAGCACTAATTTTGCTGTTTGCATGATTTCAGACGAAAGGGATGAAATTGGCCTCCAACAAGCAAAATTCACGCATTCCTCTGAAACAGTCCGACTGATTTCGAGAAGGACGGAGTTCAACTTCGAAAACCTTTGTCTTGTGTGGGATGATTTCTGAAGACGCAATTGAACAATATCTGGTCTTATCAATTGAAATAGTCCTTAAGAAGTCCCACAATCTGCTTTGATGAAAGGTCTCACTCATACTCACAAAATTGTTTATTTTCCTGCAAGAAACAACTCAGATGCTCAAATCGGATTTAAGAGAAATACGGCATCAGAGATGAGCTGGTTGGCTGGCAGTTCTTAATGTGCCTCGGTGTGTGCAGACTTGTTTTCCACTGGGGGACTCCCAGCAGGCAGTAAAGTATTTCTCTTAAACTTTCCCCAATCCAATTTCTCACCTCTCGCCTGGGTGAAGTTATTATTCTCCGGTGCCTGCCCGGTCCTTGTGTAACGCTGTAAGTAATGGTGCCAGTCTCAATGTGTGTGTGCGACGGCGCGCG
Organism: Malacoctenus gilli; assembly: GCA_032164315.1. Classification (NCBI taxonomy): domain Eukaryota; kingdom Metazoa; phylum Chordata; class Actinopteri; order Blenniiformes; family Labrisomidae; genus Malacoctenus; species Malacoctenus gilli. The sequence goes on along the minus strand of JASSRZ010000053.1, from coordinate 9,708,845 downwards.
TGAGGGTGCACGTGTGTGGCTTTCATTGGGTACATGGAGAGTTGGATAGATAGATAGCCCTTGGTGGTGCCTGGTCGGGCAGCGTTAAGACAGGGATTAAGAGGCAGGGTGCTTCCATAAGCCACTTTCTTCTTCGCTGTTTGAAATATGGCCTGCGCAGTGAAACACGCGGCGGCGAGTCCCTTTAAGTGCCACTCGCTTTGGGTGGCGGTGCTAAACAGGCGCCGAGGTAAGTGCTGTTTGTGGCTCTGTTTTTTTGATGAAGTGGCTATTTAAAGCCTATATGGCTCAAACAGCTCTTTATTTAAGATGAAATATGTCCCACTCCGAGTGCTCTTAGCGCTAATAACATGCTAATCTGTCATTGCTGTTGGGAACGCACAAATCCGCCCCACTGAAAGAAACAACGATAAAAAAACCGCCACCGCTTTGAACGAACTCTCCCCTGCGGACTCCGACAGACTACTTTAAACTTTTCACTTTTGTGGCGCATTCAGGATGTAATGTTCTCGCAGTCACAGCCGCTTTGAGATGGAGCTTTCAAACATCCTCTGGACGGGAGTCAACAATCCTCTTCCGCTCGATTCAATATGGCCGGGTTCGGTTCATCCGGGCTTAATCAGCGGGGCTGAAAGGAGCTCGGTGGTCTCGGTGTAAGCCCGTGTTCGCGGCGACTCCGGCGCCGCCGCTCCGCCCGGCCTGTCGGCGGGTCTCGTTAGGGGACACAGACGCTCTGATCTCTCCCTCTATCTCCCAATCTGCTCGACGTGTCCGACACCTCACTTCTCCTTTGTGTTTGCCTTGTTGGCTCTTGTTTACCTGCGTTTTCCCCCCCTGTCAATTATTCCAATCGGCTTGAGAAAAAAAACCTGTGGCTGGATGTTATCAGCGATTTCACTCAGACGACAGCCAAGAAACAAATCAATGTAATTCGCAGTGTCGAGTCCCGCAGCTCAGGCAACGTCCGTAACAGAAATGTCATTCAAAGTTTTATTGAGCCGAAAGACTTGAGACGACAATAAAGCGATTATTTTGAAAAGAAAGAAATCAAAGTTTATATTGGATGGAATGAGAAGTGTGAAATGACATCACTCTCCACTGCTTTTGGCCCACAAAATGAGAAATATGGAATAATCAGTGAATATACCAAAACAAAGGCGTTTTTGTCCTCTTTCAGACCGTTTGACGCTCATCTCAGCATGACTCAGTTTTCTCTTGGATGGGTAATGAGTACAGACTGAGTTCACCCAAACTGCCATTGAAAGCCACTCATCTGAGATGTCATTTGCAGATCATAAGTAATCACAATGAAGCTGGAAGCAGGCAACGTCGGTCTGAATTGCTGTTCTGGCTGCCTGATCTACCACAGTGTTGGTAGCTGCTGAGAGAGAGATGATGAAAACAGAAGCAGGCTTTTTATGACTGATGCTTTGATGTCACTCAACTGGTCAATCAGTGGCCAAAGTGTCTGGTTGCAGCTACAGTCACCTAATGGAAAACACCTAAAAACAGATGACAGCTGAGGAGGTGCAAGCGGAGAAGAAGCGTGTGTCTGGTTCTGGCAAAAACAAATCAGGCGGCAACATCTGCATTACAGCATTTTTTGCAGAATTTTCTTCAACTAGTTCAATTTGAGAGTTTGCATTTTTTTCTCTGCTCCTCAAATTGATTTGCAGTCAGTGGGGCTGAGAGGAAACATGATGTAACATACTTGCAGTTTTTTTTTTTAATCCAATCAAATCAGATCAAACAACACCCACCGAGTCTTGATGAAGCAGATGAATTCGCGAGTGTTAACCTCTTCATGAATAGTCGTTGAAGATGTTTTTCTTTTGTAATTAAGTCACTATTTTTTCCATCACAAGTAGGTATTCGAGACTTCTTCCCATAACTGTTTCTTATGTGCTGATTCACCGCTTGTCCTTCATGCTTGAGAACAAATCAAATGACCTGATGATGGAGCAGAGTTCACCGAGACATCACATCATCTCGTGTCCGGTGACGGCAAACGCGCTTCCTCACACCGGAGGTCTGCTCAACACACTCGTATCGCTCAATCTGCCTTGTTTTCCTCGTCTGTCTTCCACCACTTTGCCTTTGGCCAACAATTTTTATCTGCGAAGGTGGCGGCAATGTTTGAATCATTAGAGGTTAATTAAAACCTTGCTGGGAGAAGAGTACGGCAGCGGTGGACGCTTCAGCCCGAGTTTGGTCAGTTCTTGTCAGCTGAGAGGTTTTGTGTGCTTGTTGTCTTGGCTTTTTGTTTGGTGTGCGGGAGTTGCAAAGGAAAACACGGGACTGCGACAGACCGCACCAGAGAGAATCACGTGTAAACAAATTATATCAGGTAAAATCCCAAAGAAAGATAATCTGCAAACATAAAAGAACAAACACACACGGCGTTATTTGAATTTCGGAAAAGAAGATAAGAACAACAACAACAGATAAAACCCAAACAAAACAACAATGGACGGGATGGGAGAGACGTGAGGAAATGAGAGCTTAAGCCAGCCGATCCTCTCGCCGCTTTTTGCTTCATCATGTCCCAGATTTAACAAAGCGCTGTTTAGGTTTCGCCCCAATTAACAAGTAGGCAATTTAGCTGCGACGGAGGAAAATTCTCATCAAGAATATGCAGTCAAGAACGGCAAACAGCTGTCGGCAGTTTGCACCCTCCAGCTCGACTTTCCATAATTGAGTCAGTAATGTTGCTCTTTTCATCATAATCCCATCACTCTTCATACTTCCTCCACCGTGCAGGAAGGTATGCAGCGCGCATCCCTGCTGTCCGATCGTTTGATCGCCCAACACAATTAGACACAAAACATCGCCGGAGTCATCAGCCGCTTGTAGAACAAGGACCGAACGCCAGAAAGCCGGGAGGGGAAATTTGAAGTGAGATGAATATGCATCGCAGCCATTCAACTGCGCGCGATCCGTCAAGATAGTCATCCCAGCTGTGGCGCTCCCAAAGCAATTTATTCGGTGGCACACTATAACAAATGACACCGCTGGAACCGTTGGAATGGAAAGAGAGAAATGGGCTCGCAAATAGTTCGAGTTTTATCTCCATTATAGCTTAATATTGCAGTGTCACCGATGTGGAACACACACAGACACACGAACACGGGCCCGTGCTCGGGTGGCGACGCGCGCCTGTTCACATTTTGCCAGCCCAAGGTTTTTCACTCTAACCACATAATTAATGGTCTGTTAAATTGAAGACATTAAAACGGTGAACAGTTGTAAAAGGGGCCACGAGGGACAAAAAGGAAATGGGCTTTTCATGAACGCACACATTATTATAAACCAACATGCAAATAAGCACGGACACTGGCTCCAAACTCCAGGTGAGGCTGAACAAAGGAAGGTGGGTCGTCCCTTCATGTCATGCGGCGTGACACAGGCGGCTTGAACCATTGCTTCCACGCGCGAATATCAAAAGCGGCATATTAGATCAAGTCAGCGTCGACCCAAACAAGCCCAGCTGCATCGGACTGATTGCTATGTTGCATTTTGGGTGGGTCTCTTTTTCTGTGGTGAGGTTAAAGGCTACATATGTGAGCCGAGCTATCTTGGGAGTGACAGTTGTCCGGAGAACAGGATGTGCGCACGGGCCCCACGTTCTTGCCCCCGAGAAACTCGTCTACCAGCGCTCGTCTCTTGGGGGCCGCGCGCTCGCACGGATTCGCATCGCACGCTTCTGTGTGTCTTTTTCTGACAAGCTGCTTTTAATCACCTGCAGGCATCTCGTTGTATACATTAGGGCTTCGGTGACAGGGAAACGAAAGGGTGGCAGAGGGGAAAGAAGACGAGAGAGAGAGAGAGAGAGAGGGTAAAAGGAAACCAAAACAGAGGGATCTCAGGTCTCAGGGGTCGTGCTCATAATTGGCCCGGAGTGAGAGGTCGCACCAGCAGCCCCCCAAACCCCAACCCCCACTCCCCCCCCTACTTTTCTCCACCCGACTATATGTATCTCCCTCCCAAATCTCCAGTGACTCCTGATGAATCAGATGTTAATCAATAATTCAAACCTACCACGATCTGTGATTCTAGAGGTGGGAGCACTCTGGGAGGGGGGTGTAGTGGGGGGGTAGCGGTGGAGTAAAATAGAAAAAAAGAAAAAGGATATAACGAAGCCGTCCTGTTGTATTTCCAGGATTCAGAGTCTGGACACAACACAAGCCTTTATTACACATTCATCCAGTGCTTCCCGTCTCTGAGCTCGCAGGCTGCCTTGCGTGTGAAATGATGACATACTACCGCTCCAAAAGTCAGAGGTGTGAGTGTGAATGTGTTACAGTCACCTTGCCCCGCGACTCAACGCTCGCTGTTGTTTAATCATGCTGGGGGGGTTTTTTTGGAAGTTTTTTTCCTTCCTCTTTAAGGGGAGGGGGGTGGGTGGGTCGCCTGAGCCGAGCCCCGGCACGAACCTCTCTCTTGTAGCAGACGTCTGTTCCAGCATAGCAATCAAGTCAGCCTGGGTCAAGACCACAATCAGCGGTGAACACCGGGGGTCTATTTGACAGCAGGAGCACGGCACTCACACACTCACACACACACGCCTACTGTACTTAATTAAGGTGACCCGCATGACCTTCAAATAGAAAAGAATAAGGGCCCAGAGACAGAGTAAGATGAGGTGAAGACCTTCATTTCAGAAATCATCTGCACTGTTGCAGCACCTGTGGCCCACCGTCACACTCTGTTCAAAGTGACAGCGCAGCATCTCCCTCACACTCTTCTGATAAAGCCCCCCATACAATCTAAAATAGGAAGACATTCATTTAAAAGTCTCAAGCCACAACGTGAACGTTTTCAGTCAGTTGGTGTGTGTAACTATCCAGCAAGTTGTTCTAAAATAAAGAACAGAGGTGCCCATCGCTGCTCATTAAATTTATAGCAAAGTTTGAATTGGAAGTGACACCGAAAACCTGTTTGCTCTACAGTGAGCACTGATTAAACAATCTGCTCGGCTCCCTGTGACTGAGATCTGTCTTTCCCGTGTAATACGCCATGAAGTTTAACTTCCCAGTGTGAAATACCAAAAAGCAGCTGACATGTTGTCGCTAAGTGCCTCCTTCTTCCTTCCAGCCAAATGGCTGAGTTTGTGGGCATGCCGCTGACCCGCGCCACCGTCTGTAAATGCTGATGTAAATATAGAAGATTTGTCTCATTGTCCAACTTTTAATGTCAGATGTGGAGCAATATTCAATATTAGTATCAGAGCAACTAGAAAAAGTGTAATTTACTGTACATACCACAGCTCACACTACTGCTCTCTATCAACTCAACTCAACTTTATTTGTAGAGCCCTTTCACACAACCACAGTTGGTACAAAGTGCTGCACACAGCATCCAAATATTTGAGACAATTTAAAACAAACGAACAATTTAAAAGAATAAAACAACTAGAAATGAATAAATTTAAAACAAGTAAAACCAACAGATAAAACAAACCTCAGGACACTAAAACAGCGAGTCTCAAGTTGTATTAAAAGCCAAAGAATAAAAATAGGTTTTAAGAGTAGTTTTAAAAATGGTCAAATGTGGCTTTACAGTAAAAGTTATAATAAGAAACAATTTGTCAAATATCGAAAAATTTGTTTTATTGTGTATTTAACAGCACATAGCTTTCTTACTCTTCAACTGATTCGTCTGTCCTCGAAAGAAAACACCAAACAACTGGGTGGCAGCAAAAGCCTGATTTTGCTGCAGCTCGCATGCTTCCAGCACTCTAAATAAATTACCTTAAGTGGACAACACAAACATTAGTATTCAGCGATTAGTTTATGGGGAGTCCAATCTCTTGTTTTGCAAGCTGCACAGTGCACACACAGACACCGCATTGGGCTGCTGCATGGATAATTCAGAGAGGGACGCCGTCTTAGTCTGTCACCATCTGTGCGAGCGAAAACAAAGAGTCAGGAAGAAAATATGTTTTTGTACCCGCAGTGATATGTATCACAGTCCAGAGAAGGTTTATGAAAACTTAATAGCGGGCCCGCAGAGGCTCCCACAAAGAGAACGGAACAGCGAGATAAAGGAGCTGTGACCGTCCACTCTGTTCCCGCTGGCCTCTCTCCTCCATCAACCTGGCACTGCCAAGGAAATACAGTTCATTATCATTGATCACACGGGACTCCGAGTTCACGCAGGCAACTCTAAAGAAGTTACACGCGCACTCGCAACGGAATGCCCACCAAACAAGTTGCCCAGAGCAGATGTCTGCAACATCTGTAATTGATGAAATCGACACAGTGGAGCCGAGCGCGGCGTTCATATTCCTCCAGTTACCAGGTTTTGATAAATCGCCTCTCCTGAGAACTGGCAAGGCACACGGTTACACAGTGGCAGAGACGCCCGGGTCCGCAGCCCCCTCGTAGCATGTAGTGCTTTATTGTGATGCAATAAACTGCAGCTGCTGTAATTATGCCTAATTACAGTTGTTTAATGCAATGATATCAAAGCTGCAGGCCGAGACCTTGCGCGCTGGCGTGCGCGTGAATGTCGGTCGGAGCGCCGTCGCGTTGACAGACATCCAGCAACTCCGCGCTCATGAATATTCATCCCAGGATCCGAATGTTAGTCCTCCAATAAAGCAGGCGAGGGAGCAGTGGAAACTGGGAAAAAGACATCCTCAATCCTTTGTAATATGTAGGAGATGATGTGACGCCTGCCAAGGGATAATGTCGCGCCTTCAGAGATAACACTCTTCAGGATGTGGCGCGCTGCGTTCCCACTAAAAACTTTCTTGGAAGCACTTTGGTTGAACTCGCGTCTTCTTCCCTTCACTACAAAGTTGGTATATTCTCCAGCTATGTCATCAAAAGCATAGAGAGGAAAAGTGGGCAGCGTGATGCAAGATCTCTGAGACACACACACATATATTCACATATTGCCTGTGGGTAGTCTGGCTGATAGTTTTGAAGGGTGAAGATGAGGTAAAAAACCTGCAGAGTTCCCTTTGCATCAGTGCTGTAGGCCACTCCAGTGACATTACCTCGTCCCACATACGCGCGAATCAAACTTGTTCCACTGACAACACTGATAGCTTTTTTTGTTCCGCTCGCCAATGATCAAATGAAACACCTTCCAGCTCTTTCCTTTTGTCCCCCCCCCCCCGCCGTCAAAGCCGCACACCGTCTCCTCGTACAAAGGCGACAATCTTTACCAAGCGCCGGACCCACTAACCTATAACTCACAGTTCACAGGGGCGCAGCTGTGACTGGGTGGGCGTGTCTGAGTGTGGTTGACGGCTGTGTGAAATAGTGCCTGCGAGTCTGAGGGGTTGCGTCCGCCGGAGCCGCAGGCACAATTACAGCCCGGCGTTTTTGAGGGTCAGCGTTGTGCACTGAGCTCATTAGCCTTGTGCAGCGTGATTGCACGTCTGCTGATCTGGCCTCTCGAGAAAAAAAAAACACAAACTACAATGACCACAGAAGAGGCTTCCTCTCCTCCATCCATCAGCCGGCCATCGCCAAGCCACAGCCACCAGCGGCTTTATTAAGGTCAGCCTCCTCATCACGACCCGCTCGCTGACACGCACACAGCGTGTCTGGACCTGGTCGAGTGTCCAGCCAATGAAAAGGCTTCCACAGCAGGTCAGCGTTAGGTCACCTCCTCAAACGACCAACCAATTGAGACAAAAAACCCAAAAAAAAAAAAAAAAAAAAAAAAGCTTGCCTGTGTCTGGGAGAACAAACAAATCATTACACAGACGGGGCTTCCTGCCAACGCTCGCTATTCTCTGGGGCTGATCGGGGTTCTGACAACCATCCAGCCTCACTGTCTGGGATAGTTAGGCGGCGAAGGGAAGAGGGAACGGAGGCGTTTCGATCAATACAGGCTCATTATCTGTTGCCTTCTGTCCCAGAGAGATGACTCCCCTTCGCTCGGCCTGTTGATGAGGAGAGCGCACCACAATTCAATTAGGGGGCCGGCCGAGATGCCAAAAGAGGTTTGATCAAAGCACTCTGCCCGGCTAATTAGCGCATGCGGCGGTTCACAGGGGCTATTTTTACATCTGAGGAGCAGAGTGTGTTGTTTTGTTAATGGTAGTTTTACCCTGTAATGGACTGGGAATAACCTGGCTCATTGTCAATGCATAGGTTTCAGCCAGGGGAGAGGAGGGGGGGTCCCTCATGCGACTCTTCACACACATGTATATTAATGCGAACAGACCCACGAACACACTCGCAACCCGGCGACCTTTGGAAAGGTCGCGCCAGGTTTAATGCAACCCCTCTTTGCAGGTTAAACTCATCAGCATGGAGGTGTGCATGTTCGCAAGTGTGTGTGTGTGTGTGTGTGTGTGTGTGTGTGTGTGTGTGTGTGTGTGTGTGTGTGTGTGTGTGTGTGTGT
>JASSRZ010000053.1:9684850-9695449 GCA_032164315.1 Malacoctenus gilli | reverse complement strand
GTGTGTGTGTGTGTGTGTGTGTGTGTGTGTGTGTGTGTGTGTGTGTGTGTGTGTGTGTGTGTGTGTGTGCATGCACACGCGCGCCTCAGTGTCCGGAGCACTTCTTTCATGTCAAGTGTGGCCCTGCGGGCTGCTGTTCTCCTCCCAGACGCTAATGTGAAGTGACAGGACAGCCAGTGGTGTGCTGCTCTAAGGGGACCGGCATTGTGGAGGAGACCCAAGAGTCTGGCTCACAGTGGACAACAATAGAAAAAAAGACCTCAAAAGGACAAGGCTCCTCTGCCTTTCAAAGTGTCCCGGGCTGTCGCCTCCCTCCTCTTTTCTTTCTCCTTCTCCCCCGACACAGATTTTGGCGCTCAGTTTCTCTCCTGGAGATGTTGCACGCAGACACCCGACAGAAGTCTGTTTTTTCGCCATGATCAAACAGCCAACTTGTAACTTCTGGCAAAGTGAAGCAGGAAGTTTCGTGCTAAAACAGTCGTTTACTGACGTGAGCCGCTTGTATGTTAGATCAAAATCACAATTTTCCACCACTGCAACCCAACCTCATCCTGTGTCACGACAAAGTGAGCTCTATCGGACGTTTAACCAAACAGCCTGCCCCACATAGCTGCGAATTACATTCACCAGTGGCGGTCCGACATGCATACGAACACTTTCTTTATTTAGGCCTGATCTCATAAAAGTTTAACATTATACACGTACCCTGAGAGGCACAGTCTCACATGTTTTCTTCCTCTCTCGCCACTATTTCACAGTGAAGAAAGTTCCAGCCTCAAATGTAGAATAAATACAGAGGCTATTATGAGGAGCAAGTCAATAATTTATGATGGGATTGTGCTTTGGTGGAGAAATACTGGTCCCCAGCATCATTTTTTGAAGAATTGGTGTCATTCTATCAGCGGCCGTTTGGAGGCACTCTCTCTGAGGTTGGCTTTAATTGAACGGGTGCTGTCAAGCTGCATAAAAGGTCGAAAATACAGGAAGTGGTGAACATGGTCTTCATAATAAAATGATGGGCTGAATACACTGAACAGAAAATATGTTTTAAAGGTTTTATATTTACTCTCAAAAATCCCCAAATGAAGCAGCATAGGAGAAATGTTAGTTAGTCAAGCAACTAAGCCAACTGAACTGAGTGAACAACTTCAGAGGCCATGAGAGATTTCACCCTTCGAGAATGACCGAACAAGCGAATGAATGCCTTTATTGATGGAAGTCACTCTTGGGTGTGAGATACATGCAAAAGAAAGTAATAGTTTCACAGTTTCCATCTTTTCATGTAGCCTGTTTGCTGCTTTTTATCACTGCAGATGACTCAAGGAGTGAGTTTCTGTCATTGCACATGATGTTGCTACCTTTTGGGTACTTTTCATGTGAGGACAAAAATAGGACAACAGTAAAAAAAAAAAAAAAAGAAAAGAAAAGAGTAATTTTGGAAGAATGAATATCCAGAAACAGTTTAAAACAAATCTGTAGTTTCAGAAGAGTTTTTAATTTCAGTAAATGAGGAACGATCATTAAAAACAATTACCAATTGAAAAAGTTTGAGTAATTTCTTTCGAAGACTTTTAAAATGCAAATGTTTGTGTTTGTGTGTGTGTGTGTGTGTGGGGGGGGGGGGGGTGACTGATTTTCCATCAAAAAGGGGCACAAATGGTTCTTTTGGCAAGAAGGACTAAGTATTATCTTATAGGCTTAAAAGTTTGCATGAGGGCAAAACAAGCAAATTAAAATAGACATTTTTTCCCCAGTTTATTAAATTTTAAATGTGTTTCTGTACATGTGAAAAGACAAACAAAGATATGTAGCACACTGGCATCACATCGTTATCTAGTACATTGTCCTTTTTAAACTCAGTCGTTTTCTGTACATCCATTAAATGAAGATGAGTCTTATTAGATGACTATCTATTCCAATTATGCACAATTTCTTATTTATGTCATGAAAATATTCAGTTTTCTAGCTGTACGATTATCTATCTATCTATCTATCTATCTATCTATCTATCTATCTATCTATCTATCTATCTATCTATCTATCTATCACCAAACGTTGGGAAGTATTGCGTTTTATTTTGAAAGCCTTTGGCGGAAGTTACACCTGTGGTTCTCCTGCAATTGACGACGAATTCAGTCACATGGTTCTGCTTAACCGAGAGCTGATGGAGCCAGATGAAGGAGGCAGGAGGCGAGCCCCTCCGGTTACGCGTCAGCATCCCCTCAAATAGGACCCCGCTCCTGTCACTTCTGCCCCGCACGCCGCGAGACGGACGACAGCGGCCCCTCAAACAGCAACTCAGTACCAGTTTGATCGGGCATGCAGCCCGTTTTTTTTTCTTCTTCTTCTTCTCCCTTTCCTTCTGTGATGCCAAATCAGAGGAGCGAGGGGCGGCAGTGAGGAAGCTGGAGCGAGAGAGAGAATGATCGTGTGGATCCAGGCGCGCTGTCCCAGGAGAACTCATCCGAAGAGCTGGCCGTGAGAGACCGGGATGCTCCTCTAACACACCGGGGGCGAGTGAGTACACCGCATCCCATCCTCTGCCTCTGCCTCTCCCCCTCTCTCTCTCCCCCTCTCTCTCTCTCTCTCTCTCTCGCCCTCCCTCTCATTTTGCCTACTGCACAATTCCCCAAACGCTTCACCTCCCTCCTCGCCTCTCCGAGTCGCACCTCACTCCTCGATCCCACCTGTCTGATCAATCATTCATGGATCCCCCTCCTTACCGGAGCGCGCGTGGACGCGGTGGGTGGAAAGTTGGCCCGCCGATTCGGGAGACGGTCGCACCTGGAGCCCCGCACGCACACCTGCAACTTAACGCCTGGCCGCGTCGTGGCTGCGCCGGCATGCGGCGCGCAAGGCAGCGGGTGATCTGGGGGAGGTCGATCGTGTCCCCTTTTAAAGTTTTGATTAGAGCGAACATGTGTTGCACTCCGCGACCAGGGTGTCAGCGTGAGGCTAATTAATAGCGCCTTTTGTACGGGGGCTCTCCTATCACAGGCGCTCATCGTTAATCCACTGGTGGCCCGGAGGGCGTGGGTTGCTCTCCGTGATAAAGAGGACGGCACCAGCCCCACTCACACACGGGGGCTGATTAATTATGGACTCGGATTTGACAAAGTGACTCTCCTATTGGACACACAAAAAAAAAAAGAGGAGCTGCAGATCCGTCAAGCAGACATGTCCTCCAACATTAATTTTTCAGCATTCATTCATGACATTGAGGAGGATTTTGCAGCATAATGCGCTACAACTCTCCTCTTTCAGGACGCACTTGGACCAAGTTCAGTCCGCCTGCTTGGGGACGACATTGACTGCTGAGTGATGTCGGATTCAGGCTTAATCACAGCTGCGACTGCGTCTGATGATGATGGGTGGGGGGGGGGGGGTCTGTAATGACGTCCTTACCTGTGAGAAGCTCCAGAGTGAGGTGGTGGCTGTTGCTGCCTGCTGAACGTGTGGGTGGGAGTCGAACTTCTCCAGCAGGCTCAGTGCATGTCGATGAATGAAGCCCACTTACTATGCAGTGAGGGTTCCCAGCTCCAGCGTGCGTGTGTGCGCGCCTATGTGCGTGTGTATTTCACCTCATTACACTCATTGTGTTGACTTAAGCAGGAGGGTCACCCCTGAGGCCCCGCTCTCCTGCCTCATTGAGGAGTGATGCCCTGAATTACACCACACTGGTGCTGATTACAGAGGAGGAGGACGAGGGGTAGGGGGGTGGGGGGGGGTGGCGTCCCGGCCTCAGTTCACGACTGTTATTTCCAACTCTAGACCCGTGCGACGTATGTTTCAGTGCCCCCCACACACACAGTCAACAGGAAGAAGCCGCTGCACCCCACTCACCACAAGTGCGTTTTGTTAAAGAGGCGCTTAACTCTAGGGCCTCGCGCACTCCGAAGCCCGAGCCGAGCTCTGGCGCCGGTTCGAATCTCGGGCAATTATGTCTGCAGCCCGCCCACGCGGGCTTCATGCAGGAGCTCCCTCTATTCTTGGTTGTTCTACATACTGATAGGAAGAAGAAGAAAAAGGTGTCTTCCCTGCAGCCCGTGTGCTGCATTTCTCCCGAGGCATTCTCAATATTCTCCCCGTGTATGTATTAAACATCAAGCGTGTCGAGGCGCCGGCGCGGGGCCGTGCACTTTCAGGCAGAGTCAGCCTTCTGGTGAGGGTGACGGAACAGTCAGATGGCCCCCACAGGGCAGGGAACAATTCCTGCTGCTGATGCACCCAAGGCGACAGGACTGGAGCGCTCCTTCCTCCTCGCGCCCCTCCATCTCACCGCACCTTCTCACCTTCCTCCCGTGGCAACGAGGAACACGCTCGCTCCGCGCTCCACACCTGCACCGCTCTTCCTGTCTTGCCTTTCTCTCGTCTCCATGCGCGCATGCATCCATGCATTGCCAGTGTGCGCTTACGAACCGGACACGCCCTCTTTCATAAACACACGTGCAGACATGTGCCTGAGGTGTGATATTTATGAGTGGCTGTTTAGCTTACACGTCAAGAGTCGTTCACGAGCAACACTTCTCGTCCTCGCTCTCCTCATCAAATCCACCAGTCTGTGCAACCTACATCTTCACACGAGGGCGTTGACTTTATTTTGGAAGAATTGTAATATCTATCTACAGAAGCATGCAACTCTCCATTGACATATTTTGTATTCCTCATCTTGACATGATGGGGGATTTTTCGGTTTTAAAGAGTGTTTATCAAATTGCAACTTTAACTTTAAGGTCAGTGAATTATTAAAATCTGCTGAATGCTTAAACACTGCCTGGGAGGGTAAATCTCCAGCTTCAGACTGTCGCAAACGATCAGTTTGGACCACATTCACGCACACTTGAAAATCCGTTTGATCCCGACGACTGTATCGCTCCGTGTGGACTTTTTGCTGTCCACATGGCAAAGCGGTGAGGTGGGTGCCGATTGGCAAACAACGGCGCCACTGCAAGCTTGTGGATGCAGGGTTTTTGGACTTTAGGGTCGTTAAAGTGTTCCTCAAAAGTTGGAAATCTGGCGTGTGGAGTCTTAAAAGAGCATCAGTCAGAAGATTTACTGAATTGATGAAAAAATTACCCGGTATATAAAAATTTGAAACAAATCAACCCTCTCCCAAGTCGCGACTGTCTTTACTTATATTGAACTCTAACAATATTTGGAACCTACATAATAAAACAAACTGAAGGTAAAATATTCGAGGCAACCAAAATAAATCTGTCATATGAACTGATTTCTTACGTCACAGCCTCACCAAGTGTTGATGCATTGGTGGCTTATTTATGTGAGTGAGTAATCATGCAGTAAATTTACAGTGAAATTATACTGCAGGAGTGTATTGATCGCAGTATCCATCATCTGACCGAGAGCTGTAGTCTCAGTACAAGCTGACCTGCAGTGTGTTGGCTGAGTTGCGAAACTCTGTTCAATGGGGATTATTTTATTGCACTTTGCTGGTTGTTTCGCCACCCCGCAAACATGAAGAGTCGAAGGAATCTGTGACTAATGATCCCCCTTTTGTTGTAATGCAACGCGGTGAATTTGGAGTTGTCCTCAAAAGCTCTGTGGTGAAACTTAAGTCCTCCTTGAGGCATAAACTTTGCAAAAAAGTGTCACTAAGCGCATCCATGCTTGTTTTCAGAATAGCTGTGAGCCAATCAGGAATGGCTCCCTCCTTTTAATACACAACATCCTCGTCTCTCAAACGAAACACTCCCAGAAAATCATGCACAAGAAAACGCAGGGTGACAAACTTATATTATCCTCATAAACAAAAACTTATTCTCTTCTCTCACGCTGCGCCCGTGTACAAACTCTTCAGCCTTTACGAGACGTATTTCCAGTCTCCTTCACGCGGCATCGCGCCGTCTTCTCAGAAACGTAAGTCTTTGCAGCATAAACTACCGCGCTCCCTCCTAACATTATACCGTGACTGTGTGACGGTGAGTCAGTGCGCAAGGATTACAGTGTTTAGGGGGGAGAACGGAGAGCACAGCAGCACGCCGTTATTGAGGATTTTGAAAATGTCAGTCATTTCCTCCGTGTCCTTTGGTGGTTGTTTGTTAAAGGTGCACAAGTGTGATGTGGGCGTTATAGATCATGGTGTAAATGGTCCGCGAGTCCACAAAGTGTGTCTGTACATGTATATACATATGTATATGTATATACATGTGCATGCACGTGCACACACACACACAAACACACACACATGCACGCACAAACACACACACACACAGCTGCGTGCATAATAGTTCAGGGATCGAGGGGGCTGCAGAATTGGCCAGTCAGCCAGACAGATGTGCCTCAGCCTGGACTTGGAGTGCGGGGCTTCAAACTGGCCTGCCACCCAGCATTAGTGCCACGGATCTGTGACCAAAGGGCTCAGGGCACCAAAACCCACTGTCTGCACAACAAGCTCTCAATTATTCACTCTGCTGTACGGAGGCAATAGGAGGCATTCCAGAGGACGGCGGACAAGGAAGGAAGGAAGGAAGGAAGGAAGGAGTCAAGCAATGTGGTTAAGAAAAAGATGGAAGTGAAGTAAGGAAAACGAAGAGGACAGAAAGCGAAAAGAGGAAGGAAAGAGGGAATAAAAGAAGGGAGAGGAAGGACACAACCTCCATTGGTCTACAAGCAACTGCAATCTGGAAGTCAGCTCCTCCTTTCCTTTCGTGTCATCTTATGATAAAATCAGCGAGTATGAATACTCATGAAACCACATTCAAACAAAATGAGATCACCATGGCAACCACAGATCAATACAGTGATGGTACAGCAACGCGTTCAACTTCTCTGCACTTGCTGTCGATACAGGAAAAGAAGGAGGCCTTCATCTCCTGCTCCGTGCGTTGCGTCAGAGAGAGCTACTGCCCCACATGTCCTGATTTCACGTTTCACACTCTTTGACAAACAATCATCGGAAAATCTCCCTCACTCGTTGTCGAGGGGCCTGAGCGGTTGAAGTTGGTTGTCTGACTGTGAACCCATCTCATTGCAGACCGAGCATGGCGGTGGCTCGCCGTCAGTGCGGGCGCTCTGTAATTCAACGATATTGATTCATGTCTCAGCAGCATTACAGTGAAATGCCCCCGAACACCACTGTATACGAGAGCAAACACAATAAATAAAGAAAAAGGCAGTGATTTACATAGATATGCCGTTAGCGCTCCATTATTCCTGCGTGCGATACGCTCATATTTCAAGAACAGGAAACAATATGTTGCTTCTGAACAGTGTTGCTCCATTTGAATATGCAGATAATGGTCTCACTCCATATTTCACTCCCTAATAGGAACATCCAACTTTCTATCTGTTGGTGGTGGAAAGTTTGAACGCCTCCAAAGGCGTGAGTGAGCAGCTGTAAATGAAAGATTCTCTCGAAGAATATTTACACATTAAAGAAGAAAACTGGTTGATTTTCAATTTAGTAACCCTTTGAAAATGGTTTAGAGTGGGGTGGGATTTGAAAGGAGCACAAAGAGTGAAATTTATATTTACCCCCGACAAAACAGCATTTTTAGGACTTTATCTGATCTCCTGTAAATGAGTGTCGTGGTTCCTATGAGTAAGCAAGCAGAGGTGGGAAAGCATGTAGCAGAGACGGGGGTCTGCCTCCTTGTCAAACTGCAACCTGCGTCGCACCCACGTGTGGCTTTATTTTTCGCCTTTCGGGTTCAAGTTCATCACTTCTTATGAGTGGAGGTGCCACCAACTTTTCCTACTTTTCAGCCTTTCATGACAGCTTTGTTTGAACCTGTGGTCACAATGAAGGTAGGATTGTTTGCGTTTATGAGGAGAGGATTTGGGAAATTTGTTGAATATAAAAGGAATACAAGTCGCGATCGAGCAACATATCTAAGTGAAAGCAGAGTGATATGAGTGCAAGCTTCTCTCGTCTCTGCCCCTTTCTGAGGCTAAAGATCCATAGCAGAAGTGATGAACTTACCTAAAATACTACTGAAGATCGGATTGTAGTATTGTTAAGTGATCTTTTTTTCTTCTTCACTGTGCTTCTTCAACAATCACACCATTTTCACAGGTCAAAGCGGCTTCACTTCAGCTCAAACTTTTCCCTCACTCTGGATAGAGTTCACCTCGCTCTCAGATTTGCTTTGGTAACCGACTTTCTCCGGTCTGGGTTCAAGGTGACATCGAAGGAGCCTGATAGCGACAGGGAGGCGGTCTTCGCTAATAAAAGGAGACAAAAGTTTATATTTTTAAAGTTGGAGCTTGTCGCTTGCTGTGGGTGGAGAAGTGTTTATACCGACAACAGTTTAATCTGCGCAAACACAGCGACTCTTCTGGGTCTCATTAGGGGAGACGGGACGCTTCCCTCCGTCACTCTTCGGCTTTGTGTTTTTCCGCCGTTAGATCGGCGCACTACGGCATAAAAATACTTCCGCTCCCGCTTTAAGAAAAAGGAACGTTACGTAACCGCTTTTAATGCAACGGTTTGGGCTGACGCGTCGAGCCAGAGACTCCGTGACTGCAGGTGTGTTTATCCAGTTGTTATTTCACAACTCCACCTGGCAAACCGAATAACAACGTCGATCAAAATACCCAGGCGAGCAACAGCCCAGAGCTGCCGGTTGTAGCTCCTCTCGCTGCAAGTGAAACTCCTGCTCTCAACGAGCAGACAGTAACGGAGTCGGTAATTATTGCATCAGCAAGTAGAAGATAATTTAATGATGCCATCGTGAGCTGGAGCTGAATTGTGGCCTGAAAACTGAGCAAAAGAAGCAAGGGACTATCAACTCATAGACACGCAACTGTGACAATAGGCGGCAGTATACAAAATGTGTTTGGCCATTGTGAGTCTCGTAATGCAGTTAGATCTTCCTGTCACATGATGGTGAATCGATTAGTGGGGCTGGTCATATGTTCGGTCTGTGCGGGTTACAAAAGCGTGACAGTCTGTAAGATTGAGCGCTTTGTGCATGGGCGTGTTTCAACACCTTTGCGAACCATCTGTGTTTGTGTGTGTATATTTGTAAGTGTTTGCTGTTTCATAGCGAGCAATGCCATAAGTGTGTTTTCCTGTAGGGGGACTCAGGCGGAGGGGGTGGGGGGGAGGGGGCGGAGCAGTGTGCGACCGGTGGGCGAGTTCACCTTTGCAACAGTAGCCATTTATCGATTTCCTCTGACTGTCACACAGGTGTTGGCGATGGAAGATCAGCCTCTGCACTCCGAGAACACGATGACAGCGGGGCCTTCATGCTGGCTGCTCTGTTTATTTATTCATTAACAGGCGGTTTGCTCCAAAGCTCTGCCTCAGAGGACTGTTTTCACCTGTTTCACCTCCTGAGGTTTGAGACAGCGGCACATTTGGTATTAGATCTGTCGAGCGTGTGCAGGATCACACAGCGCAGGCACGCGCGCGCACAGACACGCGCGCGCGGGTCGTTCGCGCACGGTAGCCTCCACCTCACCCCCTCCTCTGTGCTCGTCATGAATGAGTGAAACTGTAGGGACAGTGGAAGCCGGAGGAAGGATGAAGGGTGGAGCCGAGGGCCCCGGGGGACCACGGCAAGACGGATCCTCTATTGATTGGTTTAGTAAGAGAATCCTCAGGCTTTTAGTGGTGCTGCTTAATAAGAGTGGCTTGTGGAAAGAGAGATCACATCATCTGAACTCCACTCCAGAGGCTGCCGTCGGCTTGGAAGAACGGCAAAAAAAAAAAAAAAAAAAAAAAACATAAACAAGAGGGAGCTAATCCATTTAAAATATGGTTTTGGGCTCTCAACAACTTTCAAGATTCAGAAATATCTCTTTACACACTACTTAGTGTCAAACATGTTGGCTTGACACTTTGTCTGTGAGGTCGAACCCTCTGCACAGGTTCCCAGATGGAATTAATAGTAAGAATGACTCAGTGCACAGTGAATGGGCACCAAAACAAGCACGGTGAGCCCAATCAAACGCTTCTAAACCAGGTTATGTGTCTGCCCTTTCACATTGTACACGGCAGGATCAGGCGAAGTAAACACATCTGTCTGTGGGTTTGTGTGCAAGTGTGTGTGTGTGTATGTTTTTTGCACCAACATCGTCATTTTGGCAGCACACACTCGTATCCGTCTATCTCGAAGTCAAGAGCCAGGCTTCAGAGAAACACTGAGCTATTTCGGGAGGCAGCAGATTGTGTTCAGCGCGGAAGTGAAGTGACACAACTGGGGTTGAGATTTCTTGGCGACTGAAAACCTTGAAAATATCTTTATTTAGTGCTCTGCTCCCCCGGCGCCTCGCAGGTTGCACCTAGCTACCATCAGATAATGGGGAGCTGCAGAAGCAAGCAGCACTTCAAAGCCTGGAGACGAACAGCCACATTATTGTCGATGGCTCTTTTCCGTTCTGCAGTGAAATGACATTTTTCATCAGGACTCTTGTCCTCCATAATTTGGTGTCGACATTACTGGTGCAACTGTATATTTTTATCAGCGTTTTGACATTTTAATGCATGAATGATGAAATTTGGGCACATTTAATACAACTTTGAAGAATGTAGAACGTGTGTGTGTGTGTGTGCGTATGTGTGTGCGTGTGCGTGTGCGTGTGTGTGTGTGTGTGTGTGTGTGTGTGTGTGTGTGTGTGTGTGTGTGTGTGTGT
>JASSRZ010000053.1:9642970-9660103 GCA_032164315.1 Malacoctenus gilli | reverse complement strand
TGTGTGTGTGTGTGTGTGTGTGTGTGTGTGTGTGTGTGTGTGTGTGTGTGTGTGTGTGTGTGCGTGCGTGTGTGCGCATGTGTGTGTGTGTGTGTGTGTGTGTGTGTGTGTGTGTCCGTCCTCCTGTTGAATCTATCAGCGAGTCTATCAAGAAAGGGCTCACAGGTAGCCAGCAGACAGTGTGCGGATAAATATCCTTCACATACTGAAGCCATTTACTCTGCGCTGGCTTCTATTACTCACTCTCACTGCACAGGGGGAATATATAAAAGTTTAATCATCCTTGGTCACATGTGCACACAACATTACAAGCTTTTTAATTGGTTACTAATTGGTTTCAATCACCAGCGGTGATGAAAAATTTTGCAAGACAATTCACATGCTCGTTT
Source organism: Malacoctenus gilli (assembly GCA_032164315.1). Lineage (NCBI taxonomy): Eukaryota > Metazoa > Chordata > Actinopteri > Blenniiformes > Labrisomidae > Malacoctenus > Malacoctenus gilli. The sequence continues at coordinate 9,659,714 of JASSRZ010000053.1, read as the reverse complement.
ATTGTTTTTATGCCAACTTCTGCAATTAACATCCACTTGATTTTAGTTATGGGAGAAGTTCAAATACTCGTTATACCTGAAGTATTCTTCAGGTATCCTCAACTCATTACTTCTAATTACTCAGCTTTATCCCAAATACATGTAGTATCAGTGCTTAGATCTTTCCAACAAAGGGGCTGTTTGTGAGCTTTGTCTTCCTTTTTATTGCATATTTCTTTAGTCATTCTAAGACACTGTAATGGAATTGTATAGTAAGAAAAACTGGCCTTTTACTTTAGTTTTCGATTCCATTTTGGATAAATTATCCCTTTTTTGGAATTCTGTCTGCTCTCTAGCATCAGCACCGCTCATTTGTAATCCAACTATTACATATATAGAGATTTGAATTTGCAATTTGCATAAAACCTCTTGGAGCTGTTGGTCACAGAGACAGCATATAACTGTCTGAGCCACCACTTTGTTTGTAGTTCCTCTGCACCGGTTATTTAATAGCTTGCTGTTGGTATTGTTGCACATTAATCGCACAGTGCAGGCGTGTCATCCCACCATGAAATCCTCACCTTTGACCCTCAAAACAGCACTCACACTCACACACATGCACACAATTTGCCTGAACTCCACAGTATGATGACTGTTCACTTAATAAATGCACAGCATGTCTTATTTTTTGACTGCAAAGAGTCTCACAGTCAAAACAGGAGTATAAGAAATGTTGAGTCACGAGGGACATTCAAAGGTGTTTTTCCTCGTGATTAGACTCTCACCACCAGGATTCAGGATTGCAACACACAGAAACTAGTTTCAGGGCATGTTTTGACATGCCTTTGGTGAATTGTTTTTATCTGGTGGCGCCTGAGAAGCAGGCATGTGACGAGAAGGTCAGTGGGTCATCAGCACCACCATGGACCCATGAGCAAGGTTAAGGTTAACTACAAACAGAATTGGTCAGAGAACTAAGTCAACTTAACCTAACCGAATTACGCTTAACTTAGCCTCACTTCACTTACCTTCACTTCATGTCACTTACCGTCACTTCACTTCACTCCACTTCAGCATCCGAATCAATGAGTTTATTGATGAATCAATTGATGTTGTCAACCAGGAGGCGGTGTTTATGGGCAATGGAGAGCAGTACATCTGGAAGCCCCCAGAGGAAGATGACATCATCACCTTGCACCCACCTCCCCACCGTGGAGAGAATGGACAGGGGCACCCCTCACCCCCAACCGCAAAGGAGGTATCTTGTGCATGTTTGTGCATATTCGTGTGTGTGTGTGTGTGCATTTGTGTGTATTTGGTGGTAGCCAGGAGAGAGACAACTGAACTGGGCGTCTGCCCGGAAAAACGACAAGCAGAGGGATAGACTGGAAGGTCTCTGATTACTGCTGTGTTTACCAATGGGGGCGCCCGTTTGATTGGACACGCCGTCATAACACTGCTGCCCTGTGACCTGCCTGTCATACAGGGTTTCTGCTTACAGCCAGAGGTTGCGTTACATGCATACTGCACCCCCACCCCCATCCCCTGCCTGAACCCTGACCCCGATCTCCCAGCCCCCACCCAACTCTCTGCATTCAACGTGCAACCACACAGATCACACGCCAGTATCACCTGATGCCAAAGAAGGAATGATCACCAAGCGTTGATGGAGCCGTCAGGCGGAGACGTGGGCCAATTATTAGAAACGCCTCTGAATAAAACGTAGCTCAATCCCAACTGCACATGTGTGGATGGATGGATGGATGGATGGATGTACAGACAGATAGATAGATAGATAGATAGATAGATAGATAGATAGATAGATAGATAGATAGATAGATAGATAGATAGATAGAGATTGCCTGCACCCGCCCTCACCTATCATGTCACATCCTCTGCCACATGCATCTCCACATGTAGAGCAACTCCACCCCCACATCTCCAGCTCCACCCCCGCCCCTCTCCTTGCTCAGTGCTGGATTAAGTACAATATACCGGGCGAGTTACTTGCAGTTTGAGAATGCGTGTCATGCCTGTGGGGGCTGGGGCACTCAAATAAATGCGTGTCCCTGAAATAGACCAGATTCTATAATTAGTCCTAAAGTGAACTTCTTTTTCTTTCCCAGCACCAGGAACTTTGCCTTAATGCAGTTCTGGCAAAACTTCTTACCCTTTTGATTCTTGCGCTCACTTCACAGATAATCGAGTTGGGTGGAATATCCCCGTATGGTTTTGTCTTTATTCGTAGGCATGGATGCAGCGTAGCACAGCAGCAATCCTAACAACTTTTAAGCTGCTTGTAAATTTCTTGTCTAAGCCTGTGTTTAGTCGAGGTGTTTGGACGCTGTGTGTGGAGATTAAGGGGTTAAGTCTCTGCGGCGGAGCTGCCGTTAAACTCCTCCTCTGCAAATCAGACTGCTACACAAAGCAGCTGGCCTTGACGAGGCTCTGCAATTCCCCCATTTATTTTTTCTTCCTTTCAGATTTTCTGTTCTGTTGTTTTCACTTCCAAACCTCCTTCCTTCGTTTTGTGGCTGTGTTTTTCCATGCTGGAGTCTGCTTTTGCCCTAACTTGCCCATATACCCTGTATCCTCTGGTGTTTGTCAGTCGCCGCCGTCAAAAAAGGTGTTGAGTTTCTACTCCCGGCTAAATCTCCTCCCCTCCTCTGGCGCTCTACCCTCCTGCTCCACTCCCTTTGTGGCTGTTAGGAGGCGCTGCCTTCCTCAGCCAATCACAATGCACGAAGCATTTCTCACCAGATGAATATCAACCGCTTGAAGACCGTTTGGAAAACATGTGCCATAGTTTCCATTTATCAAGCTAATCCAAATGCAAAGGACTTCGTTATGCAAGTGTTTAAATAGGCAAAAGGACTAGTGAGTATTTTTGATGTATCAAAGCTTGGCCCGAGAAGATTGTTCCAGCAATGAAGGGCAAACTGTAGTAGAAAAGAGCACAGAGTAATGGGAGGAGAAAAGAAAACATACAATGCACAGGCTTCCTCAACAGCTGCAGCCCAGTTTTGAAATCCCCATCATCTTGTGACTTCCTTCCTCTGCTGCACAGAGCAGCAAAATTTGTTTGCACACATACATGCACTTGCACGTACATTCACACTGCATGTTGTCTGCGCACACTTCGAGCATACGCCGGGGTCTTTGTTTATCCAGAGAGGTTGCAGAAGAGATTTGTGGGGGCAGGGCATGTGCATTGCTTGCGTTCTGCTAAAGTCAAGGCAAAGGAAACACACAAAAAAGATGGTTGTAGACAAAGTCAGGGTGGTTTGAGTTATATCTCCGAAAGCACTAGAGATATATCCTGTAAAAAGCAAGTATAGAAGAACAAATAAAACAAAAAGTAAGGTGAGCAAATGCTTCAAGACAAAGTTTTTGTCAATGGTCTTTTGTGCTCTCAGGTTTCAATTTTTAGGAGTGGAACAAAAACAAAGCTAATCTTTGAGTGAGTGTGTGGGCGTATGGGACCAAGAGAGTTTGCATAGCCAGTGTTTCTCAGGGGCAGTAGAGCAGAGCTGCAGCTCAGGGTGTGAACACGGAAGGTAAACATGACGATGCCCCACAATCCTCTGCTCCTCTTCTCCCCTTGTGGAATTTTGGCACAGAAATGCCAGAGGTCGCGGCGCTGGTTATCAGAATTCCCGACAAGACCTCACACATGCCTCTCGGTAGTGAGCGCGAGCTATCAAATCTTACACGCACGCACACACACACACGCACTGCACGTATGCACGTACGTACTGTATGTGCACAAATGAGCAGACACATGCACCCACCTGCTGTACATGCGGCCACAAAACATGGACATGTTGCTCCATTCAAAGCGAGTGAGATGTGAGTAAACACTGAACATTGAGCTTTTTTTTTTTTTTCCGCCCCAGCAAGCTGGCTGTCTTCCAGATCTTTCACACCATACCTCGCTGTTCTGTTGCCAAAGCAGTTGTGGTGAAATTTTACCAGGTCCTTCCCCTGCAAAGCTAACCCTGCCTCTTTGGCTGATAACACAGTTTACTCTTTCTTATCCTAACCCGCGGAACGAGGTCAGGTTACAGCATAGAGCGAGCTCTGTCAACACGCATGCACAGGCCACCGCGCATGCACACACACAATCCAGGCAGCTGACGATCAGTTGCACACACCGAAATCAGCGTCGTTATTGGCTTGTGTCCACGCTTTGTACATTAATATCTGGCACTCAAGTAAACTGACATATTATTTTGATTACAGGAAGAACACAAAGCGGAAACAGAAGCATGTGATAAAGTAACTGCTCATTTCAGTCTGGCACCGTACAACACGCGGATGCATGTACATTGGTTGTTGGACAATAGCTTGCATGATGAAAGCAGTGAACTGAAATAACTTTGACCATCTGTTTGAGGAGCTGCAACCGCTTTTGACCACAAAACAGTTTTCCTCTGTATTTATTCACTAACACCACATCCGCTCTGTTCCCCCTTGTGTGTTCTTAGATTGCGGACACGTACTCCATCGTATGTAAATCCCAGAAGAAGAAACCACCTATGGAACACAACGGAGCAAAGACCCTCCCTCGCTCCTTTGGTGGGGACAGAGGAAACATGGGCACACGGGGTCGAGGCAGAGGAGTCCAGGCCCAGGCGCGCTCCCAGGAGGAGCCCTGCTATGAGCCGGTCGGAGACAGGTCCTGGTCCTCCAACGTGGCTGAGTCAGACCCTGCCTACGCGAGTATCGACAGCCACCGGAAACGGGAGCAAGCCGGGAACAACAACAGCACAATCGGAGGTAACGCCACTCTGAAGAGGAAGAAGCAGCCGCCACAACAACCACAACAACCACAACAACAACAACAACAACAACAGGTAGCACCAGCTGCACCTCAAGGCTCAGGACCCACCGCCCCTCCTGTTCGAGGCCTGCCCGGTGGGGAAAACTTCTATGAGACCATCAGCGACATGAAACAAGGAGCCAACAGCTCCAGCACTACCACCATTTTCACCTTCAATGATGGGATGGAGATGTATGTCACTGGCCTGTAACTGGTTGACAGGCAGAAAAGGGGACAAGAATCCACTGCTCCAACGTGCAGGAATCTCCCGGTTCACCAGCCAACAGGTTGCTGTACATAGACACGAGGCCCACTAACTTCAAACAACACGAAGATCCATTTTGTGTTGACATCAGGTACAAACAGGGTCTTAATCCAGGTTCAGACTTCCCTCGATTGGTCTGTACTTCAGAACCAGCCTCAGTCTAGTCCAGCCCAAATATGGACCAAATAACATTTTCACAAAAAAAAAAAACGTGGGGAAAAAAAAGAAACAACTGGAATATACATCTTCAATCTACTGTGTTACCTACCATACTCACTGGTGTGTGTTTGTGTGCGTGCGCGTTGGTGAGTGCGTGTGTGGGCACGTGCGCATCATTTTCCATCATATCTTTATTTTTATATGAACACTGTACTCTTTGAAGAATATATCGTGTAACTCACAATCGAAGAACACACTTTATTATGTATGAAAAAAGATGCATGCATTGTGCAAAACACACATGAAAATGGACTGTACGAGCAAAGAACTTGGTTATATAAAGACTAAAAAGGATGGGACACACCTTTACCTATTGACGGTGGTTGCACACAAACACACTCATGTGCGAATGCCTCATCTTGGGGGAAGGGTAACTCAAGGAAACGGGTGTCAGAGATTTGCAATGCTAAACTCTCCCTAAGAAAACATCTGAAACAGGTTTTCGGTCTGCTCTGACCAGTTGCCTTGTCGGCATTATTGTGAGACAAACACAGACCTATAATTTGTAGGTCATCTTACACAGCGAACTATGTGAAGGATGACACTGCACATTGTGATCAGGGCGCCCCAAGCTCATTAGCAGGCACCAAGAACAGCCCATATGGCAACGATACCAAGAGAGTTTGGATCTGTGATAAGGAACCAGTGAGGAAGCCACTTTAAATTTGACAAACATCTGTAGCCAGAGGCATGCTGACACACCCCAACACACCCCCTCACACTTTTAAACGCGCTTGGCGGAGTCATGCAGGGTGAAGTGATCAGGTCAGTGTCATCGAGCAGTTTGCACAAGAATTTCCCCAGAGTGGTACAAGTGACCGATTTCACAGTTTCACCGCGGCACACGAGGGAAGTATGTTTTCCCAAAAAATAGGGAAACGAAACAGTGTCAAAATATTACAGACTTTTTTCCACTGCAGTTGATATATCATGTCTTTCGAGTCCTGTAAACCTCTGATTTTATGGCCATTGTAATTTTGCACTGGACAGCTGCGAGAGTGCTGGGCGTATTTGTGCATTCAAGTGCAGTAAAGGGCATATCTTTGCAGAGTCCTGATTCTCTTACAGGGCTCAGGTCAAAGCCAGAGCTCCCCACAGCTCACTGGACTAAAGTCTGGTGGTTGAAATAGCAACAGAAGGCCTGGACTCCAAGGAAAATAAAGAGCTGGGAATAAAAAATTACTAACGAGTGTCTTTTGGAAGGCTGCCCCCCTCCCTCCCCTCTCTTGTGTCCAGTCTCTGTGCTGAGTTCGCTTTCATTATAAACAACGCCTTCCCGTGTAGCTTTGCGGAACATTACATTAAAAAAAAAAAACAACAGAAGAAGAGAAAACATTTGAGGCCTGACATTTGAGGTTTTATAATCAGGCATAAGGAGTTTGGAGGATACAGTTCACTCCTCACAGGCAGAGAGATGAAGAATGCATCTGAACAATCTCACTGTGAGACAACCATGCAAAGCGAAGACGGGTCCAGAGAGAGTAACATAAATTTGCTCACGCTAAAGTGTCAGAAAGTATGTTTAAAAAAAAAAGAAAAAAGTTAACGCACTCTGTATTTAAATGCACTGTTTATTTTTTCTTACCTACTGATAATACCATTGGTTAAATAGCTCATACCACTGCCATGAAAACAGTATGTTTATGTTGTTGGTGCAATTTTTCCTGCTTGATCAAATAAGTGCATGCTTTAATATATGGAGATGAAAAATATTGTGGTACTTAATTGATCTCTTGTTTGTTAATCTTTTTTGTTGTACTTTTTTTTTCAACCATGTGATGCAAAGAGTTTCCAAGGCAAGAACTTAGAGGAACCAGAGAGAGAGAAAGATGGAAATAGAGAAGAGATTTAAGCAGAGTGTAGTTTGTTTTTTAAACTCCACTGGTGGAGCAAGAAATAGAGATAGAAATGGGGAGGGTGGAAGGGGTGCAGAGGGAGGAATGCTGCATGAGGATCATTGCGAATGGACATGGACCCAAAGGACCCTCCTCCCCCTGATATGTTTGCCTGTGCGCCGCAACATTCAGCCGTGTGCGTTTTTCTAGTTTTGGGTAAGAAAGCACATTTGCTTCCACTTGGTCAGCCCTTGTCTGCACTCCCTCCCCCAGCTTTGTTCATCCTCCAATAACCGACACAGACCTCCCTCGCTTTATTTTTTGCTTCACCTTTCTCCCTGGCTGGGGGTGGGGAGGGGCTTTTGATGTCCGGTTCCGAAGGACTCAGGGAGTGGTATTGGGGGCTGTGGTGGGGGTTTGGGGGAGGGGGGGCAGACGCTGTGGGTCAGGCCAACCCCAGTCTGATATCAACAATGCACCAACGGCTCGACTACTGTCTGATATGAGAAATGGCCAACAGCTGAAATGCTTAACAAGCTCTGTTGAGGCTTCCCTCAAACAATGCGGGCTGGAAATTGCCATCAAGCTCGATCCCTTCTTTCTGGCTGTCACTTTAATGTGTCACATTTTCTTTATCCTGAGAAAAACGCACTGATCCGATATATATATTTTGTCGAACACTGTTACACACTGATCGAGACAGATGTTCATTGCACAAATACAGTATGATGATGTAAATGTGTAAAATACTCTGTTGCTGTTCTGATGTTGTTCCAATGTAACATACAGTATATTTGTTTTGAAAAAAAAGATGGCTATCACAGACACATTGTACTTTGTGGATGCAAAGTGTTTCATGCTTTCCATGCGGATACAGATGCTGTTTGTTAATTGTCTTCAGATATAAATATGGGCCAATACTGCTGTGACAGCTGTAGCCAATGTTGTGTGTCCTTAAAGCACAGGGTTTAGTTTAAAAAAAAGAAAAAAAAGATGACAAATATAATAAAATATAGTGTGATGGTGCAGATATGCAAAAGATTGTAATGTTTTATAATAACCTTCATAAAATATTAAAGTGAGTTTTTACTTTTCTAATAAAGTGGCACATTATAACGTGTTTGTTTTGCTGGCAGTCTTTTTTCTTTGGAAAAAGATATTAAACTGGATAAAACTGGGTGAAGTTCTTAAAACTCTGCAGCAGCTTCACACAAATCATGACAGTTTGCAAAAATGAACCTGGAACATGTATGTAAAAGACAGACAATGTTAACTGTCGATCAATCAAGAGGTTATGAAACAATTGGAAAATAACTCATCAGCTATAAAGAAGCTCTGAAGAAGTTCATGTATTATATGTGTTCACTCCTCACTGTCTATTTTGTTTCATGAATACATGTGAACAAAAACAAGAATCTGCAAGACGTTAACATTGGAGCCTAAATGCAGCATATCTGATGTTCTATTAATAATGAAGGAAGGCCATTCTCTGACACCCTGTCTTTGGGTGCCATGTTTAGAACTGACCGACATATTTAACTGTCTTTAATGTTATTGTGTTCAATGCTCTTGCTCCATTCGTCCGACCAAATGACTTTTTTTCCGCCATAATTAACTGACTCAATCGAAAAATACAGACCGCCATTATTTATAGGGAAGTTTGAATGTATTAATATTATTTTCAATAGTTCACATCTAAAGGATCGTTCGTCCTTTACAATTCACAAACTGCTTATTTACTATTTCATCAGCAAAAACATAAATGCGCAGTTAAACCGTCGAAGCCAGCCGGCTGTGTCTCCTGCCGCCCCCCCTTCGCTTAGCCCCGCTTGCCGGCTCGTCTGCAGACACCGGCCGGTAAACTGCGCGTCACGCCCCGTCCTCTCTTCCACCCACATTACTTGGATTAGGAAAAAAACGTGATTGACAGGGTGAAAGTAGCCAATAGCAGGTCGCCTTGCCGTGGACGCGTGCCAAAGTGTAATGTTTATGTATGCGGGGGACCAATCGGAATGAAGCGGAGGGGGCGTGGCATGGGTTTGGAGGAAAGAGGCAAAACAATCTGTTATCCTCCTGACCGGGCGGCTTTTTGGATATCCTGGGTAGTGGTGGCGGCGGTGGAAAACTTTACATGTAGATTTAGAATAGAAGTCAAAACAGCACCTAACAACGCGAGACAATCCTGATAAATGTATCTAACTCCAGCATTTTGCACTAAAATCTATAGAAAGCTGGTTTTCTTTCTTTAGTCTCCACTCGCCCGGTCTGAATATGGAGTCCAAATATATTTTGGAGAAGTCGTCGGTGGGGACGAGGGTCGGCGGCGTGGCGGACTTCAACTGCCGGGCGGGCCGCTCCGTGCTCCGCGACGCCCGGGTCCCGACGGTGGAAAAGGGCAGCTTCACGCCGGCGTTCACGCACGGCACGGTTCTCTACAAATTTGTAACGGACGGCAGTTCGATGGCGACCGACGTTAAAAGCGAGAGGACCTCTCCTAAAGGGACCCGGGTGTCTCCCGGCGGACGAATATTGCACGACGTGGAAAAAGTAAGTGCCCCGTGTCGTGCGTGCAACGCGTAAGCACGTTCTCCGTTCGCCGGTAGGGTTACCTGTACGCCCCAAGTTACTACGCGGGTAATATCAGGCGTGTAACTGTTACCTGTCATTACGCCGCGCGACTGCGGAGCTTCACAAATTCACTCCGCTTTCACGCGCCGTCATCGTCTTTTTAACGGCCGGGTACTGATGATGCACACCGACACCACAGCTGCTGCGTGTTTGGTTGTTTATTGTTTGCTAACAACTCTTCACCCACTTTTTTCACAACTAAAAGATTGAGTGTTCTCGCCAGATGCTGTCAGCGTCCGTTTGGGAGAAACTGCATCGTATCTTAGCCGCTTTAAATGGCGGCTCATTCGGTGTGCAAAGTTTACCGTGGAGGGGGGCAGGGACTTCAAACTACAAGCCTAACCCCCTCCCCCATTACTTCAGGGTGGAGCTACAACGTGGGCTTCCTGGCTGCACAGCCCGGCAAGGCCCGGCTTCCCTCAGACGCTACTAATGCACACATCTCACATAATCCATTCTTTATTTCACCAGACAAAAGTGCAACCTATCGATTGTTTTAAAACACCATTTTCAAGATTTTTCCTCTAAATGTGTGCGTTTGTGTTCATCTATTCTTGAAATGGGCACTGTGATGTGGCAGTGCAATGCTCTCGGTAATGTTTAAGGAATGCCAAAATGCCATTTGCTTGTAGTATTGGTTTCATTGAACTGCAAATATGTTTTTATTTTTTTTCTTGGCATAAAGTGAGTAAACATGATGGAAATGTGTGATATTTATATAGTTTGATGTCCAATGCTCGAACTGTTATTCCACAAATTCCCCCTGCAATCATTGTTTTAGGTTCAAGTTTGCTAAAATGGTGATCTGGACTACATGATATTCACATCTTTGTCCAAAAAACATATGTGCTTCTTTTGGTTGACATTTTCAATCTTATTTTGTGGAAAAAGGGAAACATTGTAGGTCAAATTGCAACAAGCCAAGACAAGATGTTTCTGCACCAATAAAATATGCATTTATGCTTTTATTGTGACAAAATAGCTTTCGATGAACAAAACAAGCCTGAGGTCAGTGTTTGCTTGCATAACCATGACGATAATGCCTCATCACTGACTGTTTTGTGAATTGAGACAAATTTTGTTTTAGAGCTACCTAACTGACAAATAGGCTGGTTGGCAAAAACAACAGCTTTTCGTGGTCACAAAAATGGTTCTGAATCCGTCATATCAAGATAGCTTATCTTTATAAAGAAAGATGCTTGAAGTGATAACTATCTAACGTGAATGTTTTTTCCCCCATCAATTTTTTAGACTGGTCTCGGGGACCAAAGAGACATTGGTTCCTCTGGGATCCTGAAGAGGTCTAGTCCAACTCACTGCCCTGGCATCAACGGGCAGCTGCCAGGCGGCTTCATGCCTTTGGACATCAGAAACCCAGGGAAACAGGCAGAGCTGGCCAGCAACTTAAGGGCAGCACAAGGGCAGACCATACCACAGACGGAAAGACACCCGCTCTCGTCTCACATCCCTGTCCCTAGAAACAGGTACAGAGCAGCTGCTTGCTTCCTTAATTGTGTGCATCCGATGTATCTTTGTCTTTCCGTTTCTGGAGTTTTGTTTGTCAAGCTGAGGAGACGTTACCCTCACTGACATGATTCAGACTTTGGTATCCAAACACAAACTTTGGGCTGATGTGTAACCAGCTCATGGGATTGTGGGGCACATAGTAAACTATCGGTTTGTTTTTTGTGTGTACTGCTCTCGCCTCAGTGAAGCCTGGTCCCGCATTTAATTTGGCACCAAACTTGTGGTGATAAAAATAATCATTGTTGGCCGTTTTTATACTTGACTTCAAAATTGTGTCTCCCCACAAAGTCTTGAGCAGAAGAGGAATTTGCCATCTGGCTACAACTGTGTGGTGTTTTGGGCCTGCATAGTGCGGGGGTGTGATGGTTAGATGTTACATCCAGCGACATTTCGAAATTTGCCTTAAGAGAGCGAGAGTTTGAGATGAGTGCAGGGATTGCTCAATCATTCGGCAAAGTAAAAGTGAAGAATGATGGTTATCACATGTTTTGCAAAGGGGGTAGTTAGTTTATTTTGGAAGGTTTGTCAGCGGTGCGACACTTTAAAACATCGACTAACCGTTTCTGTTGCCTCAGTTATCTTTGTTGGCCCTCCTACAGCTGCGGCTGGTGGAAGTGTCACAGTGACGTCGTCACTCTGTCTGGCAGGAAGATGAACGTTGGTGTGCATGTGTGCTGTATTTGAGCTTTCACAAGCTGCACACTTTGCTTCAGCAACATAACTCTCTCCTACTGACACATTCACATTGGCGCCAAGGTCGTTTTTTGATAGTTATTGGGTAAACATCCATGCACATACAGACAGTTTCCCACAGGGCCGGCGGAACATGCATCCAGGGACAAGCCCAGTTCACTGATAACTGATTATGTAACAGCAAAGCGGACGGGGAGAGGCTGGAGGTGGTGCCTAGACACTCCTTTTTTCGCCTTACACAGTCATTGGTTACTGTCTGTGTGTAGTCACAGTCTGTCAGACAGTCCTACTCCTCATCAAAATGCCTGTGAGCAGTGCTTAACAATGTAAGAAACTGAACAGCTTCTTGTTTCTTTTACACTGAAGTGTGTTACTTTCTGAGCCCCTGTCGGATGTACTCCCTATAAATGTGACTCAGTTTTCTACATATATAATTCAGAAGCAGTTGAATATCAAAGTGGCTGCTACCACTGTAGGGGCCCGTGGTCTAAAATACCACACATCCTCTTGTTCCTCCTTTCCTCATCACATGACTTTCACGTGCTGCCGGTCATGTATGATGTGAGGGAATGTCTCTTGAGAGCATGCAAGAGTGAACATGCTTTTAAAGCATGAGCGATCCTGTGTCGACCTCATTGTGGGTGTGTGTTGGAGTATGACGCTCTGGACAGACAACAAAACTGTTTTTTTCTCTCCCCACACTTGAAGTGTTACCCACATTTGAAACATCTCCTCCCACAGCTTGTTGACGGCTATCTCAACACGCTGCTACCGCAATAACAAACGCTGAGTTGATCGTACATAGCCGCTAAAAGAGGTTGCATAACATTATATAACCTTGTGGTCATATTAGCGAGGCCTCTTTGTTGCTCCATTGACCTTTCAGATTAACTCCCTGTCTTTACCTCTTTCAGAATGGCTTTTGTTCTCCAGCTGGCGACAAGAAGCTCTCCTACTTTACCATGGTGTTTTTTCCAAGCCAGTGTCCACAGTTTCTGTGGAACATTTGTAAAAGGATATGTTTTAAGGCTGGAAAACGTCACAAAATAGCAAGAAAATATGTATTTAGGGTGCTTCCCACCAGCAGTAATTAGCGTGAGCGAGTTGAGATCTTTTGACGGGCTTCGTGCAGCTTTAGCTGTGCTTACTCCCTCGTGTATACAAATTTGAGCTGGAAGGGCTCCTGTTGTCTAATGAGGAATCCACCATGGATAGGCACTATCAGAGGATTTCACAGTCATGATGTGGGGAAAAACATTAATAACAGCATGAATATTTACCTAGTTTTCTTCACTTCATTACGGCCCCTTGTGTAAGTCAGATATGTGCACATGTGAGCTTAATCACAAAGTATAACTGCAGTTTCAAAAGTGACTGAATGGAAGTTATGTGTTTTATGTTATGTCTGTTATATTTACCAAAAAGCAGTGATCGCACTAGGGAAGCTTTTCTTATATCCTAGTGTGCATATGGGTTTATGAATTCATTCGCATCTGTGTATGTTGATATTATGGTGATGTTCTGTTGCTTTGCTTCCAATAATGTCAACAAAAGTGTTTTTCCATTTACGCTCCACCATCCTCGGTGAAGTCATTTTTGTGCTCCTTGGTAGATTGTGTTTAAAGGCACCTTAGCTATTGAGATGTTAAACCCCCTAGCTGTTTTTTTTTATATTTGCTTTGCCGTCTGCCTATTGTTTCTTTGTGAACAACTTGTCGACACCTTTTTCTTCCTGCTAATCAAGCAAAAGTTCAGAGGAGGTCATTGTACCAGAGACAAGCCTGGGCAAATATCTTGCAGGAAGAAAAAGAAGGAACCAAAGCAGTTGGTGATACATGTATATTCAGATTCATAAAAACAATCTATGGTTCAGAACCACTTATCTCTCCTTGCTCAGGTACACAGCAGCAGGCTAAAATGAATGGAAAACACTGACTCGGCATAAATAGGACACCAAAGCAAGCAACTGCTGTAGGGGGTGGGTGGTGGGGGTGTTTCTGGTTGAAGAGGGAAAAAAGGCGGCTCCGTTTTTTAACATAATTACTGTGCAGCCTTTACTCAAGCTGTGTAAGAGTTACCAGCCGGGTTTAGTCCGGGTAAACAGACTGGATGGATCAGGGTCTACCACTTCTCCATCCCCCTCTGATCACCACACCACCAATCCTCTTCTCCCAAAGGAGACATTACAGCCGGTTGTTGAAGGTCAGAGTCAGAGGAACAGCTACCCACCCCCACTCTCGTCTGGGATGTGTAACCCACTTCCAGACTGCTGACATTGCCTTCAGAGTAGAGCTGCTTGCTGCCTTTCAGGTGTTTTTCCTTCAGTATTTCACTTTACATCTGGAACAAATGTTGAGCATTTGCATGTTATCTTTGTGGTTAGAACTTCAGAGTTTTATTGTCGTTGGCCCTCCTTGTAACATATTTTCGTTTTATTCCAGACCACAAGAGGTTAAAGCTCCTGCACTGACAGGCTGAGGTGAAAGGTCATCCTCAATGAATGGAGTCATGCGAGTGGGGATTGGGGAGGGTCAGATCAGGACGCAAGCAGGCATCTGGCACGTCTGCTCGGTTAGCCTCAGGATCTGGGTTGGGAGCTACATAGGCAATTTATAACCGTAGTAGATTGTAGCAGACAGCTCATCATCCAACGCTGCACTTTTAGTGTCTCCTGACTCAGAGGTGAGAGTTTTGTTATCAGAGAAAAATAGGTTTATTTAGGGTAGTGCCGCTTCGTGCCTGACTCTGAATCATTTGTTCTTTAACACTAATGAGGGCCTCTGGAATAAGCACCGGCTAATGGGTGAAATGTGTGCACTGTGTGCATCTGTGCGCGTACACACAATAGTCTAATGAGCCATTAATTTTTTTCTCCTTTTATGCTGTCACGAAGAGAGGCCAAATTTCATTTCAGTTTCAAAAAGTAAGAAGTTGAGTAGGAGTCGTGCTGGAATGTTTTTTGCAAACAGTCTGCTTGGTTGCATAAGTAATGTTACGTGGACAAAGTCAGAAGTGGCTCCAACAGTCATCTATCTTCTCTACCCGCTTTATCCAGAGAAAGGACATGAAGGCCTGCAGCTGGCAGTGGGTGAAAGGCGGGGTACCTATTGGACAGCTCGCCAGTCACTATTTTCAGATACAAGCTTGTTTTCATATTGTGGGAAGAAACTATAGCTCCAGGAATGAGCGCATGCAGACACAGACGAGGCATACAAACTTCTCACAGGAAGGGTGACGGGACGTTTATGCTGAGACGTGACAGCACGAACCACTGGATCACCATGCCACTGCGGCTTCTCCACGCTTTTGCGTCAATCACATGTTAGGTTGAAAGTCTCCAGCACAACCTATTATGTCCTCGGGCGTGTATGTAGTATGTGTACTGTTCAGCTGTCCTCCGTCAGGGTGCCTTAAGGACAGGGAGAGAAAGAACCACTTATCAAGAGGGAAGGAAATTCTTATTGCGCAGCTCTGGCACCGCTGCAGTAAAATGCTTTATCGCTTGCTCACCCACGCTAATAGAGGCTTACATAAGGCCTCCTGTTCTGCCTCAGTAGTGTTCAGAGATGCTTCAGTCAACTGTGCTTACTTGTATTCAATCAGTCTTTATGTCCTTATACGCAACTCTTCATACCAACCACCAGCTGCTCTGTGCTATCCCCCCTCTGTCCGGAGCTTCTTCTACCTTTCTCATCTTACGCCTAATCCCTCCCCCAACTCTTTTTTTTTATGTCCATGCAAGTGTTATTACCCCCTTGATATGGCTCTTGTGGGCAGTTGCTCGTAAAAGTGCTTGAAACGTTACCTATAGAGGGGTTGGAAGTTTAACTTGCTTGTTTTGTTTCAAGCTGCTTCAGCAGTGAAGGTAAGTTTTGACGCCTGACGACTGTATACATTTCCAGATTAAATTAGTACATGGTTCCAAGAATTTTTAGGCTGCGGTGTAAAATTCCCCTCCTTCCTGTTCTCATGTGTTCAACTGTTCCATACATCCGTTTTCTTTCTATATCTCTTGGCCTTTTGCCCTCCTTTCCTTTGTCTGAAGGAACACTGACTAAATCCTCCTCAAATCCAGAGAAGATGAAGCTCTCTGAACAATGCAGAGTCTCTCGCCAAAAAGATTATTCCACACTCCTATAGAGAGTCATGGCAGTTCTAAGCTGTCTTTTCTTTCTTTCTCAAACACTCATTAACACACATTCTGAGTATATGTGCGATAATGTTCATTTTAAAGTACTTTCCAGTGACTGCATCCATTCACAAGGTTGGAAAATGATACCACTCTCGTCCCTGGAATTTTCACAATGTTTCTTTTGGCAGCCTTTTTGCAGGACTGCAGACACTCCAGCCAAGGGTCGACTTTGGACCGAAGTAATTTTTTTATTTTTTGTTGAAATAGTTCAAAGCTTGATTTCCCTCTAAATCAGCGAGCCAGATTAGATAACAAAAACATATACACCTTAATTTTAAAATAACGTTAATCTTGGCTGCTCTTTGACTTCTTAATGTGGAAGATTAATAGGAACAACACAGCAGGAAAAATATTCAGAGTAAACCATGTAACGCTCCAGCACATTTGATTTTTGTTTGGTGAAAGTTAGCCGTCTAAAGTCTGAAGTAAGTGTTCTCAAAGTGTACAGTGAGCTCCAAGTTTCATGGCTTGTGCTTCCTGGTTTCTGTCTCTCTCTCTCTTTCTCCCTTAACCACACACACACACACACACACACACACACACACACACACACACACACACACACACACACACACACACACACA
>JASSRZ010000053.1:9616465-9633413 GCA_032164315.1 Malacoctenus gilli | reverse complement strand
ACACACACACACACACACACACACACACACACACACACACACACACACACACACACACACACACACACACAAAGTTACACCAGATGTAGCGAAACTGCGGTGAAGTATCATGGTTGTTCTGGGAATCAGAGGAAGGAAAATGCTCAATGTCAGGAAATCAGGCTGAGAGGAGGAGTGGGTATTAATGGGGTCTGCTGCATGCTGGTATGTTTGCCTGTTAGTTTCAATGCCTGTGTGTAATATAAGGGAATATTAAAGATGGAATTAGCCTGGCCATTAAGCTTTTAGTGTTTATGCTTTTTCTTCTCTTTTTTTTTTTTAACTCCGTCCTCACAAACACTCACACTCACCACAAAAAAGACCCACACGAATGTGAGTGATATGTTCTAAGTGTGCCACACCAAATCACATTTTATAGAGCTGAATACACCATTTCGCTCATTCCACAAGCTGACAACACGTTGTCCACGCTGGCAACAAAACAAGAACAGCAGAGAAATGTTATTAAGGGAATGACGGAGGTCCGTAAATCAAAAGTGTGTCCCTGGTTGGCCCTGTTTAGTGCTGAAAACAAGGCTAATGACTGAAACAGGACACGACTAATCTTGTTATCTCTTTATCTCTTGCCCAGACTCTGTGTGTGTGTGTGTGTGTGTGTGTGTGTGTGTGTGTGTGCGTGTGCGTGTGCGTGTGCGTGTGTGTGTCTGCGCGCGCACAGACAGCTTCTTACACGCTTTTCTTTTAGATAGTCCTTGTCTTTTTGCTGTGCCGTGGATATTATTCTTTGCACACCCTGAATCCAAGTCGGACACAATTGTTTTGCAAACTATCCGCATTGTCTTTGTGCACGCACGCACGCACGCACGCACGCACGCACGCACGCACGCACGCACTTAATAATAGTGTGAACGTCGCTGTTCCCTCTTTACTCTCTCCTTTCTTTTGTCGATCGTCACCACATTCTCATCAGTGTGGCGGTGTCGATACTTTCTGTAACTTTTTTTCTTTGTGCCTGCGCAATGTTTCTGAAACAAGTTCTAGATGTGCGAGTGAGAGTGTGCATGCAGGCACACGTAGTTGTCTGATTGAAAGTGTGCCGATGTAAATGTTTGAGAGTCGGAGTGAAGTTTTTACATTGAGTGTCTGTGTGTGCCTGTTTGTGTGCACGTTCGGACTCGAGTGGATCTCTGCCAGGACTTAGGGCTTGGCTGAGAGAATGCCTCAAACCAGTTTACTCTGGTTGTGTAGTGGAGAAGTCTGGGGGCGGGACACAACCTCTTAAAGCTGCAGACTCTGCTCCTCTGAACGTGTGTCTTCTGTTTGTTAACGTACCTCTGTACAGTCAGATTTGTGTATCATATACATAGATAAGTACTTGCATCGATGAATTGGTTTGACGGTACACTTTCTTCAGGATTGTTTGTGAAAATTAAAAGCTGTTTGTGCAAGTGAGTGCAAATGTGTGTGGGTGAGTTCTTGGCCCTGCCTCGAAAAATTTTCCCCACATTTTGTTTTCAGGACCTGCAAGAACAGAAGTGAATAGAACTGACTGAGGGAATGAGTGTGTGCGAAACAGATAGGTTTGTTCATCGTTGCAGGGTGATGCAAGTTGCTGTTCTGTCACAGTTTTATTAGAGCGCTGGGTGCCAAGGCACACTGTTTGGACTTACTGTGGATGTGTACATGTTTGTGAATTTGTGTTCTCAGTGTATGTGTATGCTGTCAGCACAAGTGAGCAGTATAAATAAGATTTCAGATGAGGTTAGACTGCTCAGCATGGGGTGCGCTGAGCGGGAAAGGAAGAACGAGAGTGTCGCTCTCTCTCTGAGAGGTTGTACAAGCTGTGCAGAAAACATGTCACAAAACCTTTTTACTCTAGAGGCTTCCCATTACGTCCCCATGTGCACGCAAAGTCACAAATTTAAAAACACACAAACAGTAAGCGGTCCAAGACTTCCTGTACATAAAAATATCTGTCTCTCTCCGCTTTGGCTACTTGTTGTATTTGTTTGCAAGATCACTGTTGATATTTTTTGAAGGCTGTGGGATTTTGCAGTTTTCTAAAGGACAAGGCCAGGATTTTTTTTATTTTCTTGAAATGATTTCTAAGCACTGTTACGCAGTCAAAACGACAACCACTGTGTTGCAAAGTGTTTTGTTCAAACATCGCCTCAACCAGAGTTGAACTGAGGACAAGTGCACCTGTGAAATCCACACCTGATGCTGTGCTTATGCGTGCTATCTCTATTTGCGTGTGTTTTGCAGGAAACCCTCAGGTCACGCGGATAAGGAGGTGATGGCTGCCACCGTCCTGACCTCACTGTCCACATCCCCTTTGGTGCTCTACCCTTCCCCTGCACCCTCAGGTAACACTGCCCACACCGACTGCAACTCCAGCAAGAGCTGCTCAGTCGGGCAATGACTCACTGACTAAGCAATTCAAGGACACCTTCTTTAAATCATGCCAGCAGTCATTCACTTCTCTGTACTACTCTTCACAAATCGCACGCCGTTGGTTTACCCTGACGCCCACTCTGACCTGCTGACTCGTAGCTGAGTTAACCTGTGTTTGTCCACTGACATGAAGCCTGGCAGTGTTATTGGGATCATTTCCTATCTTTGGATGCTTGTGTGTTTACCTAGACTCAACTTTTTTATCTTACTGTTTGGCCTTGACCCCATCACCACAGGTCTTTTTGCTGTTTTCAGAATTGCTGCTGTTGCTGTTACCATGCCAACGTCACCAGACGGTCAAAGTCCTCTTAGCTTTTTTCCCCCTCCTGTAAAGCTAATGTTACACACTATGTAGCTATGCATACATCAGAATGCCATTACTTGGCACCAGTGTATCAGATGGGACACAGCAGTGATAAGGACGTGAGTGAAGGCCCCTGTTGTAAAATTAAGCTGTCTTTTGAGGTCATTTCAGCATGCTGCCGGTTTGTGATATTGGCTTGATTGGAAGCCCACTTGGTGTAAAACAAAGACTCACCAAATGTTCATGTCTGACATATAAGTTTCCGCAGACTTTTTTTCAGTAGATGCTGCTTTGCAGGCTAACGCAGATTACTTCTCTCCATATTATTCCTTTGGAATTTCAAAGGTAGTGATCAGTGTTTTTGGTGGTTCGTACACAGTATTCCAATATTCTATAGCTTCAGACATTAAACAGGAGTCCTCTTGTGCTTTTTTTCTCAAATCAGAGCACCATCCAGATCGACGTTGAACCTTTTTAATGCACTGAAATATGCCAGTAATCCTCCTACAGAAACTGATGTATGCTCCATGTTCATATGGATTTGCCATACAACACTTTATATTTCTGTAGGAAATTGGTTTATATAAGCTAATCCCCAACATATATGACATTTGGATTTGCTATATATTGGGGTTTATTTTATTTCTATGGCACTTTCCGCAGTGAGATTCAGTTCGAATCAGCATGATTATCTTGTCTGAGGTTATGGTTAGGTCAAGCATTATTGGATTGGTGAAAAAAGCCAAAGCGTATAGAAAAGGTTCCTGATCCAAGACTTATAGCTTTATCGGGGAAATTGAAAATGTTTGGCAGAATTCAATATAGTTTAATAAGAAATATCAGAGCGGTAAAGTCATTTCCCTATATACCATATTAGACTGTATGTATCAAAGAGGCTGTCTGGGTTTTATTGCTTTATGAATGCTTTATGGTTTTATTTCCATTACACAGACAGGATTGGGGTCAGGACTGTTGTGCATATAGTCCACTGCCTTTTGTTGCCAAGACTGTTTTTCATGCAGGCCTTCTACAGAAAATGCACTCTTGAACTTTGTTTTTATGTTTCCTTCTCTGAGTAAAAGGTTGCTTTTTGGCAGACACCTTCATTTTCAATCTGACATACTATTAATAACAAAGTGCTTGTGTATATTTTCAATGCTGCAGTACCAGAGCCAGCCAGCAAGACTTGGAAGGAGGTGCTGTCGGCTAGCTACAGCAGTTCAACCAGTGGCAACTGGAGCTGGGACACCAGTGACCAATCAGTGCCCTCCACACCGTCCCCTCCACTTTCCAACGATGCCAACAAGAACTTCATGCTCTCGTCCCAGGGTGATGATGTCAGTGAAGATGTCACCGAGAGCCCGCACTTCATGTTTGAGGACCCCATACCTCGAAAGCGAAAGGTAAAGACAATTTGTGCACCTCTACATTTTCACCGTTTGGAGCGAATTTCCCCAAAGATTTCATTTCTGATAATGCCTTCTTTGTCCTTTCTTCATTGTTTCATTTGATTGGCTAGATTAGAATTTGCATACTTCAGATAATAAATCAAAAAGAATATTTACTTTATTTTGTGACTGCTCCTGAATAGCTGAAAGGTTTTCATTGTGAGTATACTGTGATAAAAAGCAGACACAAGCCATATAACAAGTACTTCTCAGAGGTTCAATGTTTCTGTTTATTCAGACCATATTTAATCTGGATCTTATCAAGACTGAACATGTGTCCTGATGGTAACAAATCAAACTCCCTGACAAAGTTATAGAGAAACAAATCTGCTGTACATTTTGTGAATTGTTTTCTCAAGTAAGTGGGAGGTATTTTATAAAACACACTTGAAACATTCAGAAAATGCATGCAGCATGTAGTTTAACAGGGTCTGACATAAGACCTGTCGCTTTCTGCTTGTGTGGATGATGGATTATGTTCCCTCTTTCGCTTCCCTTGCTCTCATTTTTGTGCAAAAGAAACAGTCCAGAACGACGGAGTGTTTTCGCTGTCAAGAAGCTTTCCATCCCCTTTTCAGTGCTTTCAGGAGAAGAGGTGGGAGGTTTTAGTCACAATGAAGGAGAGGAGGCAGACGGGGGAGGGATGAACAGCAGGAAGTACGGGTTCAAGGGATGCATGAAAATGAGAGCAGCCGGGACGGTGTGTGGAAGGGAAGGCGAATTGATGCTCAAGGTAGCAGGAGGTGGAGAAATTAATCTCAATATATCCTCTGGCCATACAGGGACAGTGGAGAGCTCATATACTGTATGTGTGGGAGTTTGCAATTCAACCTCCTCAGAGTGAGAGTGCAGTAAAGATTGAGCTGCTGAATATATGAAACCATAAAGCCTTAGAGGACAATGCAACCAGGAAACCATGCGATTTTATACATGAGCAGACAGGATATTAAATAGGATGCTGCCAGAAGGGATAGACACACACAAGGTGTGCGAAAGTTGGCTGAAAGGTGGTCCAACTTCCTGGTTGGCTTTCCCTATGAGTCAACCGACACTAACTTTAGACATCGAAACCTTCTATGAACATCCACTGCTCGGATTTGAGGCTGTTTGATTTTCTACAGGCAGTGAGTTAAGAGGATTATTAAACATGGCAATCGCCAGTATTACTGTAACTGTGTTAAGATGCAAGAAAAAACGCTTAGGGAATTAAGTGATTTGTGATTGTTTGTGGGATTAAAGACCAGCTTCACTGTGTACTTTTTATTAGGAGCCTCATTTTAAACAGCATGTTCGGGTGTGTGTATTTCGAGCCAACGCCGCTCCAGCTGTCTAAATGGCATGTTGCTTTTGAATGCAATTAAGAGCAGTAACAGTCAATGAGAAATAGGGCTGAGGAACTTCAGTGCAGGACAGAGTTAACTTAAGCCATTTATTGAAAAAAAAAAGTAATCTGTTCTACTCTCACTTCTCTTGCGCTGCTTCCCTCTGCCACTCCTGCTTCCCTCCCTCCAGCCTTTTTTTTTCTTCTTGCCCTTCTTTCTCCAGGGGCTGTTGGAAGGTAATGAAAGAACACACCCACTGTCTTTCATTAGCAGTAATGCAGGTCTCTGCCTGCTCAAGGGACAGCTGCCAGCCTCTGATATGTGAAAAGAAAATAAAGCGGAATAAACGCAGTTGCACTCCATCTATCCATCTCTACAGCTCGCTTATGAATCGAGGACTGGGTTTTATGTTTAATCAGATTTCTGGAGGATTTGATATGATAAGCATTTCTAAATGCTACTCTTGATAATCAGGGGTTAGAAAAAGGTCATGGCTGTTTGTGCTTGCTTGCTTGAAACACATGTACATTTAGTTGTGTTTCTGTGGGAAGTCTTGAATGCCTTATTAAATTGAACGGCACCCGATCATCAAACTCGAGAAGGTCCAGGCACCAGAGAGAGATCAAATCGGTGCATTTATCTTTTCATCATCCTGTCACTGCAGTTTGTCCTCCTTTGTCTTTCTCCTGTACTCCATATGTGTCTTAGATGGTCTCACATTAGGTTTGCACATCTCTGTTCATTCCTCACTTAAGAGCTGAAGCTTTAATTGTGGAGTGGCACTCGAACAAACATGGAGGCACTTCTTTCATTGAAGCAACCTATCAGATAGTCACAGAAATTGTTGTGATCAGCTCTTACAGAGGAACTATTTCTATACCAATCCAAAGATAGACACGATAGCACTGGTGCAATAATGACACAGAGGCCAACGTTTATTGCACGAATGATTTAATGTGAACGAATGCCACCATTTTTCGGGAGTAGATCGGTTGTGTTGATATAAAGATGGTTCAAAGTCAGCAACTACAGCCTCGTTTTTCTTTCTCTTCCAGAACTCCATGAAGGTGATGTTCAAGTGCTTGTGGAAGAACTGTGAAAAAGTCCTCAGCACCTCCTCAGGAATCCAGCGACACATCCGCACCGTCCACCTGGGGTGAGTTGCAGATATCTGCACCGGCTTTGCTTGAACCCAAATCCCAGTCATTGCTTTCTGTGTGCCCTTCGCACAGTGACCCAATCTATGTCATATATTCACACCCCCCATAGATGCATTGTGAAATGGTTACAAAAAGTGGAGCTTTTAATGTCTCACATTTTGCCGAGCTGTTTGTACCATATATTCTGGCACAATTTCTATCATCGACACATCTCCACCCACATGCACATGCCCCACCACGAGGCTATGTTATGATCTTTATGAGTCACGATGATGACTTTTATCATGACGCTATCCTTCTTAGTATTTATTGTTTTTCAGAATCAGTTATGTAAACACTGATCCTTGGGTTCTTTTTCAAAGGCTTAGTTTGTCACTCCAATTAAGACCTTTCACCATGTAAGTGTCCTTTTACTAATCCCTATCCTGCAGCTTCGGCGTAGTAGTATCAAACTTTGGATTTAAAAGGTGTGGTGAGACAGGAAATGTGACACACATTTCACTCGTTACTTTTTGGAAGACACCCAACTGGGCGCCTTCATCTAAACTAAGCTTTTATCAATAAAGATGACATTAAGTACGAATTTGTTGGGTGAATCCTTCTGTATTCCTACTACTGTGAATAAACACATTATTCACAGGAGTAGGAATTTTGGTGGCCAAGACCAGCAAATACTTTGTTATTGCCTCTAACGCATTATATAATGTGAAACGACACCTAATGGAAATTTGAATTTTCCCTTTTTTTCTCCTTTATGTTAATGAAGTGAATTCAAAGTAGAATGGATCAGTTGAATAGAGATATGACAGTAAATGGACAGAAAAAGTTAAAAGTCAGAATCAGAGGCTATGGGAGGCTCACAGGCATTTCATTTCCCATTGACTTTTCCGGCACACTGGCTTTTACTGCCCCCTGCTGTTTGAGACAGGACATAATTTATGATGTCATGTGCAACGCGCATGCCAATCAACACTATCTGCAAGTTTTGATCAATTTTTAATACTTTAAGGTGAACTATAATATTGTAGTAAATGTCAAAGAGCTCTGCTTGGATTCAATATTCTTTTTTACTGATTATAAAAAGGGTCTTTTTTAATTCCCCGCAGGCGAAACAGTGACTCGGACTACAGTGACGGAGAGGAAGACTTTTACTACTCGGAGATCGAAGTTAACATGGACAGCCTAACAGAGGGCCTGTCCAGCCTCACACCCACCTCCCCCACCACAGCTGGCCCTCCGCCCATCTTCCCTCCGCCGCTCGCCGATGTCCCTCACTCCGAGCACATCAGCATGAATGGTTCGCAGAGCCACGCCCCGACGCTGCTCAGTCAGTCAGCTCCCTCCACACTCTGCCACATCCGAACTGACCACGCCTACCAGGTAATCCACGCATGGCACCAGAGAGACAACATACAGTAGATGGAGAAGTCATGACAGTGCCGCTCCAAACAAGGGAAAACAAACAAAAGAGGCAGTCAGTTTGTGATCAAGAAAGGAGTCAGTTTTCTGCTTAATAGAATCTGCAGAGGCAGATTTCACCATCATTTCCTAAAAAAAGGGTCAGGGTGAGTTATTTGTCTCCCACGCCCGTGTGGGAGTGCACAACAGGGAATGAAACAAAACTTTCCTGCAAATATTAACATAAGTTTTCATGAAGGATAAAGTCAGGGTGTATTTTCCATGATATTTTTGAAGTTATTAAAGTTTCACTCGTGAGATTCACTGAAGCTTACCTTCCTGCTTGCATCGTTCTTTTGAACCACTCGGCGGTAACTTGGGGTGTCGGTACCTCCTCCCTCCCGTTTTCTCCTCGTTCTACCTTTTCCATGCTCCTCTACCTCTTTTGTACCCATTCATGTGCACTCGTCATTTTTATGCCCTTGAAGGTGAATTGAAGAGGTTTCAGTTGGAACACTGCAGTTAAAGTTTTTTTTTTTTTTCTTCAAACATTCAATGTCGGATTCAGACCGATGCAGTGGTTTGAAGTAGCGCTGAACTTTCAGTTGCCTTGACAACACATGTGCGCCCAAAAAGTAGATGCACTATATTCGTATGCAGGGAAATCACAATGATTTTTCTCATGTTTCACTGTACAGCAGCTCAAGCATAATATTTTTGGTAACACTGACGATCGTGTATTTATTTCTTTGAATTCTATTATGTTCCACAAGCTCCTGGCACCATCGTCGAAACCATCATTTCTTTTTATAACACAGAATTTTCTGTGTCTGAGAAAACATCTTGTGGTGGAGAAAATGATCAGTGTTTATTTGGAAGCACATTCTTAAAAGCTACAGAAATGCTTTGCCTACTAATCATGTCCGTTTTTCTGTAATCTCCTCTTGTCTGTTTCTCTCTCGGCACATTTCCTCCCTGTCCTTGATTCTGTCACGTCTTTTCCTGGCTGCACGGGGTGGTTGTCCATGTTCCAGGCCACGGCTCCAGTGAGCATCCCAGTGGGTCCCGAGCTGGCCGGGATAGGCAGCGGTAATGGGATTGGGCCTGGAACTGGGACTGGGAATGGCATCAGTGTGTCGTGGCAGTCCCCTCCTGTCATTTTCAAAGGCGTCCCGGTGAGTGAGGCTTTGTCTCCCACCTTTCCACCTTAATCGTAACCGCCCTCCTGCTGCTTCCTCTTGAAGCGATTCGAGCTTTTCATCACACTTTCTCTCTCCTCGCCTCTTTATGCTCTCACCCCCTCTCTTTGGTACAGCTCAGTGCTGTCCAATCCTGGTCCTGGGGGGGCTTCTCCCCCGCATGCTATTACCAAGTTCCTGCTCCAGCACACCTGAATCTAATGAATGTGTTATCATCATCATCATCTGCAGAAAGCCTGTTAATGAGCCACTCATTACAATCAGGTGTGATAATGCGTTGAAAACATGCTGGACTCCCCCCCCAGGACCAGGACCGCACAACCCTGAAATGACTCATCCAAAGATGGTATCGAAAATAGTTTACTTGCAATCAATACTAATAATCCAGCAAAATCTACTTACAAAACAAACTCTTTTCTTAGAGACAGCTTCTGTTTGAGGTAATTTAGTAATTTCTTCGTTTGTTCCACCCATGATCAAGTGACATGATGTGTGTCAGCACCTTATCATGTCTACTTATACAGAGCGGACCCCATGAAGCTCACCGGGTGGCTTTGTATTTTTTCCACAGGGGCCCGTGACTCATATCCGAACAGTCAGTATTGGTGAGAAGCGGCAGCCGGTGGTCGGCACACACACCACTGTTACGAAGAACCACGCTTTAATAACGCCGGCGCCCAAATCCACACCAGGAACCAGGTAGGCAGCAACTTCTAGCAGTGTGAAATCAGCCTGCAACTTTGGGGCTTGTTAAGTGTCTGTTCAGGTGAAGAGTAGGATTAGTGTCCGTACAGTCAGGATGAGACACATGAGAAACATTATCATCTCTGGTATATTTCTTGCAATGTTTTGAGTTGTAAAAATTCACTGACTAATTACCGATTTTCAACTGAAGCCACTTTGTCTAAATCAGCAAACTGTTGAAAGTAGTGTGCTGCTGATGCAACGTATCAGATGATTTTGAGGCTCATGCACCGTTTGTCATTGTGATAATGTTCAAACATCTCAAGGATCATGGTGCACTATGATTTCTTGCAACAGCTGGTCGAGTAAATGTGTGTCATATGGCTGTGCATAATTAAGTTCGCCACTTCATTTGTGCTGAATCACATCAGATCAAATACTGTTTAAAAAGCTCATTCCTAGTTGCATGAAATCATCAGCCCCTCCTGAGAGAGCTTTCCTGCTCCGACACTCAAAGGTACACTGTGTGATCCACAACATCACCTCTGCTAGAGTGACTGGCCTTGTACATGGAGTGATGGAAGCTTCACTTCAAAACCTCCATTAATCTATACTTTACTAAATTGTTGAGGTGTAATATGTTGGTCACATCATAAAGAAGCATACTTGTGAAGTCAGAAATGATAGCAGAGTACATATACTTACTAAAAAGTAGTAAAAGTGTACCTAATAAAGTGGCTGAAGAGTAAATCAAGTCGTTTAATGCTGCATCTACTTGTTATTTACTCATGTAGATGTATTTGAGCATATTGCACAAAAATATATGTGTGCTTTTTTTGTTTTTCTTTTTCTTTGCCCATGTGGGCGTCTGGATGTCTGTGTGCATGTCCTTATGCTGTCACATCTGCTGTTACCAAGGAAACCCCGTGGGGAGGCAAAGAAGTGCCGAAAGGTGTACGGCATGGAGAAGAGAGACATGTGGTGCACAGCCTGTCGCTGGAAAAAAGCCTGTCAGAGATTCACCGACTAATCCCGGGTCCCCCTCCACCGCTCTGCGCGATGAGCTCTTCCCCACTCGGAGAGGCAGCAAGGCGGACTCTTCCACGGAGGAGATGGGGGAGGGCGGTCTCATTATGGAGAAGCTCTCAGCGTTGCTTCCTCCAGCCCAGCAGGGGGGGGTCCGCTTTCTCTCTTCTCCGTTTCCAAACATAAAGAGAAAATAAAACTGGTGGGTTATAAACAAACATAAAAGAAAAAGAAAAACATCAAGACAAAAAAAAAGAACTTTATGCAGGTTTGGAGACTTTTTTTTTTTATAAGACTGAGACACATTTTGACTCTGATGACAAATAAGGAAACAAAAAACAACATCTAAATTAGAATCTGATTTTGTTTTTCCACTTGCTTCAACTCAAGGCAATTTCTAAAAAAAACACACAGATAAGCTTTTTGGGTATACTTCATTATCGAAGCATCATGTAAGCTACTGTTTCTGAGCTGGATCATGGCTTTTGTGATTTTGGAAATGTAAGGGTTCACACCAGATGTGCTCACGAAGACCTTTGTAGCATATCCGTTCCTTAGTGTCACTCTCAAATCGAGCCTGCTCCCTTGGTTGTTTTTTTTTTGGCGTAAGCTCCGGCGTCACAGTTTCCTGCAGCCTTATCGGACACCAGTCGCATGTCATGTCCGAGCGCTTTCAGCTGAACATGCTTGCTCGACTACGCTTCTCAAAGCTTCGCCAAGCTGCACAAATCTCCCGGCACCGAGTGGTACAGAAAGTTTTCCCTTGATGTTCCAAAATATTTCAGAGAAACGTACGCAAATACATCGGAAAAAAAAATCCCCCTCTCTTCTTCTTCTTTCCACTTCTACTCGAGCAATACGCACCTTAAAGAAATACGTCATCGTTTGGAGTGTCACTGTAAACTCAGTGTATGCCTGAGAGCTTTGATATCTGTTTCTTTTAAAGTTTATTTTCAGCAACGAGTCGCTGAAGCAACTAGCAGTTGCACCGTGCAATCAGTAGAATTACAGCATGTAAGATTGTCTCTGTCGCTTTGTGTCACTGAGTCACGAGTTTGAAGTGAAAAGACTCACTTTGTTCCTTTGACAGCTGATGTTCTTAAAGAGATTGTTTACCACAGCGATACATGAATGATATCTGCCCTTTGAAACTTTCACTCACAGTCTGACTGATGTAAATTGTGTATGTAGGCAAATAACCGAAAGAATTTAGCCCAACAATCACTACCTGATAATAAGTCAGGAACTCTAACTCATTTCTAACCATCTTGTAATGATTCCCTCTAACCAGCAAAGCATTACTCGTAGGAACCTGACCGGAGACTTTCCTTTGTTTTACTAGATGTTGTATTTAATCTGTCTCTAAAAAAAAAACGACATTTGACTCTCATATAACTTAAAAAAAAAAAAAAAAGCGAAAATCAAATCAAAAATCAGTGCAGAGTGGAGCCCAAGTGCTGGGACTGCCTGATTTATTAAGGAAGTAAGTGTAGTGACTTTTTAGATATCTGTCATGGAAAATAGAGTCTTACTTCTTAGAATAGATTTGTTATAGTTCAAGGTAGGCCAAAGTTTCCAAGCGTTTCCAAGCTTTAGATACATTATAGGTGGTAGGTTTTTAGATACTGTTTTCTATAGCCCATTTTTAACCATGTTTTGAAGCATTTCTGCCCATTTGAAGAAAAAAAATTTAATACCAACTTTGTTACCTGATTTCTACCCTGTGTTATTCCTAGGAGTAAAAAAAAAAGAACAACAGGGGGAAAGGAAAAATATTAACTTTATAGTCATTTTAATATATGCTTGTCACTTCTTTAAATGTTACCATCCTCAAATTGGAGAACTTTTGAGGGAAACAGCACTTGTAATTGGCTTTATGACATCGATAGACAATTTAGTGAGGATCTCTTGACACTGAGAGCGGATGTGGACTGAAGGTTTAAAGGCTTCATGTGACCAGAGATCCTCAGGATAGAGTTAGTGATATTTTTTTTTTGGTTTTTATTTACCCTTTATTAGTAGTGTTCACATGTAACTTAATTAATAGTATAATCGATTTTAGATTGAGAACACTCGGCCATCAAACATTATTGATCTTTCTCGCCTCACAACGGTCGAGCCCAAATGAAGTTATTCGCTCCCGTCGCCCAAAACCACGAATTTGCATCCTGAGATTTTTTGCGATCTTTTCAGATCATGATGTGTCTCTCTCTCTCCTTCGGCCCCCCGATTCTTCTAAAACAAGACAAAAAAACCCCTAAAACGTCCCTCCAACAAATAGTTAGGTCTTATTTTACAAATTGACTTCCTTGCGTCTCAGCAGCCTTTCCTGTCTCCTCCTCCTCCTTGTCTCGGCGCTCCTCACGCTGAGCCGACCTGACTCTAGTAGCAACGTATGACAAACACAGAGTGCCTGTCCTCTCTCATGTGAGCAGGCTCCTTTGACTGAGGTACAGCATGACCCAGAAACTCACCCGCGCCATTGCCGTCGCAGGGCAAACACGTGCTCGTCGGCTGGTGCCGCGTTTGAAAAGCGTCCGTTTCAAGCTCGCGCTGCACCAATCGCGAGGCGTCGTGTCATTCGTGTTTCCGCGCCGCCGTGTCGATTCGATGGTCGGTGATCGTCCCTGTAAAAGTGTTGATTCCATTCGCGTCCCGCAAACGCTCGATCGGCAGGCTTCTTCTTCCAGTCAGAAACTTCACCAAGTGCCAATGAAAAAGACGACAAAAAAGGAAAAAAAAACGTATACTGACCTAATGAAATTGCACTACGCTGCACTGCGCAAAGACATGTTTTTATACATGGATGTTTTATATACACACATTTTTAAGTGAAAAGGGTATTTTGTTTGGATGGGGCGGGAGGGCTATCGTCACTGCCCAGTGGAAGAAATGGGGTGTCAGGGATGGAGGTCCACAGCCTCTGAGGTTCCCCATTATCAGCGAGTGATGTGGACAGCTCATGTCTTGCTCTCTGTGTCAGGTTTTATGTACTCGTGCCGCTTTTTCGGTTGCCTCAGAACCTTTTGGATTTGATTAGTCCGGACTGGACTGGACTGGACTGGCCTGGCCTGGCCTGGCCTGGCCCGGCCCGGCCCTCTCTTTTCACGCCAGATGCTGACCGTAAACCCTGAAGTTTTGTTTTTCCAGACAATGCACAATGAGTCGCCGACTCAACGTCCTTCTTGCCTCGCGCTGCATGTTTGAGTGAAGAACGTTGGCAAGGTCGTCACGACAGTTTAGGTCGATGGTGTCAAACGTGTTTCAGTTCAGGAGCTGCATGCAGCTCAGTAGCGAAGTATTCCTAAATAAATACAAATGCAATTTTTTGAGTTGAAAAGATGTATAAAATGGATTATGGATTTCTAGAATGGCTTCCTTACTGCATGTTTTCAGTCTCAGTCTGGTAAAAGTATCAAATAAAACGTTTTTTTGATTGGATATTTTTCACGTGATCATTGTGATTGTGAGTTTTGCTCCATTCTACTTTATAATAAAGCTCGAGGTCATGAAGACCGTGTTTGCACTCAGGATTCCGACTTGAAAAGAGGCGGTTCCGTCGCGTCTTCCTCTCTGCGACTCCAAACTCGTGAATTCAGAGTTCTGAGGCAACCGGAACGCAGCGTGAACACAGTGGTGCTGGCAGGTTTCGTAGTGCGGTACTGGAAGTACAGTGTGGTACTCAGTAGTAGTCAGTCACTTTGCCTTTCCTTGGATGAGTGCCAAGGGCCAAAAGCAGTACCAGCCTTGTCTCAGTGATGGGAAAACATCAGTTTCAGTCAGTAGCTGCACGTCACCGTCTCCATTTATTGTACGCCTGGAGGACTCTCACTGTACTCGCTCCTTTAACTCGTACAGCTCAGCTTTGTGCTTCCTTCACTTACAAAAACATGTTTCTGCTTCTTCGTATTTTACTGAGCTGAAATAGTAACGTGTACATACTGTTATTAGTGCTGGATACCACTTTGACTTTTGTTGTCTTCAGTATGGTCATTGTTATAAGCATGGAAGGCCACCCACCCGCCCGCTCGCTCCGTCTCCATCCTCAGCGCCCCTCAGACTCCACCCAGCGGCTCAGAGCTCAGTGCTTCGGCTGGCAGGGAGCTTCTTAGCACAGCCAACAGGCTGCTGTGCTTGTCTGCCGCCTTTCCACCTGTTGTTGTTGTTTTGTTCCTTCAAAGTTGCACTAAATCGTCCTGTAAAGATCAAGCCCCTCTGGCTGTGTTGGAGTGGGTGAAGAGTTTCTCCGGTGTACAGCTTTTCAAAACAAGAGTGCTTTTTTTAAGGTGGGTCCGTCCCCCCCCTGTACATCGGATCAACTGTCACAGCTTTCACCTGGAAGACTGAGGGATGGAGACGGGAGCCCACCCGTCGATGGGTGTGCGGGGGAGGTTGATGGAAAGCAGAGACGAGACACCCAGTGACGATAGAGATGGATTCGCAGTTTCAGGGCTTTTCTTGTACATATGCAACATAAAGAGAACCGTGAGGCTTTTTTTTTCATATATTGTTGTTATGTTTGTTGTTGTATCTCTGTTATATGAAAAGGAATTTTTTTTAAACAGTACAGTTGCCCAAATTTTTTTTTTTTTTTCATTTTTAAAAAGTCGATCGAGAAGCTATAGTGAACAGATTCAGTGTATATTGTAGCTTAGAGGCAAAGGGGAGAAAAACAAAACTTGTTGAATGTAAAACCTATATTAAAAAAAAGAAAAGAAAAAGTCAAGTCTTTTTTTGTTGTCGTTAGAGTTGCTGGCTAGTTTGTACTGCCTGTAGTGAACCTGTAGTTCGTCCTGGTTTTTGGTATCCGCGTTTCTAACACCCACAGACAGCTGTCGCCACTCTGCTTCATCACGTACAGTAACACAACCACGCAGTATTGCTTTATTATCTTATGTTGTGCAATGAGATGCTTTACAAATGGAACAAGAACTCGTCTGCCCGGCGGCGAACCGCCCGGGCTCCTCGCTCCCTCCGTCGCCACCCGTCTTTCGCCCCGCCAAAGTGGTCGCCTTCGCTCCCCAACGCGTGTGGTTATCGTGGATGTTTGTTTGTGGTCGTGACGTCATGTTGATGTTCGGCGGGACGGCGGTTTTGGCTGAAGTCCTCCTCCTGCCCCGCACATTCCAACAGACAGCATGCTTTCAGTGTCTTCCACTCGTTTCCTGATAGACGCATCCTTCCCTTCTCACTACAGCGACGCGTCCCGTCGTCTCGTTGTCTCCAGCTTTACTGTGGTCCCACCCAAGCCTTTACCCAGTATATTAAGCTAAACTAAACCCTTGAAATGTGCATCAAAATAAGCCTTCGTTTTTTTTTTTTAATTTCCAAATATGTCAAACCTTTTTTTTTTTTTTCTGCTTTCTTGAATGTCAGTTTTCAGTTTTGTGTGTAAAATCGGCAGCAGCAAAGCCAATAGATCTCCTTCCAAATCAAATGTTATGCATTGCAATGGCAGCTCCACTCTGTGTTCTCTGCTTCTTCTTCTTCTTCTTCTGTGCTCCAATTGTTTGTCCAAATGTCGTTTACCCTGTCTGACACTTCTCACATCTGATGACCATATTGTTTTCTTCTCCTGTTTTGTTTTTACTGAGCCTTACACTGGCTGGCGTAAAAAAAAGACAAACAAAAAAAAAACAACAACCTTTGCTTCTTTTTTTCCCCTCATTGATTGGTTAATCGTCTGGTTGAATTTGAGGTTGTTTTGCATGTCTAGCATCGCTCTTTTTTTTTCTTACTCTTTTTTTTTTCTTGTTTTGTTTTGTTTGGAGATACAACACTGAAGGGTTTATGTGTTCAATTTCCCCTCTCGGTATCCAACAACCCAAGGCTGATGTTGTGTTGTCCTCTAAATGTAACAAGCTGATCGGAGCCCGATGCACGCGCTCACACACACACACACACACACACACACACACACACACACACACACACACACACACACACACACACA
>JASSRZ010000053.1:9599091-9616365 GCA_032164315.1 Malacoctenus gilli | reverse complement strand
ACACACACACACACACACACACACACACACACACACACACACACACACACACACACACACAAACACACAAACACACAGAGTGATAACAACGTTTTTTGTGGGAAACATGACGTCAGCTTTGGGTCTTCACTGGAGGGCCAGATTTCTCCTGTGTGTGAGTGTGTGTGTGTGGGTTTCGGCCTCTGGTCTTCATCAGCAGTCCCACGCACATGGAGGAAGCACTTTCAGAGGAGTGGTGCACTCAAGGAGTATTTGTGTGAATGTCAAGCCTATGACTAGTGCTTGGAAAGATGGATGACCATGTATGATGCTGATAATGTGATCTATGTGATGTAATGTGACAGAAAGAAAATAAACCTGAATGGAAGAAGCGTGCCACAAGTTTCTTTCGAATTTTTCCTCACTGCGTTCAAAAAAAGGAGGTTTTGCAGGGGAGGATTTAGCCACAGAACAACAAGGCGGGTGAATTCATCTGTGCCTGCTCCCTTTGACTCCCCCTTGTGGACAGAGGAAGGTTTGACAGCACCGGGCCCGAACAGACGCGCAGAAATCAAGAGGCGCGACACACACGGGGTCACTTCTTTACAGCAGCAATTTCAAAATTTATTGAGACTGATTGGTTTTTGCAAATAATAGTCAAGCTAATTCTTCCACTAAACATGAAGTTAGAAAGAGGCTTGGACGGCCGGCGAGGCTTATCCCAACATCAAAACAGGAGGCTCATGGTTGACTGTAAAAATGTTTTTTTTTTTGTGATCAGTACTACCAACCGAAAAAATATCCGCACAAGAGCACTTCAATCTGCCCGAAAACAAAACAGGTGTAAAAACAGGACAGGTTTTTTTTTTTTGATTATTTAGCACATTTTGTTACAAACACAGGATTATGATAATAATCAATATAAAGTCAGTATCATATTGAACAATATTCCCAAAGAAAATAAACAAACCTCAAGCTTCAAGTGCGACCTTTTACAAATCAAAGCCCCTATGAAACTTGAGAGAGAAAATAAATAATATATAATAGTAATATAAATTCATATATATGAAGGTATACACACATCACTCTTAGTAGAAGAACAAAATCTAAAGTAAAAAGCGCCAAATTTTGAAATATAGTATAATATAGATATACCCATATCTATGGCTTCATGATTTGCACGTGTGAATCAAGCTATACAGGCTAAATGAGGATTGCAATTTGTACACGTCTAAGAATACCCATATTCATCTGCAATAGAGCAAACAGTTCCAGTTTTGCATCAAGTGGAATGAGACAGTTGTGTGCAGATGCCGAAGATGTCGCTTTGGTATGACAAAATGAACACAGGCATGCAGTTAAGACCACAGAATCAGGGCACAAAAGGTTCATCAACACACGGCGGGAAGGAGAATCTAGTCGCCCATCATGATTTGTCTCTCTGAAGTTTTATCTTTAAGAAGAAGAAGAAGGAGAGAGAGCGAAAAAAAGAAAAAGAAAAGAAAGCTCTTTTTCTTTGCCCCTTTTAATCTGATCAGTCGCATCTCAGTAATCTCTATCCACTGATACAAATAGTCAGTCATCTCTCGGAAAAAGAACACGCACGCACGCACTCTCGCACGCACACGGGTGAAATGTCATTGAGGCACATATTGAGGGGTTGATGGCGGACGTTTTCCTGAAGCACAACCCAGAATGAGGAAGAAGACGTACAGTACAGGTTGTGAGAAGAGCGCGGGGCCGGGGGGAGTCACGCATACATCCAGATGTCTCTCAGTGGCCGCAACTGCACCACAGGACAGAGATTTGTCACTGATCATGGGCTCCTTCCACACCCACCTTCATAGACATTCATTAAAAAAAGGTTCACCCCATTGTCTTTCAGCTTCTTTTTTTCCTTTTTTTAAAACCCCAGAAAAGTACAACTATTCAATAAGTGGATTGAACTAAAAAAAACACAATAAATAACACAGATAAAACAAAACAAAAAAAAAACAGTTGCCAGACATTAAGAAAGCATCGCTGCGCCGAGAACTTCTCGGCGGGGATTGATGGGAAGTGCAGTCCGGTCCAGGGCACCTGTAGCAGAGAGGCCTGATGTGTCGGCCAGCAGAGGCAACCAAACGTTTCCCAGAGTTCCTACTGCGGCACGCGCGCGTCCCCCTTCGAGTGAGAGCGCCAGCCGGGAAAAGGCCAGCGTGTAGAAATACAGCACGTAGATTCGACGCTCCGCCAGTGGAACTTTTCATCTACACACTGCATTCCTACGTGATTGTGTGACTGGAGGCGCGCAGCAGTAGAAACCAGACCACAACAATAACAAAAAAAGAAACAAGAGAAAACAATCAGCTTGGTTTTAAGATGCAGTCTTCAAAAGCCAGCTGGTTCTTTCACACAGCCCTTCATATTCACAATAATACCGTAACATGTGCACTTTTCTTTTTTTTTTCTTTTTAAACCGTGACAAATAGTGACAAAAATAAAAACAACCCAACAACAAAACTGTTTTTTTTACCACAACAATAAATCCAAAAGCACCTGCACACACAGACTGTGAAACAAAAGCACTTCATGTATACAAAGTACTAGATTGTTTTTGGTTTTGATAATTATCAATTAGTGTACATTAGTGATGCAAAAGCATGTGCTGAATATATGTCTCAATCAATATCTAACAGAGAAATTTGACAGTGAATGTGTTTATCCCCCTCTTGGTTAAAAGAAACAAAAAAAAAACAACAACCCAAAAACAAAACAAAGCAATTACGACAGAAAAAGCGTAAACTGGCACAATAAAAGGTTGATAAAAGCCCCATGGCTTGCTGTCCACAACAAGGCAAAGTATAAAAGCTTCTTTTTCTTATACAAGATATAAAATATCAAAAAAAGAACGCACAATAAAGCTTAGCATCCAGCACTTAATAATAATAATAATAATCAATAATAATAGTAACATCAACAACAGTAATCATAGTTTTGATATTCATAATAATAAGACATGTCATCTGCCTCACTTGAATTGTCGATAACTTGGAAATAATCTTAAGAAATCAATAGAGACCAATTCTGGACAATGGACTGTCATTTATGCATACACACATCCCAACCACACACACCTGCACAGACACCCACACACGCACACAGACACACACGCACGCATGCACGCACACACACACAAAGAGGAGGAATGACTTGTTCAAAAAATTAAGAGTCCACAATAAATAACTGTTGAACAAAACAAATTAATATTAACACTCTACAAATATCAAACTCTGAATTTTCAAGCACAATTTTGATCCTCTTTTCTTTTGAGCCTTAACAGAGCCAGAAGACAAAGAATATCACCAAAGCAAAGATTAAGCATGGAAAGAGTCTGCATATTCTGTCTCCAGAAACTGGAAAGTACATGACTGAGGAAGGAGGAGGGGGGGGGGGGCACACAACCCAAAACGAAAGGAAAAACAAGGAAAACAAAACAAGGTTTTTTTTGTTTTTGTTGTTTTGTTTTGTTTTTTTTGTGTTAAAACAAAGGCAGCTCCTCCTTGGGTGTGAGAGACTTGGCTCCCAGGTCCTATTATCACAACCTCCAGTGTGAGAAGCTGCAGCAGAGACAGCGAGAGAGACAGACCGAGTTGGCGGCTGATTCTTTCAGACGGGGAAGCAGAAACTGACCCTCAGGACGGTCGAAAACTCTCCCACAGACTGTAAACGTATCTGTCGGTCTCTCTGTCTCGCGCAGCCTTCATCCCCCCCCCACTCCCCCCCCACCCCCATCCCACACACACTTTTTTTTATGTACATCTGTCAAAAAAACCCTCCAGTATTCGTTGGAATGGATCGTTAAAAGATACCAGGTGGTAAACTTAAGTGAAGAGAAAAAGGTTTAAGGACCCCACTGAAAGGCATAGGCTATATAAACAGCAATCTGCACAAAGATTCAGTGATTTCTATATCGTGATAACAGTCAAGAGGACATGAAGTATATCCTTAAAGGTAGGTGCGGTCACCGAGTTGTTTAGGTAAGTAAAGATCAGATCAAAAATGTAAACCTCGGGTTCAGGGCCTCGATAGGAGTCAGTTGTCATTAAAGTGCAAGTCTGTGGCAGTAGGACTCTGCATCAACAGCGTGCCGAGCGGCCGCCCGCCCCTCCGACGCACCACGCAGCTTCGCCATAGATTTTGACTGTCGCCTCCCCCCTCCCCGTATTCACACAGAGAGAGAGAGAGACGCCTCGCCGCCGGGAGGGACCAAGACCGCCCCTCCTCCTGGCTATTTCCCTACACTGTCAGTGATCCTTGGTTTCCATGGTGATTGTGATGGCAAACATACAAAGTTGCAGTCTAGCGTTGGCCGCGTCCTTGGCAGCGTCCTCGTTGATTCCTGTTGTGACAGAGTAGCAAAAAAAAAAAGAAAGAAAGAAAAAAAAAACTGAAGAAGAAAGAAAAAAGTAGTGGACTCTGGCCTGAACCCTCAAGAGAAAGAAACACAAAAACACTGCATCAGAAGTAAAGGAGGTAAGCAGAGAAAAGCCTCGCACTTGAGCCACCTCTCCATCACTCTTCTTCTACCATGGCAGTCAAGGTTGAGAATAGCTAAGTGTGTGTCTGTGTGTGAACGTGTGATTTGTGTGTGTGTGTGTGTGTGCGTTTGTGTGCGTTTGAGTGTTACTCAGAATGGTCTTAGATCATTGTCGCGCATCACCCTACAGCATTTCCACTGAAAGGAAGGCCTGCCCGCAGAGGGACGAGTGGGTAAAGAGAGCAGAGGATTCTGCCTGACAGATCGTAGGAGATCTGCAGAGATTGGTCGACGGGCCTCCAGCGGGAGCCGCACCGGTTCTATGAGATCCAGGCGAAGTCCCTCTCGCTCCCGTTCTGCTGCTCGCCCTCCTGTGCCGAGGAGTCGCTCTCCTCCTTCTCATTGTCCAGTGCTCGGTGTGCCTCAGTGTTCATCCCTGAGTCCTTCCACTTGCCCCCTTCCTCCTCCCCTTCGCCCAGCATCTCCGCGTCGCCCTCCGCCATCATCTCCTCCTCCCCTTCGCCGTCGCCATCGCACTCTGCCTGGTCGTCGTGGAAGCGATCGCCGGGATACAGCTCCTCCTCTGGGGAGATGTCGCCGCCCACCTCCCCGTTGTGGTCCAGCAGCGCCGCCATGCCTCGGCCCGAGCAGTCGGCACAGACGCCGTGGCGACGGGAGCCGTGCTTGATGCCGACGCTCGCGGCGGACATGAAGACTCGGCTGCACACTTTACAAACGTACTTCTTGTCCTTGCTGTGAACCTGAGGACACAAAGACAAACGTCACTTACGAATTCTTTTCATATTTTTGGGCATTTCATTAATGAACTTCATTTCACTTGAAAATATAATCAGGATGATATTCAGGAAGGAAAATGATGCGAGAAAAAAAAGTAATGTGTTTGTGTGGCATCACTACTTTTGGGAGCAATTTTTAACTTAGTAATTACTTTTGAGAAATTAATAACACAGTTACATTTGACTAAAGTTTCCCATCACCACACACCTTATTAATTTTGCAGCACATAAAAACAGAGAGAGACAGGCCGTCTATGCTTTCTTACCCTTGAAAGTTTACACAGCTATTTAACTACAATTCTCAACCACCACATAAAACATACACATTGTACGTATACAATTAGATAGGGAAGTAACAAAGTAACTTGTTTTTGCAGCTCAGGAGGTTATGTTTTCATCCAGGTTTCTTTAACAGGTAGGTCAGGTGGTTCGTCTAACTTCTAGCAGTATAACTCAAAAAGTTCTTGATAGATTTGGATGAAATTTGCAGGGTCAAAGGAGGTTCAGTGTAAAGAATATGTGATTGAATTTTGGTCAGTTTGATCCATTTATTTTTCAATAAATAAACAATGAAGAACTTAATTTCTGTGGCATGTTTTAGGTTGGTGGCCCTTTGAACAGCGACACGTGCAAGAGGTTGAAGCCGGAAGGAAGGCGGGCAGAGAGGGAAAGGAGTGACGCTCTGAATGCGAACAAGCCGCCTTCTAATCGGTCAAACGTCCTGCATCCTGACACGACGGCCAGCTCTTAAAAACGTCCCGCCTCGGCTTCGATCCCACTAATTTGAACTCGCGCTCACACCACGGTTGAAATCGCTGCCCTCTACAGGTGCCAGTGACGCTGCACTCACCAGCGTGTGCCTCTTCATGTGCTCCCGCCTGGTGAACTTCTTGCCACAGATTTCACAGGGGTAGGGCCTCTCGCCCGTGTGGGACCGCATGTGCCTCTTTAGGATGCACTGGTGCATCGCCGAGAAGCTGCAGTAGGGGCACTTGAACTTTTTACGGATCACCGTGAAGTCATTTACTGTGGGGACAGAAGAGGGGAAGAAGGTAGAGGGGGGGCGGGGTGAGAGAGAGAGAGAGAGAGAGAGAGAGAGAGAGAGAGAGAGAGAGAGAGAGAGAGAGAGAGAGGAGAAAAAAAAAGGTTAGTGCTGAATGAAGCGCGTTTAAATAAGCCCAGACGTCACTTTTCAGTTATTACATTTAATTAGCAGCATGGTCTAGAAATGTACCATCAATTCCCATGGCCACCCCAATCCCAGTCAAAGCTACAGTTGCCCTGGCAACAGCTCTTCCTCCATACTAAAGCAATAAAGGCAAAGAGATACTATAAACACATGACACAACAGTCAGTCTGCCTCGGTCGCTTGAGAGGGTCTCCACTATGGAGGGCAAGAACACAGACGGAAAGACAAACAAAGGCAATGATGAGAAAATAAAATCACCCACACAGAGAGTGGGGGGAGGGGGGGCAAAATAACACAAAGGGAGGCTACAGTAGAGCAAAGAAGACAAAACAACAGATAACGACACCATGTCTCAATCTTGTACAGGGGTTTGTAAGCAGGTCCACCAAACACAGACTGAAAGTTGAGGCAGGTGAGGAGCACGAGAGGTAGTGTGCCACTGTTTCCAGAACAGCACGCAAATTACAGGAGAGGCTCACAGTCAAAGCAGCACAAAAATTAGAGGAGATTTGTGTTTGAAGGACTATTTATTTGTTGTAAGAGTGCTTTTTGGAAAATTCCTGGTCTGTTTAGTTTAGTTTCTTTGCAATAGTGACACATTTGTCAAAATCTCTGCATTTGTGGGATGAGCAGCACAGCATAGCTGAAACCGTGAAAAAGTTCTAATCCTTTCGGGTGAATGTTTTGCATGACACAACCTACTTTCTCATCCCTGCAGCTCATCCCACAAATGCATATTCCTTGCAAAAAAGTGTCACCATTTGAAAGAATGACAGGTTTTCCCCCCCGTTTAAGAATTACTGCAAAGAAGCATTGTTACAACAAAGTAAATGATCAACAAAACACAAAACATCCTTCACTCTTTGTGCTATGTCTCTATTTTTTCACCAAGAAACAATCAGGACTGGATTTACGAGAACAAACGGATCGCACATACTGTATAAATCTAGGGAAAGGGTCAGACACACAGTTAAGTAGCATAAGCCCGAAGTGATCCAAAATAATTACCTCCATCTGCAAAGCGACTTCTGCTCTGATTAAACGTTTGACGGCACATCGTAAACAAAGAAAAAAGGAGGCAGAAACAGAAAAGAAGCATGCACAAGGACCGCTCAACAGTGAGTCAAGTTAAAATGCAAGACTGGAGAGTGAAATATTGTGAATGTGTGAATGTGCACATAACAGACGCCTACATAAAAGAGAAAAACTGAAGCCAAGTTTTCACATTTTTTCCATCATAGTTTAATTACAGCAGAAAAAAAAAGAATCTACAAGCAGAATCTCATCCCGTTTTGAAAAAGTACAGGGTCTCCTTACAGTACATGGGTTTCAGAGAGACAAACGCATAATCTACGGTGAGACACCTCGTAAGATTTACAACAACACGTACAAAGTCGACATGATGGTACAGTACTTTCCATTGCTATTCAATAAACTGGCTGTGCAGAGTTCCTGATTAGTTCCTGACTCCTGTGCGCCTGCCAGGCGGCTGCTGCAGCTGCTGGCTGGGACAGAACTGCTACCTGAAAAATAGGATTCTGTAGAAGAAAAAGGATTTGGCATTTGGGAGTTCCCTGTATAGACACGCGCACATATGCACCACACACACACGCACGCACACACTCACACGCACACAGTCACACGCGCGCTCACACATTTAACAGCAAGAGGACAGATTCCCAGTAGACACCAGTTCTGCTTTTACTGAGCACATAGAAATTACAGTTCGATGTGCCGAAGTGATTATTGGAGGTAAACACTGGTGGAGGTCTCTCCTTTGGGTATAGAATTCACAGTATGGGTGTAGACAATAAACCTTTAGAAATGGGCTCCATCAGGACAATATCTCGGTGCAGGGTAAAAGGCCTGCTGTAAACTCCAAGGAGGAAAAATTTTGGCAGAAATTGGTGTGAATTTACATTAGCAGTGATTCCAGAGCCAGTATTCATGCTGATTCTAGCACCGCGCAGCCCCGCTCGCTGCTTCCCTTATTATTCCTCGGCCTCTTTTCCCTACTTGTCCCCATTGATCCCCCATTTTACCACCCCTCACCCTCCCCTACCCCCACGCTCCCAAACCATACCATTATCTGTCCGAGCGCCGTGACACCACTAAGCGCATCTGGTTTAAAGGGCATCTGCCCCTCGGACCCAGCTTCCTCTTCAGATGAGGGGTCAAGGGTTAAGAGGGGCTGGAGCCGTGAAGGACCAATTACTGTCCGGCTCCAGCCCCACTCAGCCTCCAGAAGACTCGCCGTTGGGGGACGGAGGAGACGGACAACAGAGGAGAGACCGAGAGGGAGAAAATGACACCACCCAACCCCCCGTCTTCGCGGCCCCTCGTCTATTGTTTTAGCTGGCTTTGTCTCATTCACCGCATCACCTCCATCTGCACTGATACATAGGTGGTCACATCAGACCCCACGCACAAGGACAAGCTCCTGCATGTCCATTTCATCAGTGGACGAATGTGTCTTTTGTCTGGAGTTATAATAGAAAAAAGAGCCTGATTTAAGTGATACTTTTCACTGCAGGATGCCACAT
This sequence comes from Malacoctenus gilli, assembly GCA_032164315.1. Taxonomy (NCBI): domain Eukaryota; kingdom Metazoa; phylum Chordata; class Actinopteri; order Blenniiformes; family Labrisomidae; genus Malacoctenus; species Malacoctenus gilli. Next base: position 9,607,338 of record JASSRZ010000053.1, on the reverse strand, counting down.
CTCGCCTCTGATATCAATAATTATTGATCTGCATTGACAGCAGTGACCGTCAATTTAATCAAACTGACTTCTTTCTGTTTTAGCTTATCTATGGTTTTATTTATGTCTTATCTTGTGTGTTTTATTTAGTTTTTACTTATATTTGTTCTTATTCTTCATAACAATCTTTAACCTGAAAAGTACTTTAAACACTTCCCTCCATCCTGTAGCGTTTGTCTAAATCGGTTCTGTGGGCTCAGCTTGGGGCTGTTTGGTTTGTCTGTTTGTTGTTGCTGCTTTATTACTATTTTTTTTAACCACAGCACAAAAACTTTACTTCTAAAAATATGCTACCAAAATAAAGGCTCCTTTCCTATTGTCAATGCTTTAATATGGGTCTTTATTCAAGGTGCAACTCTGCAAAGTTCCTGCAGGTGGTGTGGTTGCGTGTGTCTTTGTGAGTCACAGCAAAGTCTCTCAGACGGGGACTGTGGCTGAGTGTCTTTGTGCCTGTAATGCAGGGGTGGACACACAGATAAGCATCTCTCTGCCTAAAAAGGAGAGAGCAGTTTAGTCAGACTGGTGACTGGCGACAGAGAACCAGACAAGTGGTTAAAAGACTCGGAGAGGTGGGGGGAAAAAAACCCCCACCCCTCAGCACCACCTCACCCCCCCCCCCCAACCCAACCCGGCACCACTGTGGGAAGCAACTCATCTACTCGCACACGCTCAAAACCCCCACGTATAATTTGAGTTTAAAAGTTTCTTTGAACAGACCTGTTTTGCATAGGAATTGTGCATTTCTGACACGCGAGTTGTCAGTTTGTAGTAAGTCATCCTCAAAAAAATAATGACATAAAATTTAACAAGCTGTAGAAAAAAGAAAGAGAGAAGTCTCCCTGGGTATTTATCACGTCAGCGGACTGATTTTGAAAAGGAATACTTCCCTTGTTTTGTGCAATGACAGCACGGAGCCGCTTTTTTTTCTTTTTTTTTGGCATGAACGTAAAACACACGCGAGAATACACTGAGCGATGGGTAGGAGCGCGCCTAGCCTGGAGCTCGTAGGTTGACTCTTTAGTTTTCCACATTGATACTGCGACTGTGACTGTCAACTTTCATCTGCTGGGTTAGCCGCCACAGCGGGTCTACCGCTCCGCCCTGATACATTTCCATCGCGCCGCTGCCTCCCAGTATAGCTCCTGGCACTGACCCCACCTGGCAGCACACCTTTACATGTGTCGCCAGGTTTTTCTGGGTGCTAAAAGCCTTGGCACAGGCGGGGCAGGTGTGCTCGCGCTCTTTGGAGTGCACGGAAGACAGGTGCCTGTGAAGGTCCGTGCGGTCTCTGAAATGCTTCAGACAGTACACGCACTGCATCAGCTTCTTCTTAAAGTGGATGGTCTTTTCGTGGCGGTCGGCGTTGGACTTCAGGGTGAAGCTCGCCGGGCACTGGGAGCAGAGGTAGCGTGCCGGCGCGGGCTCGGTCACCGCAGGGCGGTAGAGCGACTGGTAGAAGTGCAGGGGCTGGGACTGTGGCTGGAGGTGGGGCTGGTGGCTCGGCGGGTGCTGGGGACCCTGCATGCTCGGCCAGTCCAGGGACAGGGCCATGAGAGACAGGGTGTGGCGGTACTCGTGTTCCCTGAGATGCTCCAGGCTGGTGAACAGCCGTTTGCACAGGGAGCAAGCGAACCCCTGGGGGGGCCAGGCACCGTGCTCTGGCAGGACTCGCTCCCCTGATCCGGCCTCTTCACCCGCCACCGGCAGCCCTTTATTCCCTCTGCCAGCCACAGACACTGACGCGGGCACAGTCGAGCCACCGACACAACTCCCCTCGCCCATCTGATCCCTCTCGTCGGGAGATCGATCACCTTCCAATGCTGAAAGGGCGAGAAGGGGGTGAGAGGAGTTGAGCGAAAGGCGCGAATGTCGCTGATGGAGGCAAGTCACGAGGAAGCGCCTAAAGTCCCGTCTGTACCTGTGCTGGACTCCCGTATCTCCTCTTTGTCATCGGAGCTCTCCTGCAAGCAGAAAACACTCCGTTATGTTCCACACACACGTTTAGACAGTCTGTATGGAATGTTGTCTGGGCATGCAAAGAGGCAGGAAGCTGATACAAGCTGTGAAGACAAGGATCTTTTTCAAAGAAACACACTGAAAACGGAGACAGAAAAAAAAGAGAAGAAATCAGGAGAAAAGATGGAGAAAAAAAAAAGGTCATAATTATTTGAAGGCAGGTTTGAGATTAGAGAGCAAACAAAGAAACTAAATAGTTGACAGTTTTCTAGATGCTACAGCTGCCTTATGGGACACAGAATAAGCAGTTAGGATGATTTAGTGCATTAATAATATTATCTGCCTGATATTCAAACACTAAACTCCCCCTCGGGTGTCAGCGAGGTGCACCGCACACCCGTCCCCGCTCGCTCCTCTCTTCCCCCAGCCAAACTCGATCCTTCCTTCATCTAATCCACGCTCCTGCCATTCCTTCACGCCCGCCCGTTTTCTTTTTTTTTTCCTTCCCTTTTTTTTTTCTCTCAGCCCCTGCACTCCTCTTCCTCCTCTTCCTCCTCCTCTTCTCTAAGAACAGAACACCATGCACTGGGCAAACAGATGGCTTGTCCGCAGAGATAGGGATGCTTGTTGGGAGGCAGGACCACTGAAATCAAATGCTGCTTCTAAATGCTTACTTGTGCACACAAACACACACTGGCACCAAAACTTACATCTACACATGTTCATATTGCTATGAACATGCACACGCACACACGCACACACGCACGCACACACACACACACACACACACACACACACACACACACACACACACACACACACACAGAGGGATGCAATCCAAATACCTATCACTCTCCTTCACCGTGTTTTGTCTCAGTCAGCTTGATCTGTGGTTTGGGACGACGCTCGGGGCGATTCTTTTTTTAAGGGGGAAATTAGTCGGTTATTGAACTGTAAGTCTAGCTTGTCTGTCATCATCCTTGTTTCAGTGGAGACCCCCTGCTGCTTTCTGCTGTAACGCAGCGTGTCCCCAGGCCTGTGCCTGTTCCTTCTCCGAGTTTCTCTCTCTCTCGCTCTCTCTCTCTCGCTCTCTCTCTCTCTCGCTCTCTCTCTCGTTCTCTCTCGCAGAAACAAAGCACTGTTTTCTTTTGAAAACAAAAGTCAGGCACTCTAATTTACGGGGAAACAACGTCTGTATATGAGCGGTGCGACTGCCCTCGTAGCTGGGAGTCATTTGAGGAGTTAAAGTAGAAAGCGAGTCCTTTCTTGTGTATCACAGGAGTGCATTTATTACCAGGTGAATACATGAAACAGATGAACAGAGGATTATGGATGGAGGAGAGAGTGGCCGGGAGGTAGAGCAGTGACCTGGGATCGGAGGGCAGCGGGGGGGAAGGAGAGGGGGCTGGGACGTGGCGAGAGGGGCTAAGACGGAGTGGGCTTTGCCATTGTGCAGCCAGCAGATGCCCGAATGTGACTCACAGCTGGCTAATAACAGAGCCGAAGAGGCAGAGGGCAAGCGTCACAGCTGGGGAGTGAGGCCGTCTGACAGGGGGAGGCGGAGGGGGAGCAGGGCAGGGCCAAGCTGGGACACGAGAGGGGTGAGGCGAGGTGTAGGGGTGGCAGATGGTTAGGGGTGGGGGCACTTTTGTTATGCAGCGAAGGGGACTTTGGGGAGGGTGTATGTGTTGGGACGGGAGGGGGGGGGTGGCCAGCAGGCTCCTCGGACTGGACTGCTGACGAATGGTAGGATGTTGTGTGACGGTGTGTGTGTGTGTGTGTGTGTGTGTGTGTGTGTGTGTGTGTGTGCAGTGAAGCTGTGTGGGGGTTGAGTTTGATTTCAAAATCAATGTGACAGATTGCCTGGCTGGCTTTTCACTTTTGAATGGTCTCTCACTGTTTGTAGGGTGTGTTGTTGTACCTTTTCTTCCTCTTTTATTCTTTTGTCTATTCCTCCCCTCCCCTCTCATGCCTCCTTTGTGTGTCCCTGGATCTTGGCTGACTGGAGGGCAGAGTAGTCTGGGCCCATGGACGTGGATGGGCCAGACAAATGACGGCCCCTCCTGTTTAATTTGTTATTTCTTTCCCTCCCCAAACTGAAATTTCCCCTTCTTCTCTGCTTCCCGCCCACTCAGTCGCTGTTGTGAGAAGAAAAGCTGCGGCAATCGAAACGAGACGCCTTCTGATCCGGTCATCATTGACAGGTAATGAGATCAAGCCCCCTTCCCACACAGGGTCCCGCACCTCAAACAAGCACCTCTCCACACACACAATATTCAGGCTGGGCTTTCTTTGTGTTGCGTCGGACACGCATTCAAACTGACACTCCCCTTGATTCACTGGTGTCCAAACTGCGGCCCAGGGGCCAAATGTGGCCGTTGGCTCTCTTCGAATGGGCCAACAGCAAAATGGGAAAATAATGCAAAGTGGACAAATACGGGTAACTTGTGCTTTTGTTTGTCTGAGATTCGAAAGATCCAAGCATTACTCTGAAGGCTGTCCTTCAACACTACAAAGCAAATCAAAGAAATGCTCCTGCTGATGACCAAAAACAACCAAAAATCTCTGACAAAACCCCCCCAAATAAACTCAAGAAAGCAAGCAGATGCCAAAAGCGACTGCTCCAGCAAACTTCAGCTGAAGAACGGCCCCGCCTTTCAAATCTATTTATTTTATTTGACCTTGGATGGAAAAAGTTGGGACATCCCTGCTTTTGTGTTCATGGTCTGGAACACAGTTGCCAGATCTGACTCAAATTTTCCAGCCCTAATGCAACATGAAGTCAACCCAAGAAATAAAAAATCCCAAATTGCAACTTCTATAGCAAAAAAAGTGTTATGAACAAAAGTTAATACACACCTAATGAATGACATCTAAGCACACAAATCAAGACACTTCACAAACTATCCTATATAAATGTTATCCAATACAAATGCCAAATGATAGCAACCAAATATTTATATCTTAAATAAAAATGATATGATAATGCAGCTCAGAATGGAGAACCATTTGGTTGGTTGACATCATCAGCCAACCAGTTTAACTTATTACTATATCAATGTGCGAAATTCTCTCAGTTTGTTTGTGGAGAGTTTTAGACGTCTCTTTCTTAGCATTCTTCATCACTTAGCTAACTCACAAAGGCGACCAGCACCGGTCACCGAAGGCTCACTTTGCGTACTTACGTTAAGTTGACGTCACGATCAAGTGGCAGGTTTTCGTCCGCGTTACCGTAGGGCGAAACGGAGCGTTCTTCGAGCTGTAGCGATCCAACACCCCGGTTCCTACGAACAACTCAGTGTTTAGCCTTTGACGGCATAAACGGAGCAGGGCCGCCAGATGTTGCCATGGTTCCCAGCACACCCCGGAAATGAGAGCGAGATAGGTGACAGTTGCCGTTTCTCAATACCAAGTACGCTGAGTGTGGACTCCCAAACTTCTGAAGCTCGGACTTGAAAACTTGGAAACTTCCCGAGGACGGGAGTTCGCAGCACGGTTTTTCGACAACTAGAACGGCAGCGTACTCGTGACGTCACTTCCTTAACTTCGCTGTCTGCTGCCGGTTATTATCCCAGAAATGTTTATTTTATGTTGTAAATTTTAATACAAATCAAATAATAACTACATAAAACAAACACCTTACTCGTTTTTTAATTACTGCTTACAGTTTTGTGTTCGCTCCTCCACCATCGCTGGTTGTAGTGAAATGCATTCTGGGATACATGGCTGTCCGAGTCCACACAAGTCACCATCCGATGCGTCCTCGGTAAAATGGGCGTAACGAGTTCACATCCGGGTATCTAACCGGACTTGCCGAAATGCGAACTTGTGTATTGGAACAGGACTTGGGCGCTGACTGATGACGTTTCTCAAGTCCGGGAGAAGCAAGTACAGACAAGTACGGGTATTGAGAAACGGCTTATTTTTACCAGCAGTTACACTTGTAGGTCGGTCCGTCAAATTACACGACACCAAATATTGGTGAGTACAACTTTAATATTACTTTAATAACCAGAGCTTTATTATGGGTGAAGCTAAATCCGCTAGCGATGCTCACTTGCAAACTTCCATTAAAGTTCACTCACCGTGTGAATTTTGGACAAGCCAATTGAACATGTGTCCACCTCAGTCTGCTGGGTTTTAACCGGACAGTCAGATGCAAGCCGTCCGACTGCACAAAGTCTAAACGGTGTATTGTTTTCTGCATCCTCCATACAGTGTTTTTTTGTGTAAAGTAGGTTCATTTTGCACTTCTGCCAATCTGTGAAATCAATTTAGCAACTCTGTGTGGTGTAACAGTGTTGGTAAAACAAGTGCTTTCAGCCTGTTTACATTACCTCTTGATACCACCTCCATTCAGACAACACATGTATATTGCAAGAAAATAGAAAAAGTTGAATACAGACTAAAAGTCAAGCATCACAACTGGTATTGCACAAAGAAATCTATGGAACACATGACTATGTAAGCCTCTCAAATACTGCACAATCACATGCATTAATGTGTGTTTTTATGACTATAGCCGTTTGCATGTTAACAAAAAGCATCGACTTTAAATAAACAGTGATAGTATCAGTCAATGCCTTTGCAAAAGAGGTGTTCACCTTATGGTGCACAACAAAAATCTAATTCAACTTTACTCATATTCAATATTTAGATTCCCATACGTTTAAAAAAAGAACTTAAATTAATTCATCTCAAGAGTTCCAATCAAGTTGGATTAACTTGCTACATGAACAAATATTTTCCCTTTTTTGAGGTCGTTTTCTTATATTTGTGCTGCAGGCTGCACTGTCCGGTGCAGAGAGTCCATGTCTGTCCCGCATGTGTTTCCTGTCTTCACCTCTCTGTTTATCTGTTGATCCATCTTCGGCCTGCGGGGATCTGTTTCAATTTGGTCACTCATTTGACATTGCACACCTGAAACCTGACAAATGCACAGATTTTCCATTTTATCAGAAGCATGTGGACCTTTATAAGGCCAGGCAGTCCCACATATGTAGTAAATGTTCACCCTGACAGCCAGTTATCAGACTTAAAGGCAGATGACCCCCCCTCCTTCCCCTGTAATCAGCGTGTGTGAGAGCCTCCACGTCCGAGGGATTTTGGAGGTCTCGCACTGTCTGCCTGGCATTAACTAGAGTGATGAATGCTCATAAGCGGACCGTATGTGAAATACCTTCGCTGTGATGTCACAGATGCAACCTTCATCACCTCCTCCTCGCTCGCTCCCTCTTCTCCGCTCTTCTCACCTTTTTTCCTTCCATTGTCTGTCTAGGAAACACTCACTTCATATACGTCAAGGACCCTTTTCTTTCCCCTCCTCAGTTCAAGCTGGCTGGCTGTTGACAGTGTGTCTCAGAGGATCTCGGCTGAAGATAGTTTTCGTATCACGGAAAAATCAGGCTGTTGTCTCTTGTATTTTCCCAGAATACCTTCGAGCAGCTGCTTCTCCCATTTGACTGTAGCACATTACTCTCGTGATGACCCCCTCAGCGCGCTTTTTATATTTCCTCCTAACATGGCCAAAACTGTTTGTAAGCAGCCAGGATTCAAGCGAGAGAGTAGGGAACAATTTGTATTTTGTTGTGCGTGTGTGTGTATGTGTGTGTCTGTCTGTGTGTGTGCGCAGTCTGGTGTGCAGCTCTGAGGATTGATTTAAATGAAATCATTGACCTACTGTACTCTCTAATCACACTGGGCATATCCCGTCCTGATGGGGGCTTCTCCCTCTTGACTGGCCTGCGAAATCCTCTCCTCGGGGAGCAGCCTATTAGCAGCCAGTTAATTTCTGATAAGCCGACGGAGTTTTTGCGTGGCCCTTGTGCCCTTTTATCCCTCTTCATGGACACTTTCTCATTTCACTGTGTGCACTCTCAAAAAGGGAGGAGAGAGGGCAAACAAATACGCTGGCAGGGCAAGATGTGAGTGTGTGAATGTTCACAACATGTATGCTTTGTTTATGCACCCAGGAACGAGTTTACGTTGTGGTGTGTGTGTGTGTGTGTGGGGTGGGGGGGTGGGGGTGGGGGGGGTCCTTGAACGTTTATTTATGTATTTATATGGATGTATGTGCAATTGTCTATGTGTCTGTGTGACCCCTGTGCTGACCTTTTTCCTAGTCACTGCTTGGGTTTTAAATTATTCATGTGTGTGCGTGTGTGCGTGTGTGTGCGTGCGTGCGTGTGCGTGCGTGTGCGTGTGTGTGTGTGTGTGTGTGTGTGTGTGTGTGTGTGTGTGTGTGTGTGTGTG
>JASSRZ010000053.1:9575830-9587555 GCA_032164315.1 Malacoctenus gilli | reverse complement strand
TGTGTGTGTGTGTGTGTGTGTGCGTGCGTGCGTGCGTGCGTGCGTGTGTGTGTGTGTGTGTGTGTGTGTGTGTGTGTTTCTTTCTGCGAATGCTGCCTCCCTCCTCTCTAAATGAAGCCTCACACTGCTGCCTGTGGGAGTTTTTCACGTTCCAAAAAAACAAGTTTTGAGTGATAAACATGAAAAAGAACAACATCAAATTACACACATCTGGTCCGCCTGTATATATACACACATACATGACCTGGCAGGTGACGGACACACTCCTTTGACACCTTCGAATCACGCGCGCACACAAACGTGCACTTGCCCAACTCCCCACGCCTTCAAATCAACAGAGACAGTAGCCAAACACAATGGAGAGAAAAAGTCCGGGGTGGTTAAGCAACGAGTTACTGAGGCTTGTCGACCACAAGAGAGCTGTCAGAGAAGAAAGTAGGGCTTGTGTGCATGTTTGAGTACGGGAGAGTGCAAACAAAGGAGAAAGACTCTCTCTCTCTCTCTCTCTCTCTCTCTCTCTCTCACTGTGTGTCTCTGCGCGCATATGTGTGCGTGCACGACTGTGAAAGACACAGAAAGAAGCCTTGCCCCGAGACGGCCCGGTTAATGGCTCGGCCAGCCTGAGGTTGAAAAGGACAAGGCATTACAAGAGCCGTGTTGTCACAAGATTCCTCTGCGTGCTGCGCGGTCTGTGCGCGACGTTACAACGTCATGCCTCCGCAAGACCGAATGAAAGTCTCTCGCTCACCTTTTTATCACAGGCAGCTTCCCCGCGCTGCCCGTGTGATTAGTGCGTGTTTGTCCTCAAGTGGACAAAGAGAGGAGGGAAGGTGGAACTTGCTTCCTCAGCATGCCAGAGTTTGAGAGGGTAAAAAAGTAATTTCAGCCGAGAAGGGGGAGTGAGGCACTAAAACAGCTCAAGAATTCAGAGGCAATTTAAAAAGCAGTGTGGGAGAGGGGAATGAAAAAAATGCTGGGTTAAAAAGGAGGGAGGACGGAAAGTAAAAGAGGTTGTTATTCTCTCGCTCTCTCTCTCTCTCTCTCTCTCTCTCTCTTTCTCTCGATCGCTCTGTTGTTTTTAGGGACTAGCCGGGCCACAACCTCCAGGAGAGATAGGGAAGGGTGGGTGGTGGTGATGGTGGTGGTGGTGGTGGTGGTGGGGGGGTGTGTGTGGATAGGGAGGGCAAGCATAAATCAAGCAGAGCCTGAAGGCTTTAGAGGAGGGAGGGACAGAGGGAAGAGAGTGGTAAAGGACAGGGGAGGGGGAGAGAAAGAGAGAGAGAGGGAGAGAGGGCGGGAGAGAGGGAGGGAGAGAGAGAGATGATGGTGCTGGTAGTGATGGTGGTACTGCTGGGGGCTCGGAGGAAAAGAGAGAGTGTGGGTGGAGGGGAGGAGAGGAGAGAAGAGGAGAGGAGCACAACGATTGCAAGAGTGGTGGGGTGAGAGGTGGACGGTGGGGTGATGGAGTGTGGGTGGGTGGGTGAGTGAAGGGGAAGCGAGGAGAGGTGAGGGGGAGGTTATACAGGCTGTGGGAGGAAGGGTTGGGTAGTGACGGTGGGGGCGATCGAGCCGGCGTTGCGCGAGTATGTCTACAGTAAAAAGCGAATTTTGAAAAATGCTTCCTTTTCGCTGCCCTCGTAGCACTTTGAGACAGCAACTCCATACAGCAGTGAGACACCAACATATGGCCAGAGGAACATTTAAATCAAGATGCGACTTATTGCAATCTCGCTGTACCCCAGCAACAGGCTACAGTTCCCGTCTCCAGTGTGGTTCCACTCTCGCCGGAGGCATTCCTCCCTCCCAGGTATCAACTGGGTGATCACACCAGACAGGAGCGCAGCGAAGCGCGTTGGCACATCCGTAGGCCTGCTGTAGGTGTCGAGCTAACTGCTAAAACATTTGCCAGCCAAGGATGGCGTTCATCATTCCCATTTATCCTCTGAGCGTCTTTTGTTCTGGACCGGGTTTGGTTGTTTTTTTTTTCGCCATTTAACTCTTTTTTTTACTCTCTCTCCTGTTTTGTTTTGTTGGTTTTTTTTCCCGGTGAATTTCGAAGCACTTTGGATCAACCGCGTTGCCAGTGAAGTCCTCGGTTATGTAATTAAAAGGAGAACTGCGTGGTGCTGAAGAAGGCGCGCCATTTCATTCAATAAGACGCGAAACGCTGGCGGAATCAACACGTGTGCTGTTGGGCTGTCGGATTTCCTCCTGTGAGTGCAAGTCTGAACCCTGCTGCGGATGGTTGCTTCACTTGCAAGTGAACCCTGGTGCATTTCATCGACTCTGAGAACACCAAACAGACTTTCTTTGCAACAAAGAGACCAAACGGACCAACAAAAATTAGGCAATTTGTTGCTCTGCCTTGGCGCCCCCGTATGGGCATCAACTGCGTGATGGTTTCAATGATCGCGTTTGGGAATGACCGAAAACCAGAAAAATTCCCGTTTCCACGTACTTTCAGCCCAGTTCCACTCTGCCCGTCCGTCTGACGTCACTGACAGACATTTCCGTCCGTTCGGACAATTCACTGCCCTACAGCGTTTTTTTTTCCCCCCACTTAGAATCACTTTTTAAAGATTTTTGGGCACTAACTCCACAAATTTTTGTTTCCGCTCCAAGCTGTCTCTCTGACTGCCCAAACAGACATTTCCGTCCCTCTGGACAAGTCTGTGCGCACGAAAAATGCCTGTTCTATAGTGTCTATTTTTCCTGCTGGGAATCACTTTTAAACATGAACTCAACATAGTTGGGCTCATTTCCATTGATTTGCAGCCCAATTCCTGTCCGTCTGTCCGTCCGTCCGTCCGTCTGTCTGTCTGATGGTCTGGACAGACATTTCTGTCCATCCAAATATTGCTCCATTATTCTATTGTTGAGTGAAGTAAACGACAGCAAGCTGTGTGTTTACTTCTCACTGGGTTCATAGCTTTTGTATTTTTCTTCAATATTGACGTTAAAATCATTCCTGGAAACATGAATTTGAAGGTGCATTTTTGCTATATATCATATATTGCTTTGGTTTGAATAGAACCCCGTTGGAGGCAAAGCATGCTGGGATCCCCCCCTCCCCCCGTCCCTCAGAAACACTCCCCCCTCTGGCCGCTTTACTAAAAGCACACTACCTCTGACTTAAAATGCTTACCGATGCTCGTTGAGCAGTTTGTGCACACACTGGGGTGGTAAATGAAGATAAATGTCATGAGACAAGGGAGAGAGGAGCTTATTGCAATAATTTAATCTGATGCTAAAGTCAAACTCAACGCGATCCGAGAGACTCTGCAGCAAACTTTTTTTTACTGGAGGTTGCTTCCTGTTAAAAAGGGAGTTTTCCTCTCTGCTGTTAACCCGGTTGGGAGTTTATTTCTACGTTTCACTGACGTTTGATTCCATTATGTCGAGTGCCGTAAGGTCATTGTGTTGTAATTGGGACTGTATAAATAAATCGCCTCCAGCAGGTTTCAGGCTATAATCACAGATAATCTCCCGTTGTTGACTACATACTACATATGTTAAAGGTCAGTTCCGGACAACAACCTCACCTGATGCTCAGGACATTGTCCAGAGTTCATCTGGCAGCACAGCTCTCGGGTGGACAGTTGAATTAAGGTCTCAGAAAACTGGAGGCAGCTGCTGGTCAGATGGTTAAACAGGTTCTTATCTGATCCCGCGGTTAGTGGTTCAAGGCCCGCATTTGCCTGTTTGCGAGAACCTGTTATAAAAGTGAAGATCTTTTAACTTTTCTCTATGTCCTGGCATCATCCATTCCTATCTCACTCTATCCTTAACAACGTCCTGGGTTGGTAAAACTTGGAAACAAGTTTTCCCTTCAAAATGTTTGGATTTGCCTCGCAGGCGCCTTTGTTTTTGTCCCCACAGAGACATGAGTCCATGCACACCAGTGTGTTATCAGGTCGACTTGCCGACAAGTACAGAAGAGCAAGAACCACACACAGAGAGTGAATAAAAACACTTATCATGAGCATTGCATGGTAATCATGTCGACTGGGAGGTGTGCGCACTGTGGCTCAACTTGACTGTTCAACAGAGATCCTCACTTTTGTTGAGGACAATGAACGAGCAATCCTTTCTTCCACCGTTTGAGTGTTTAAGTGGGGATGGAGATCTTTACAGAGTGATACAAAGACACGTGTTTATGCGCAGGTTCAAAATTAGCCGCCTCAGTTTGGACACAGTCTGACGGCGCGAGTGAATGAGTGAAGGAAGGGAGGGAAAGAGGAGCGGGTGAGTGTGTGGGGGATGGAGGATTGCAGGGCTCAAGGTAATCTGGGGAGTTAATGCAGCTTAAAGGGACTGAGAGGAGTGGGAGGGAGGTAGAGAGAGGGAGAGAAAGAGAGAGAGAGAAGGGGGAGTGATGGCAGAGAGAGCGAGAGAATATAAAAATAATAGGGTCAGCAGGGAAAGAGAGGGAGAGAGGAATAAATGAAGATATATCAGAAACAAAAGCCAAAGCAGCTGAGGAGAGGGAGAGGGGGAGAGAGGAAGAGAGAGAGAGAGAGAGAGAGAGAGAGAGGAAATAAAAGAGTAGGGAGTGTAAAAGCTGGAGAGATGGGAGCGTGGAGGGGAAGAGAGCGAGGCAAGTGAGTGTCTGAGATAAAGAGTGGGCTAATGAAAGGTAGGGTGAGGCTGAGCGAGTTGGTGGGTAGGAGGGAAGTCGAGAGAGAGAGAGAGCGGGGGAGAGAGAGAGCGGGGGAGAGGTCTGTATGGGGAAAGAATGCTGGGTGGGGAAGGAAGGCAGACACGCAGGGCTTTGTGCTAAGAGCAAAAAAGAGAGAGATCGAGAGATTGGGAGAGGGAGAGAGAGAGAGAGAGAGAGAGAGAGAGGTTATGACTTGGCTTTATGCACGAGGGAGGACCTGGTGAGCGAGCCCAGCAGCCCAGTCCAGGGTTGTATTTGATGGGTGAGGTGGGACAGGGAGAGGGGGAGAGGAGGGATAATGGAAACGAGGAGGAGGAAAACGACAAAGACTCCGGGTGGAGATGCTGTATAGAGTCTGTAGGTTAACACACTCTTCAACTCACGCCGACCATCTGAGGAGCTCAAGGCTAACGAACCAGAAGCAATTATTTCTTTACTGCTTGCTGAAAATAAATGAAAAAGTTGAACAAGCGGACTGAGTCAATAAATGTGAAAAATGCTTCACACAGTACTTTCTGAGGCCGATTTAAACATTCTGAGTTTGTGAAATTACATTTTATGTTCACACATGTTGAGTAAAACAATGACTGGTGGTGGGAAATGTTTGGTAATCTACATTATCACACCTGCATTCTTCCATATCGTACTCTTCAAACATGCTCTGGTTGGCCATGAGGAGGAGCTGTGTGAAGTAAATTACTGCAACTGCTTATTTTGAACAGGTCTGACTACAGAGACCACCACCATCGCCATGCGTACATCTGCTGTTTGCACTGCTGTGTGCGTCTGCATCTGTTTGAGTTTATCGCGAGCAAATCCCCTTTTTTTTTTGTATTTGAGAGATAAGATGAATGAAATTCTTTGACAGGTGGATTCAGATCAGCAGAATATTGAAAGACGGTGAGTTTTTGTCACCAAAACTGGACAGCGGTGTCCCGGGAGGCTTCGCACCTGATCGATCTCTGTGACTTCTTCTGCCTTTTCTTTCCGGACGGCCGTAATACGAACGCTAACCCCTCGTCGAGGTGTCCTGTGCTGTCGCTGCGGGTCAAGCAGCCTGGGTTTGGAAGTGTAATGCCGCAACAGGAGCCAACTGTTTCACCTTTTGTTTGTTTTTTTTTAAAGCGGATAAAGATTTCGTAATTCAAAACGACATGATTCTTTTTACTTTGCGTCTCAGACGCATATAGAAATACCTCCAATCCCTCTACAGTCTGTAAATTACAGTAATTTCATCCTGATCACACTTTTTCAAACATTTTTGTACAGACCAACAGAAGCTGTGTGGACAGGTCGCCCGAGTGGCCGCCTGACAAATGTACAAAAAAGAAGACGCGAACACATTAAGACGTTCATTCGCAATCACACACGAGGAGCACAACAGGCGAGAGGGGAGCAGGCGGCAAGTACAAAAGGTTCTCCCACAAACAGTCTGTGTCACTTCGTTCCATCCACACAGGGACCCTCCACTAAGTGGGACGCAAAGGAGGTGGTGGTTGGGGGGGGGTTATGTGTCCTCTGGAGAGCATTAGCGTGCTGTCGGGCAGCCCAGTGACCAGAGAGGCTATTGCCCCTCTTCCCTCTCCGCGCTCATCTCTCCCATCTCATAACATTAAGACTGTGCCTCTCTGTGCTTGTATCCTTGGCAACCTGCCTCCAACAATGGAGAGAGCTCTGGCCTCAGCATGGGAGGAGTGTGGTGCCATGGAGAGGAAACGCAGGGGCGCGGGGAGATAGAGGGAGTCAGAAAACTGGCGGAGAAAAGGGAGAGCGAGGGAACAAGTCGCCGCGTTTGTCGCGCGCAGACGCGCAGGTCAGATCGAGAGCGTGAGGTTAACCGGGGCGAGGAAGTGAGACAGATGAGACATGGATGAAGATGCCAGACCTTTTGCGCGCTGCAAGCTTGGCGCCAGTGGATCTGCGCGCGATCTGTGTGACTCTCGAGCTCATATCTCTTGGACGGATCTCAGGATCAAGCTGGACAGATCTGGACCTTCGACCTCACGCCGCTCCACCACCCTCTCCGCTGTCTAAAGCCCCCCCCCCGGAGATGCTACCAGAATAAAAGAGCTGATGCAGCTCCGACGCCATAATCAGGGCTCAGCGACTACAGACGGTGGAAAACCAAGTTAGATTTGTGAGGTTCTGTTTGTATATTCTTGCTTGATTTAAAACTTCTAGCACAGAGTCCATTGAGGACATTTTGAAAGAGATGTTTGGCTGAAAGACGATGCTCAGCGGAGTGGTGGTAAGCACTCTCGCCTCATCGTGAGAAGCTCTTTGGTTCAATTGCTTTTATAGTTTTTATGTTCTCTTCTTTCTTGCGCCATTACTCCTCCCAAACACAGGTGCATTACACGAGTTGATAGAACTAAAATGGGTTGCCTGTCTCTTTTTGTTTGTCTTCTGATCGACTGACGACCTGTCCAGCGGTATCTTTTCCCTTTTAAGTCGGCGTCCGCGCGGGACCCGACTGCGTTGCCCCACGACCGCAAGTCGGACGATGGATGGACTTGGTCGCAGCGCGAAAATGTTCTGTCAAGGAAAACCATGAGGGAAACTCAGGAAACAACAGTCATGGCGGAATTTAATCAGAGCATGTTCCCTCTATAATTTGGGCATTGAGTTTAAGAACAGTGGAAGTTGCATTTATGAGCACATGAGGGAAAAAAAAAAAGCTGCAGCCAGAGACGCCTGCAATGAGAACTGTGTTCATCTTCTCTCCCCCCACTGCAGCCGAGCTGAGCCATTGAGATTAATTGCTTATGATCAAATCAGCAGAAGCTGTGCAAATTAAAGAGTGGGCCACCCCCCCTATCCCTCCCCACCCACTCCATCTCCTCCCTCACCTCCGCAACATCTCCCACCCACCCCCGAGCCAGGGCCCAGTGGACAGTGCGTGTGACGAGCTGCAGCGCTTATTCGAGGCTACAAACGTGTCATTTCCTCTTTCCCCAGAGAGGAACACAGAGCGCGGAGAGGGCTCAAAACGGAGCAAGGGGTCGGTCAAATGGTGCAGGCGTGTGCACGCTTATGCACACGCGCTCACACTCGCACGCAGATCACACACAGCTTTACGCGTGCACACACACCCACACACACACACACACACTCTCGAGTCTTGGTGCCCTGAGCAGAACTGCTGATATCTCACCCCGCTTCTCAAAACTGCTCTTCTCCCTGCTTCTTTCTCCCTCTCTGAGTCTCTCATTAAGGAGCCATTAGAGAGAAGGGCAGTATGAGACCACATGACCCCTTCCTAACCTCGTAACACACCCCCTGAAAGGGAGGGAGGAATAGAGGGGGGGAGGGAGGGAGGGGAGGAGAGAATGGGGAAAAATTGATAAACACTGACAGATCGCAAAAAAAGGAGGGGAGGGTGCCGAGAGGAGGATTATAAGAGATAAAATTAGGGAAGAAAAGGAGGTAGGATTTTTTTTTTACTGAAGTAGAAACAAAGTGCCTGAACTTAAACATCAGATATCTCGCTCTACACCCAGTTGAACTGATTTGGTTGTATTTCTGGCAGATCGCATCAGAGCCGTCCTGAGAAATGACACTAAACATGCTCTGAGCTGGTATTTGGACTGCCAAAAAGGTGACACGGTGTCACAGCACCCGCAGATCTTTTTCACTTGCTCTAATAAAACATTTTACGACCGGCTGCTGGATGATTAGACGTGCTGTTTGCAGTGCGCTCAGTCGAAGGAGACAGAGGATGAAAACACGGCAGATAGAAGAGGCCCGCGTGAGTCAGAGTGGAAGAGAGTGAGAGGTAGAGAGGCGTGTGATAAGCATGCAGTGACTTTAGGAGAAGGGGATAATTTGGGAGTGGAGGGGAAGACGGCGAGGCTGCTTCCTTCGACGGACACAGGAATGTAGAGCGGGCGGATCCCAGTGTGCGTGAGTGAGTGTGTTTCTATGTGCGTTTGTGCCAGACAGGAATCCCTAACCCCCACAGACTCCGGCTCCACTTATCAAGGCCCAAACAGAGGGGCATGGAGGGGCAGGGTGGAGGGTGGGTCTGGGTGTCCCGCGCTATCAAGCCTAACTCCAACCCCCCGTCGCCCTTTTTCTCACACACACATGCACACACACGCACACGTGCACACGCACGTGCGCGCACACACACACGCACGCACACACACACACACACACACACGTTAAACCTTGAAGTTGGGAGTCTCTGAGGCCAAATGAACTGTGGGAAGGCCAAACAGTCTAACCGCAAAACAACAAAAAAAATGCTGCCAGGGTCACAATTACAATTACAACTTTTTTTTTATGCAGACACACACTCCCTTCTTCATCGTGATACCCCTCTTTAACTGCCCTTCACACACCCAAACACACAAACATGCCCGCACAGGCTTTAAACAACTTCTTTAGGGTCACTGCTCTCCACGAAGTAGGAGTTTTTTTTTAATTTCCTCTGAATTCATGAAGATCGCGCAGACTTTTTTCTTTTTTTCCCACTCAGGTCAGGTGTAACTTCAACTAGGGAATTAGTGCTAATAGAAAAAAAAAAATGTGGGTACCCTTGTTGGGGGAGGTCCCACCTGAAACAAGCCAATGACCCATTTCAGATTGTGAGAAACTGACGTTTTTGAAAGACGTAGGGAGGAAGGAGAAAAAAAAAAAGATAAGCGTGTAAAGGAGATTAAATGGATCAGATGAAGTTATTCTTTGCACGCTGCCGCTGCCGGAGGATGGGGGCAGCGAGGAGGAAAGAGTGGCGGGAGGAGAGGCAGAGGAAGGTGGAAACAATGAGGAGTGAGGCCAGGCAGGTGATCTGGGGCAAAGGGTTTGGGGAAGAGAGGGAGAACAGGGTGGGAACAAAGGAGCGTTTGGCCTCCTTTTATAAAACCGTGTTTCGTGACAAGGAGCGGAGGATACGGCAGGCTGGGATCCTGACGTCAATTCCGGGCAAGCTGCTGATCTAATAAAGGAAATATTTCTCTGGAAGTTTGTCAACGCAAACCCGCTCACACTGCACAGGTTACTGATACAATGTCAACAGAAGAAACACTGAAGAACAACGCTTCTCCCTGTGATCTTGAATCCAACACTCAGCACAGAGAGATAACATGCTGATTGAATTGTTTCTCAGTAACAGAAGTGGACTAAAAGAACCAGTAATCTTTCCGCTTCATCAAATTCAAAAGTTGATGTTTCCAGATTGTAACTTCGTATAATTTAAATGCACTCAACAAAATGGACAAAGTCACTTTGCTTTATTATCATTTTACCACCTACATATAAAAAAAAAGAGTAAAAACAACTTATACTGCCGAGTCCTCTGATGTGTGCTCACATGTAACACAGAGGGTTGAACATCTTTAACTAACTCAGCTGGAATTAAAATCAGTGTTAACCAAACAGTTTTGAATAAAGTTTGAAGTTTACGACTTGTGTGTTTTTATTAGATTAAATAAATGTTCTCAGAGTCCCATTTTTTAGTTTGTTACAAATGATGACGATTAAAAATCTGCAACTTTAGGTCAAATTTTCGACAACAGGAAAATGTTTGAAGGCAAAAATGAAAAAGGTTTCACATTTTAAGTGAATGTCTAAACTGATGTCATTTTTTTCTTTTCACATTAACGGATATGTAAAGGATGAGTCTCAGTTTCATTTAAAATTCATTTGAAGTTTTTAATTTACACAAGCAAAGAAACACACATCAGAAGAGCAAGTTTAACCCAAAGCCCTGTATTTATTTAAAGCCCTCACACTCAGTGTGAAACCACACACACAGGCGCAAGCACGATGAATACACACACACACACACACACACATACACACACACACAAACCAACACACATACACACACGCGCGCGCGTGCACACACCACGCGCGCACGCAGACATCGTACACAGGAGAAGTGGCAGTAGCTCCAGTGTATGAGATGAGTGGAAACAGAAGTGACAAGAGAATTGACAGCATGTTAAGGACAGTCCAAACAGACAGAGGGAAGGAGGGACAGAGGAGGGGACGAATAGTTGTGAAGGACAGAAAGCGGCTTCCAGTACCGTCTTCAGCGTCTCTCCAACTATCAAACCCAAAAAAAAACACTCGCAAACAAACACACGTACGCAGCCCAAGCCATAATTGTCCCCTGTGGTGATTTTGGCCTCTCCCTCCTAGTTTCTCATTGCTGTTGGCCAACTCTTCTGTATCTTTAACACTTTCTTTTTTCCTCTTCTGAAAGGGAGAGGAGGAGGAGGACGACGACGACGAGGAGGGGGAGGAAGAGGAGGAGGAGGAGGAAGAGGAGGAGGAAGAGGTGGAGGAGGAGGGGTAAGGGGAAGGGGGGGGTTGTCACAAGAGAAGAAATGAGGGATGAAGGAGAGAGAAAGGTCTAAAGGAAGGAGGTGTGGAGGGGTGTGACGACGACGGAAAGGGGGAATGAAGGGGAAGGAGGGAGAAAGACGGAGTGAATGTGTAAGAGGAAGGGAGACTTTGCCCTCCAGCGGGAACACTCCCACGATTGTGTGTACATACGTGTGCGCGCGTGTGTATGTGCGAGCTGTGTCACGGCCAAACCGACACACCCACAGGCTGTAGACCTCTATATCCTGTTCGGGTTGTCCGTTTGTCCAAACATCCTGCCCCCCCACCCCCACCCCCCTCCGACCCACCCCCGCCCCCCCCCCCCCTCCTCCTCTTCCTTGTCGCTCCCCTATTCTCACTGGCCTGACAGGGGTAGAGGCCGCTGAGGGAGTGGGTACAGTAAATAGAACAAAGCCACCTTTCTAAAATAAACAGACTGAAAAAAAGGGAAACTTTAGGTTGACTGAAAATGAGAGGGAAAGAAAACGCACAATCCAGCTATGAGCTTCCTATAAAAGTACTTTATTTTGAGCTTAAACTGCACACTAAGTTATTGTTTCTGCTTCTACCTGTCAGTCAGTCTGCCAGTGTGTAAATCTGCCTCCCTTTATATTCCTTTCTCTCACACAAGCACACACACACACGCACACACACGCACCACACACACGCACACACACACACACACACACACACACACACACACACACACACACACACACACACACACACACA